>CATIWC010000759.1:0-183218 GCA_948472305.1 Vicia faba | reverse complement strand
GATCGCGACTTTATGAGTCTGTCGGGTGTAGTGACTGCAAGTGCACAACCTATCGCGTAGTTTTAAAAGATATCGAACCACAAGGACTGGTGGTTAAAACTACTGTTATCTAAGGGTTATTATGTAAAGCTAAGGCTAATTATAAATCTGGGTGTTTGGGTTTAATCGGGAATTAACTAGAATTTAATAATTAATGAGGACACCGGTATGTATTTAGTTATCTTAAGGGGTTCAGTACGTCATTGACATTTGTTTTTAGTATTAAAACACAGTTTTGGTGAAACTATTTGTTAAAAACCTTCGTCTCAAACTTCCGTTCTATTGAATCAGATCATATCAGTCAAGCTCGAAATGAGCGCTTTCGCTGTTTCATTTAAAACTCATAAGTATTTTTTGAAAACGAATAAGATCCAATTAACTTTCAAGCACTTTCGTTGTTTTTAAAATTAATGTTTCAATAACCACTATCTGGTTAAACCTCAAACTTCCGCTCTATTTATTTTAACCTTAGACTGTCTCTTACTTCCGTACAAAAACATTTAAATATTCAATTGGAAATTAAAACCAGAAAAATATTTTTGTAAAAATAATAATTCCAATTAATTACTGAACCCTTTGGTCGAATTTTACATACTGATATAGGGAATCTAGCCAGACATGATATTATTGCAAAACAGTACAAAATTAAAGCGTAGATTCAACAGTGCATGCATGACAGGAATTAAATAAATTATGCTTAATAAAATAGGAACCTGAATGTGAATACAAAGCGACTAATCCGAATATTGCATATCCTCCACAAGTCGGCAGGATTGACTTGTAGTAAAAAAATATCTCGGACTAATTATAAAAATCCTAGGAAAATTCTGAAAGTCTGGAAACAAACTAGTGTTGCAGTATTTCTCCGATGTGGAAAAATACTGCTTTTAACTGTATGGTTTTATTGCCAACGGAATACTACGAAAAGTGAAAAAGTAATACTGAAAAATACTACAACGGAATACCATAAAATAATTGTTGAACAAGGTAAATGGAATTGAAAACAATAATACTGCATAATTCTAAAGTGCCAGAGAAAGATCAAAATGAGATAGCCACTAGAGATCTTTAATTGTTGGTAACTACCTCCATATATAAGGTCTATTTTTGTTGAGGAAAAATATGTAACTTCCCATGATTTACGTTACTGAAGCGTGGAGAAAAATCCAGGAATATTCGCTGAGTACGCTCTGTTGATGAAAGCTTCGTAACTGCCTGGATGATTGTGGCGAGCGTGATGTGGTATGTGACGTGGGTCATATAATTCAAGCATGTTCCGGTCGTAACGTGCATGTGCCGATGGGCACAAAAACTTAGCTTGTGTCGGTCGTAACAAATTTGTGGTGGGAGGCACGCTTCTTTGATTACAAAATTGCATTTTTGCTGTTTTAAAACCATTTCTTCTTCATTTTTCCATTCTTTTTCTTCCTTTTCTTATTTATACTTGAAAATTCTAAGTACCTGAAATATGATTCAAAAACTACAAAAAGGGATAAAATGTGACATAATAATCGAAGAATTGGAAATTTAATCTATGTAATTTAGATGGAAAATGCTATATCTTTTCGTGTTACCAAACTCCCATAAGCTTGAACCTTTGCTTGTCCTCAAGCAATAAAATAAGTACAAAAACTAATAAGGTACAAGTTAAATGCAATTTCTGAAGAAGTGAAAAACACAAGAAGGGGGGGTTGAATTGGAACTTAAAATCAAAAGCGTAGTAGACACGATATTTTTATCCTGGTTCGTTTGATCTCAAACTACTCCAGTCCACCCGCCAAGGTGATTTCGCCTCTCTGAGATTATTTCTTTCTGAGAGTTTTGTAAATCATTTTCTAATTTTAAAATCTTTTCTTTTAACTTAGAATTCTCTAATCTAAGACTCTCAGTTCTTTCAGAGCCAGAGACAAGTTCCCTTTTCAGGTTCTTGAATTTGACTCTGATCTGCTGATACCTTTCCAGAATTCCATTCAGACTTTCTGCAAGTTCAGCCTTAGTAAAATTAACAGTGAAATCAGGGAATACCTCTTATGTGTCTGATTCTGAATCTGAACTAGAAGCTTCACTGTCTTCTGACACATTTTCCATGAGAGCTATGTTGGCTCTTTCATCATTTGACTCTGAGTCAACATCAGAAGTGTCCCATGTTTCCATGAGGCTTTTCTTCTTCTCCTTGAAGAACTTCATTTTGGGCTTCTCCTTCTGAAGCCTTGGACAATCACTTTTGGAGTGCCCCTGCTCATTGCACTCATAGAAGATGATGTCCTTGTTATTTGACTTTCTGTGTCCTGAAGAAGCTTCAGATCTTCTGTGTCCAGAGGAGGACTCAGACTTTTTGTATCTGGAGGAGGATTCATTTTGATTCTCTGATCTTCTCGGGTTTATGAATTTTCTTTGTCTCTGCTTCCACAGTTGATTGACCCTTCTGGAGAGAAGAGACAATTCGTCTTCTTTTGATGAGGATCCATCTGAGGTTTCTTCCATAGCCTGCAAAACCTTAGAATCAGATTTTTTGTTAGATTTTAATGCTAGAGGCTTACCTTGCTTTTGAGGCTCGTCTTCTTCTAGCTCTATCTCATGACTTCTGAGGGAGCTGACAAGTTCCTCCAGAGATATCTTGTTGAGATCTTTAGCTAGCTTAAGTGCAGTGACCATTGGCCTCCATTGCTTGGGTATACTTTTGATGATCTTCTTTACTTGATCAACAGTTAGAATATCCTTTGTCAAGAACCTTCAGCCCAACAACAAGAATCTGGAATCTTGAGAACATTGCTTCTATGAATTCATTGTCTTCCATCTTGAATGCCTCATATTTATGAATGAGTGCAAGGGCCTTGGTTTCTTTGAATTGTATGTTCCCTTCATGCGTCATTCTCAGAGAGTCAAACATGTTTTTGGCTGTCTCTCTGTTTGAGATTTCTCATTTTCTGAGTATGAGATAGCACTGAGAAGTATTGTTCTGGCTTTATGATGGTTTTTGAAATCACGTTTTTGCTGGTCAGACATCCTTTTTTTGTCTATCTTCTGACCACTTTCATCCACAGGATGTGTGTATCCATCAATTACCATGTCCCATAGATCAGCATCATGATCCAGAAAGAAGCTCTCAATTCTGTCTTTCCAATAGTCAAAATTTTCTCCATCAAAGACTGGAAGTTTGCTGCTGATTCTGTCCTTGTCCTCATGATAGTCATTGCTGATGTATTGGCTTAGTCCCACCATAGTGTTTTTCTAAAGCTTGGATCTTGTACTGACACGGTTAAGTGTATGAACTCAGAACCAGGTGATCTGATGCCAATTGAAGAAGTGAAAAACACAAGAAGGGGGGGGGGGGGGGGGGGTTTGAATTGAAACTTAAAATCAAAAGCGCAGTAGCCATGATATTTTTATCCTGGTTCGTTTGATCTCAAACTACTCCAGTCCACCCGCCAAGCTGATTTTGCCTCTCTCCAATGAGGACTTAATTCACTAATCAAAAACTGATTACAACATAACTTTGAAAACTGCCAAAGTCTTCTTGAGTACAACCACAACCCGACTTATCTCAAGGAAAACTAGCTTAATCACAATGAAATAATATACTGTGTACTATTGTTTTTCCTTACAAACACTGTATCACAAATGTGATATTTTACACAATTTAAGCGTATATATGAATATGTAAGATTGCAGCGTTTGAGATGTATTTGCAGTAGTGTGTCAAAATCGTAAGCGATTTGTCCTCTAAGCTTGTTTATATAGGCGTGGAAATCTTGTCCAACATAAATCTTGATAATGGATGTTCAATGCTATTTCCATATTGAGAAGATTCTTGTCTGAATGAAGTCGTTGCATATGATGATGTCTTAAATGAAAAGTAACGCTTCAGAACTTAGAATCTTGCATGCTGCAATTGCTTCAGAACATTTATGACTCAGAGATGTGAGGATCTGATGGTATATTAAACTTCTGTTCAGAATCAGAGTATTCTTCACTTAAGTGCAAACTCTGATCACCTCAGCTTGAAAGCTTCTATAGCTTAATTTCTGATGCTGTTTCGGTCAGAACTTCTGCATACAAAATAACACAAATTTAGAGTGCATATTTGTTCTTTGTGTTTTTTATCATCAGAACTCTAATGAAGGGTTGTAGAATCAAACTATGTTCTAACAATCTTCCCATTTTTGATGATGACAAAAACTAGGATTTTCAATGAATAATATAGAACAAAAAGCTTAAGAGAGTCTCCCCCTGAGTTGATTACTCAGATAGAGATGAGTTACTTCCCTGAAGTTCCTTCTCGTCAGAGCTTTTGATGCATCTCTTTCTGTCCTTATCAGAATATGTTCCTGTTCAAGCTTTTCAGAACAACATAGAGGTTAAGATATTCAGAATGTTTGAGACTTTGTCCCGGTATACTGTTATTGAAAATATCTTACTTTCTCCCCCTTTTTGTCAGGTATCAATAAGAAATATAATCAGAGTCAAAAAGATGATTTATATTGAAAACAGAATGCAATGACAATTTTCAGAAACAAGGAGGATAAGATGAAAAATAAAAATACAGATAAAAATTTAAAGAAAATCTAAGAAGGATAGGGAAGTCGTGTGAACAACGCTTCCAACAAGCTCTTATTATGAGTGCTTGATTCTTCCTGCTTTCCCAGAATGTCTTTGATTTCTTTTGTTGTATCTTCTTGTTTATCCAATATATCCTTGATCTCTTTGTTTGTGTCTGAAGGGGTGAAAAACACAAGAAGGGGGGGTTGAATTGTAAAACTGAAATCTAAAGCAATTGACAAGATATTTTTATCCTGGTTCGTTTGATCTCAAACTACTCCAGTCCACCCGTCAAGGTGATTTCGCCTCTCTCCAACGAGGTCTTAATTCACTATATTCAACTGAATATTACAGACTTCTTTAAGAACTGCTAAAGCCTTCTTGATTCAAACCACAATCCGGTTTGTCAAGGCAACACTTTCTTACAAAGGTATAAAACAATGTGTGTGAATGTTTTCTACAAAACTTTATCACAACTATGATGTATACACAAAATGAAGCTTAGAAACTAGATTGCTAAACACTAATGGAGTATCAGAGTTTGTGGTTTAGCAAAACTGGTAGATGAAGATTATTGTTCAGCTTTGTGCGTGTAGAGATTTTGAGAGCATTAGCCATTATAATCTTCGAAGCCTTGTTTATATAGCACTTGAGAAGATGAACGTTGAATGCAATATTCTTGATTCAATGCTAATAACAAGCTTTCCTTTTGAGCAGATCTTGTCTAGAATGAGGCCGTTGGAATTGATTAGCTTTCAATGCACAGTACCGTTGCTTCTTCAATGCACGTTCTGGCTTGGCTCATTCTGATTCTGCTTCGCTGCTGATGAACTATTGTGTTTCTGTATCAGAGTGTTTATGCGCAGTTCTGTTCATCAAGCTTCAGCGTGTACGTGAGTTGATCATCTGATCTTGACGTTCTGATTCAGCAACTTCTGATGCTGGTGTATGAAATCAAATTCTGATGCTGAAGAAGTGATCTTGCTTATTTTAATCAGCGTATCTGCAAGTCAGAGCATAGTAATTTTAGGCAGCATATAGTTCAAACATGAAACATATGAATACTATATCTTTTCACTTTGTTATCATCAAAACTTAAATATAGGGTAGTAGATTCAAACATTGTTCTAACAATCTCCCCCTTTTTGATGATGACAAAAACTAGATATTTTAAATGAAAAATAACGTGAAAAGGTGTCTGGGAAATGTTTCAGAGTTAAGAAATAAGGAAAAATCAGAGTTAAGAGATACTCCCCCTGAGTTGATTACTTCCCTTTGATGATACGTGTTCTTCAGGATCAGATCATTTTCTTTCTTTGAACATCAGATTATAAGAGTCTTTGACTTATCAGAGAGCAGAGCTTCAGAGCTTTTCCTGTCAGAGCTTTGCTTTGGATCAGAGTATTAGGTCGATCATAACTTCATATTTGATCAGAGCAACATTGATCAGAGATTCTACATTTTGATCAGAGCTTCTAGTCTTCATAGTGTTCAGGAGCTTCCTTGTGCCTGTAGACTTTAAACAAAACAGAAAAACATTTCAAGTAATAGAGTTAGAATGTTTGAGAGTTTCTGTCTAGTTAGCCGTTATTGATTTTAAATATCATTCTTGTTCTCCCCCTTTTTGTCAGCAATCAAAAAGTGTTGGTGATGTGCTAAAACAATTTAGATCAGAAAACAAATTATATTAAAATAGTTCAGAGCAAAAGAACATTACAAAAACATAGTCAAAACAGGACATCAGAACATAGTTAAAATGATTATGCATGAAAAAGATTTAAGGTTGAGGGGGCATGCGTGAGAACAGGCTCTCCAGCATCGCTTGAATCTTTTCAGAAGTTTCATTCTGCTTCTGAACCATGTTGACAACAGTGTCAATTTTGCTGTCCTGTACATCCATTCTTGCCTTCATCTTCTGATCATTGTCGTCCATCCGCTGCTGTAGACGCAAGTCATTCAGCCTTAGTTCTTCCAGAGCCTGCCTGTCCAAGGCAGCTTGAGAAGCATCAGAAGGAGGAGGCTTCTCAGAACTTTCAGCGACATCTTCTGCCTGACTTTCAGCCTGAATGGTCTTGTCTTCTTCTGATGGTTGCACCTGTGCAGCTTGCTGTTTCTCAGACCAAGATTCACTGTCCAGAGGAAGCACAACTTCTTGAGGCAGCTGACTTTCAACTTCCTTCAGCAGCTTGCTGAAGTTCTGTTGAGCCTGGTCATAGTTGACATCTTGCAACTTGAGGGCTTCAGCACGTACCCATAATCTGAACTGTGACCAGAGCTGATCAGAAGCAGCTGGGTCAATCATCCCAGGACAGACTTGCTTCAAAGAAGCAATCCATTGCAGCACACCTGTTTCAAAATTCAAAATACCAGAGCCAACATCTGGTTGCTTTGGTTTGGGAATGGAAATTTTGTGTCTTAAATCAGCAAGACGTTCAAGACTTGTTAAGTCAATGAAAGTTCTGCTGGGGTTTTCAGAGGTTTGCTGAGAGGCTGTTTGTTTTGGAGGAAGGGTATCAGAATCAGAGTCAGATATTTCGATTAGAGTGGATGGTGGTTTGGGAGTATTTGGAGGTGTTGATTCTTCTGAAGATGGTAACTGGGGCATGACAATAGTGGTTCCACATGGCAACTGGATTGCCAGCGGTGAAGGTTGAGGTGAGTGAGGGTCAGATTTATGAGGAGAAGGGGTTTTGGAATGGTGAAACTCTGTTTGTGGTGAAGGTGGATTATTTTCTGGTTGAGGAGGTGGAATCTCTGATTGCTCAGGGATCAGAGGTTCTTCTGTGAGAGGTTGTTGTTGTTGTGGTTCTGGTTCTGGTTGTTGTTGTTGTTCTGGTTCAGGTTGTTGTTCTGGTTGTGGAGGAGGAATATTTGGTGGTTCAGAATTTGGTTGAGCAGAAGCATGTTCACGCTCAATATCAGCTAGCACTCGATCAAGTGCTGGTGTTGTTGAAACTGTTGGTTGTTTGGGAATTTTGGTTCTGGGTCTTCTGAGTAGTAATGCCTCAGAAGGGTCTTCTGGTATGGTTTCATCAATGGTAGGGATTGGGATTGATATTCTGTGGGAGGTTTGAGAAGGGGCAGCAGATGTTGGAATAGTAGATGAAATTAAAACAGGGGCAGCAGATGAAATACCTCTTTTCTTTGGAGTCTGATGAGATGATCCTTCTGCTGGCGCTTTCCTCTTCTTTGTCTTCTTCTGAGTCACTTCTGGTTGGGTTTGACTCAGATCTTTGATCTTCAGCTTTGAACCTGTATCTTCTGCCTTGTACGCATCAGGGTACCTGAGAAACATCTCTGGTTTGGATTCCATTTCAGAAAATATTGGAAAATCACTCAGAGGCACTCTTCTGCTGGAGATGTCAGCAGTTGAAGTAGCTCTGGGTTCCTTCTGAATATTTTCTATCAGCTTCATCTTTTTCAGGTTCTTAGCATTCAGCGGTTTCCCAATAGTTGGTTCAATAGTGCTCATCTCCTGAGCTTCGATCAGATGTTCAATCAGCCTATTCTCTGTCAGAATATCTGATATAAGCCTTCCAAACGGTATCCAGTCTCTCTTGGTTCTTTCTTCTTCTCTTGTCTCTTTGACACTGGTCTTGAGATGGTTGAACAAGAAGTGTGCCAGATTGATCTTTACCCTCTGATCAATGAAGTAGATCAGAAACTGCTGATCCACGTTTATATAATCAGGAGAACTTGTTGGTTTCCTGTGATTGAAGCAGCCCAGAACAATCTTGGCCCATACTCTGCAGTGATCCTTCAGATCCTTAATTTTGCTGCTGGGCATTCCAAGAGTGAAAATTCTGTTGGCTACCACACCTATATCAGGGCATCTTTTAGCCATGTCCACACAACGGACTCCACCACCACTTTGACCGATTAGCCTTGCAATGAGGTCTTCAAAAATTACAATCTTCTTTCCCATGACAGAGGAGATGACTAGATGTTTAGAAATCTTGGCGTGAATCCAAAATTCCTTGACTAGCGCTGGGAATGTTGGTCCAACCAACCTATCGAAATACCTCTCCCACTTTTGAGCCCTAATTTCTTCAGTTAGGTCAAATCCATTTTCCTTCAAACTTTCGAAGTCGATGATTAACTCAGAGAGAACTTCAAGGTTCTTTACCGGAGTGAGAAGAGTTCTGATAGGCACCTGGTATTGTTCAGAGGTTGCTTTCTTCTGATTGCCTGCAGAAATGCTGGAGGATGCCATTGTTCACACTAAAAGAGCTTTGAGAATGATTTGAGAGAAAAAGGTTTGTAGGAGATGAACTCAGAAATGTGCAGAAAAAGCTTGAGTGTTAATGAGAAAGCGTAAAGAATAAGAATGAAGGATTAATGTGCTTAAATAGAGTTTTCAAAAATTATTTTGAAAAATTAAACGTTTTTAAGAGAGAGAAAAAATAATGATTACCATTTAACAAGCGTGATTACTTTTCATTAAATGCTTGCTGATTTTGGGGGATTTGAGAAAGATACTTAAAACGGTTACCAGACATGTGTCTCAATGCACCCAATCAGCGCTTTGCCTTCTCAGAAGCGTGCACGCGTTCTGCTTCAGATATTTGCTGATGATTGGATGACACTTGTTTGATGTAGTGATCAGCACGTCTGTCTTTGAGATTAGACTCTCAGATCTTTAGACTTGCATCTGATACAATCTGCATGTTCTATCTTTCTGAAAGGAGATTGATCAGAAGTTCACAGCAAAATAATTACATTCTGAAAGTAAATATATGGAATTAAAACATTTTCACTCTGGGCATACTTTCATGCTGAGATGTTTCAGAATGAAATTGAACCTATCTTCTGAAAGGGGTTTAGTAAAGATATCAGCCCATTGATGGTCTGTATCTATAAATTTTAAGTTTAAAATACCTTTCTGAATATAGTCCCTAATGAAGTGATGTTTTATTTCTATATGCTTAGCTCTAGAATGTAAAATAGGATTCTTACTTAAGCAAATAGCAGAAGTATTATCACAAAGTATAGGAATGTTACTCTCAAAAATCTGGAAGTCTTCAAGCTGACTTTTCATCCAGAGCATTTGTGTGCTACATCCTGCTGCTGCTATGTACTCAGCTTCTGCTGTTGACAGAGCAATTGTTGATTGCCTTTTGCTGGACCACGAGATCAGATTTTCTCCCAGAAACTGGCAGCTTCCAGAAGTACTTTTACGTTCCACTCTGTCTCCAGCAAAATCAGCATCACAGTAGCCTACTAAGCTGTAATCACTAGATTTTGCTCTTCTCTTTCCAGAATGCACGTGGGATGCATTGGAATCTTTGATGGCTTACATTCTGAGAGGTCAAATTTCTTCAGAAGATCTCTGATGTATTTGCTCTGATGAATGTAAGTTCCTTCTGGAGTTTGATTGATCTGAATTCCTAGAAAGAATTTCAGTTCCCCCATGAGGCTCATCTCAAATTCTGCCTGCATACACTTAGCAAATTTTCTTCCAAGAGAAGGATTAGTAGAACCAAAAATGATATCATCAACATAAATTTGACAGACTAAAATGTCACTCTTAACTGTTTTACAGAATAGAGTAGTGTCCACTTTCCCTCTGGTGAATTCATTTTCAAGCAGAAAGTTACTTAGCCTTTCATACCAAGCTCTGGGAGCTTGTTTCAGACCATACAGTGACTTCTTTAGTTTGAAAACATGTTCTGGATGTTTTGTATTTTCAAAACCTGGGGGTTGGTGAACATAAACTTCTTCTTCTATATAACCATTTAAGAAAGCACTTTTGACATCCATCTGATACAAAGTGATGCCTCTATTAACAGCAAATGAGATTAAAAGTCTGATAGATTCTAACCTGGCGACTGGGGCAAAGGTTTATGTATAGTCTATCCCCTCTTGCTGACTATAACCTTGTGCAACCAGTTGTGCCTTGTTTCTGATGACTTCACCTTGTTCATTTAGCTTGTTTCTGAACACCCATCTTGTTCCAATAACGTTGAATCCTTTTGGTCTGGGAACGAGATCCCATACGTCGTTTCTGGTGAATTGATTCAGCTCTTCTTGCATTGCCAGAATCCAGTCATTATCCAGAAGTGCTTCATCAATAGAAGAAGGTTCAATCAGAGACACAAGTCCCATAAGAGTTTCTTCAGAGTTTCTGAAGCTTGCTCTTGTTCTGATTGGATCTTCCTTTCTTCCTAGGATAGTCTCTTCTGGGTGATCCAAACTGCTTTTGGGTAATCTCTTCTGAGGTTGATCAGCAGCAGTTGTAGGATTTCTAGCATTGCTCCTTTCAGACGTTGAAGGAATGTCTGTGTTGAGAGCTTCTGATGACTTGTCTTCAGAACCTGCAAATTCAATTTCTATACCTGCAAAAATTTCATTCTGCTTTGACTTTTCAGAGTCAAGCTTATCATCAAAACGAACACTGATTGATTCTTCCACAATCTGTGTTTCTGTATTGTATACTCTGTACCCTCTTGAGCGTTCAGAGTATCCTAACATAATACACTTCTGTGCCTTAGAATCAAACTTGTTCAAATAATTCTTCGTATTCAATATAAAGCAAGTGCATCCAAATGGATGAAAATACGAAATGTTGGGCTTTCTGTTCTTCCACAATTCATATGGAGTCTTTTCCAGAATAGGTCTTATTGAGATTCTATTCTGAATGTAGCACGCTGTGTTTATTGCCTCTGCCCAGAAAGTCTTAGCAACGTTTGTCTCATTGATCATGGTTCTGGCCATTTCTTGCAATGTTCTGTTCTTTCGTTCTACAACTCCATTTTGTTGGGGAGTTCTAGGACAAGAGAAATCATGCAGAATGCCTCTGTCATTAAAGAATGACTCAAAATCTTTATTTTCAAATTCTCCACCATGATCACTTCTGACTTTAACGATTCTAAGATCTTTTTCATTCTGAACTTGGTTACAGAAGGTAACAAACACAGAGTGTGACTCGTCCTTGTGTCTTAAGAACTTTACCCATGTCCATCTGCTATAGTCATCTACGATTACTAACCCATACTTCTTACCACTGACTGAAGCAGTTTTAACTGGTCCAAATAAGTCAATGTGCAGAAGTTCTAATGGCTTAGAGGTGGAAACAACATTTTTGGATTTAAAAGAAGGTTTTGCAAATTTGCCTTTCTAACATGCTTCACACAGAGCATCTGAATTGAACTTCAAATTAGGAAGTCCTCTGACCAGATTGAGTTTGTTAATCTGAGATATTCTTCTCATGCTAACATGCCCCAATCTTCTGTGCCAGATCCACTGCTCGTTGTTAACAGACATAAGACATTTTACATTCTGACTCTTTAGTTCAGAAAGTTTGATTTTGTAAATGTTGTTTTTCCTCTTACCATTAAACAGGATAGTCCCATCTTTCTGACTAACAGCTTTACATGATTTTTGATTAAAGATTATATCATAACCGTTATCACTTAATTGACTTATGGATAACAGATTATGCATCAATCCATCTACTAGCAGAACATTATTAATAGAGGGAAGATTTCCATTACCTACAGTTCCAGAGCCAATTATCTTTCCCCTCTGATTGCCTCCAAAGCCAACGTGGCCTCCAGGCTTAAGTTCCAGGCTTTGGAACATATGCCTTCTTCCCGTCATGTGTCGTGAGCAGCCAGAGTCCAGGTACCATGACTGGTGTTTCTGACTTGCTGCTAAAGATATCTGCAACATGTATTATTTTATCCTTAGGTACCCAGATCTTCTTGGGTCCTGATTTGTTAGTTTTACCAAAACTCTGGTTGAATTTTGGTTTCACAGAGTGCTTACTACTAGTATATTTGATGTCATGTGTGTGACCATACACAAAGTGTGAATTTAAAGGAGTGTGTTTAATGGTTAAATCCATGACATTCTTCGGTGTAGGAACCTTACCTAGGTATCCTATTCCTTTCCTGCCGTTTCTGCTAACTCCATAGATCATTGAAGCCATTCTGCTTCTATCTATGCTTTTAGCAAGGAACTTTTGGAAACTGTGATCATACTCCTTGATGATCTCATCAGCGTTGCTGGGAGTTTCAGAAATTGGTTCCTTCTGAGAGTTTTGTAAAGAGTTTTCTAATTTTGAAATTTTATCTCTCAGTTCAGAGTTTTCCAATTTGAGACTCTCAGACTTATTAGAGTCAGATTCAAGATTCCTTTTCAGGTCTCTGAATTTAGCTCTAATCTGCTGATAACGTTCCAGAATTTCATTGAGGCTTTCAGCAAGTTCAGCCTTTGTAAAATTAACAGCGAAGTTAGGGAATACCTCTTCTGTGTCTGATTCTGAGTCTGATTCAGAAGCTTCACTATCTTCTGAGATGTTAGCCATGAGCGCTATGTTTGCCCTTTCATCATCTGATTCTGAGTCAGCTTCAGACGAGTCAGAGTCATCCCATGTGGCCATGAGACTTTTCTTCTTCTCTCTTCCAAACTTCTTTTTGGGCTTTTCCCTCTGAAGCTTTGGGCAGTCACTCTTGTAGTGTCCTTGCTCATTGCACTCGTAGCAGATGATGTCTTTTGTGTTTGGCTTCTTGCTACTGGAGGAGCCTTCAGATCTTCTGTATCCAGAGGAAGAATCTGTCCTTCTGAATCTGGAAGAAGACTCGTTCTGATCAGATCTTCTGGGATTCCTAAACTTCCTTTGTCTTTGCTTCCACAGTTGATTTACTCTTCTGGAGAGAAGGGAAAGTTCGTCTTCTTCTGATGAGGATCCATCAGATGTTTCTTCAACTGCCTGCAAAACTTTAGACTCAGATTTTTTGTTAGATTTTAATTCTAAAGGCTTACCTTGCTTCTGAGGCTCATCAGCTTCTAGCTCTATCTCATGACTTCTGAGGGAGCTTATAAGTTCCTCCAGAGTGATTTTGTTGAGATCTTTCGCTAGCTTCAGAGCAGTAACCATAGGCCTCCACTGCTTGGGTAAACTTCTGATTATCTTCTTGACATGGTCAGCAGTAGAGTATCCTTTGTCCAGAACTTTGAGACCAGCTACCAGAATCTGGAATCTAGAGAACATAGTTTCAATGGATTCAGATTCTTCCATTTTGAACGCCTCATACTTCTGAATGAGCGCCAGAGCTTTTGTTTCTTTGACTTGAACGTTGCCCTCATGCGTCATTCTGAGAGAATCAAAGATGTTCTTAGTTGTGTCTCTGTTGGAGATCTTTTCATACTCAGTATAGGAGATGGCACTGAGGAGGATGGTTCTGGCCTTATGGTGATTCTTGAAGTCACGCTTTTGTTGATCAGTCATTGATTTTCTATCAATCTTCTGACCAGTTGCATTCACAGGGTGCGTGTATCCATCTGTCACCATATCCCACAGATCAGCATCATGTGCTAGAAAGAAGCTTTCAATTCTGTCTTTCCAGTAATCAAAGTTTTCTCCATCAAAGACTGGAGGTTTGCCGCTGAATCTGTCTCTGTCCTCGTTATTGTCATTGCTGAAGTGAGAATTGTTTCCTGCCATTGTGTTTTTCTGACGCTGGATCTTGCACTGACACGGTTAAGTGTTTTAGCTCAGAACCAGGCGCTCTGATGCCAATTGAAGGGGTGAAAAACACAAGAAGGGGGGGTTGAATTGTAAAACTGAAATCTAAAGCAATTGACAAGATATTTTTATCCTGGTTCGTTTGATCTCAAACTACTCCAGTCCACCCATCAAGGTGATTTCGCCTCTCTCCAACGAGGTCTTAATTCACTATATTCAACTGAATATTACAGACTGCTTTAACAACTGCTAAAGCCTTCTTGATTCAAACCACAATCCTGGTTTGTCAAGGCAACACTTTCTTACAAAGGTATAAAACAATGTGTGTGAATGTTTTCTACAAAACTTTATCACAACTGTGATGTATACACAAAATGAAGCTTAGAAACTAGATTGCTAAACACTAATGGAGTATCAGAGTTTGTGGTTTAGCAAAACTGGTAGATGAAGATTATTGTTCAGCTTTGTGCGTGTAGAGATTTTGAGAGCATTAGCCATTATAATCTTCGAAGCCTTGTTTATATAGCACTTGAGAAGATGAACGTTGAATGCAATATTCTTGATTCAATGCTAATAACAAGCTTTCCTTTTTGAGCAGATCTTGTCTAGAATGAGGCCGTTGGAATTGATTAGCTTTCAATGCACAGTACCGTTGCTTCTTCAATGCACGTTCTGGCTTGGCTCATTCTGATTCTGCTTCGCTGCTGATGAACTATTGTGTTTCTGTATCAGAGTGTTTATGCGCAGTTCTGTTCATCAAGCTTCAGCATGTACGTGAGTTGATCATCTGATCTTGACGTTCTGATTCAGCAACTTCTGATGCTGGTGTATGAAATCAAATTCTGATGCTGAAGAAGTGATCTTGCTTATTTTAATCAGCGTATCTGCAAGTCAGAGCATAGTAATTTTAGGCAGCATATAGTTCAAACATGAAACATATGAATACTATATCTTTTCACTTTGTTATCATCAAAACTTAAATATAGGGTAGTAGATTCAAACATTGTTCTAACAGTGTCCTCTTTCTTATCCAGTCTGGAATGGATTAAGGCATTCTCCTTCTTCAACTCTTCCAGAGTTTGCATGACTAAATACGAAGCTGGTGTATCTTCAGGGTTTGCATGTTGTTCAGAACACTCTGCGGCCTCTTCTGATTGAACAACTTCTTCTGTTTCAATCACCTTTTCTAGAGCAGTAGTCAGAGGGTGACTATCAGAATTTGGTTCAGTGGCTTCTGAAGGTTGGTGCTCTTTCCATGGAGCATTATAAAGATGTGAAAAACACAAGAGGGGGGGGGGGGGGGGGGGGGTTGAATTTAAAAACTTAGATAAAAAACAGCTTAGTGACACAGTATTTTTATCCTGGTTCATTTGATCTCAAACTACTCCAGTCCACCCGTCAAGGTGATTTCGCCTCTCTCCAACGAGGTCTTAATCCACTAATCTCAAAATATTACAACAGCTACTTTAACAACTGTTAAAGTCTTCTTGAGTACAACCACAAACTGGTTAATCTCAAGGAAATCTTTTACAAATAATTGAACAAGAATGTGTTGTTGTTTTCTAACAAAATAGTTTATCACAACTGTGATAATTACACAAATTAAGCTTAGAATAAAATAGATTTGCTAGAGCTTGAATATGCGTGGTTTTGGAATTCTCTGCAAATTTGATGTGTGCGTACGTACATGCTTCTTTGCAAGAAGACTTGTTTATATAGACAAAATAATGACGTTGTCTATAAAGCAAGTTTAATGATAATAACACACTTTCCTTTTGTAGAAGATCTTGTCTGAAGAAAGCCGTTGGCATTAATTCTGTCTTGAATGTACAATAACTCTTCAGAGTCTTCTATCCTTAACTGCTGATGACACTTTCCGAATATTGATGACTTGGTTGATATGTCTTTGTTCAGAATCAGAGTTGTTGTAATTTAAGCGCAGGTTCTGGTCACCAATCTTCAGCGTATGATCTGATAACTTCAGCGTGAAATTCTTTAGCTTATCTTCTGATGCTTATCCCATCAGAACTTCTACAGTGAAATTCTTTAGCTTATCTTCTAATGCTGATCCCATCTGAACTTTTGCATATATAAAACATAATTTTAAGGAGCATATTTGTTCTTTGTATATATTTCTTTGTATTTATTTATTCTTTGTATTTGTCATCATCAAAACTCTAACCAAGGGTTGTAGAATCAAACTTATGTTCTAACAATCTCCCCCTTTTTGATGATGACAAAAACCCGATTTTTCAATTAAAAATAAAGAATAAATAGTATACAATTTAGAAGAAAAACTCCCCCTGAGTTGATTACTTCCCTTTAATTCCATGAGTCTTTGAGCATCAGAATTTAACTGCGTCTTTCATCAGAGTTTTGTACCTGTTCAAGCTTTTCAGAAGAAAGAAATTAAGTAGTTCAGAATGTTTGAGACTTATGTCTCAATAAACCGTTATTGAAAATATCTTATTCTTTCTCCCCCTTTTTTTGTCAGTTATAAAAAAGAACATATAATCATAGCTAAAAAGGATTTATATTAAAAATAAGAAGCACTGATACGAAGTTTAGAACAACAGCAATGTAGAACAAATATTATAGATAAACAGATTTTAAAAACAAAGGGAAAAATCTAAGAGGGAGGAGGAAGGCGTGTGAATAAAGCTTCCAACAAGCCCTTGATCTGGGTGTTGGTTTCCTCTTGTTTTCTTAACATGCTCTTGATTTCCTTGATTGTATCATCCTGTTTATCCATCCTTTCCTAAAATTTGTGTTTAAATAGATTTTTGAAAACATAAACCATGACATGCATCTCAATGCACCCAATCAGCGCTTTTGACCTTTCAGAAAAGTGAACGCGTGTTCAGACTCAGAAGATAGCTGGTGAGTGGATGACAACTGTTTACTTACGTGAACAACACACTTCTATCCTTGAAATGAAATGCTCAGATCTTCATGGATAGATTCTGATACAATCTGTACTTCTAAAAATCTGAAGGCAGGTTGATCAGCAGTTCACAGAAAATAATCAAAATTCTAAAAGTTAAGATATGTAAATAAAACAGTTTATTCTGGGAAAAGCTTCATGCTGAGATGTTTCAGAATGAAGTTAAACCTATCTTCAGAAAGAGGTTTTGTAAAGACATCAGCCCATTGATGGTCTGTGTCAATGAATTTTAAATTAAGGATCCCTTTCTGAATATAGTCCCTAATAAAATGATGTTTTATTTCTATATGCTTAGCCTTAGAATGCAAAATAGGATTTTTACTGAGACAGATAGCAGAAGTATTGTCACAGAGGATATGGATGTTACTCTCAAATATATTGAAGTCTTCAAGTTGACTTTTCATCCAGAGCATTTGCGTGCTACATCCAGCTGCTGCTATGTATTCAGCTTCTTCTGTTGATAGAGCTATTATGGATTGTCTTTTGCTGGACCATGAGATCATATTTTCTCCCATAAACTGGCAGCTTCCAGAAGTGCTTTTACGTTCTAATCTGTCTCCAGCAAAATCAGCATCACAGTATCCTACTAAGCTGTAATCATTTGATTTTCTATAAAACAAACCCAGATTAGCAGTACCTTTCAGATACTTGAAAATTCGCTTAACTGCTGTTAAGTGAGATTCTCTAGGATCTGATTGGAATCTAGCACAAATGAAAACACTGAATAGAATGTCAGGCCTTGAAGTCATCTGATAGAGAAGAGAACCAATCATACCTCTGTAGACCTTCTGTTATACCTTTTTGCTTACCTCTTCTTTTTCTAGAATGCACGTGGGATGCATTGGAATCCTTGAGGGCTTACATTCTGAGAGATCAAATTTCTTCAGAAGTTCTCTAACATATTTGCTCTGATGAATGTAAGTTCCTCCTGGGGTTTGATTTATCTGAATGCCCAGAAAGAATTTTAGTTCCCCCATTAGGCTCATCTCAAATTCTGCCTGCATACATTTAGCAAACTCTATTCCCAGAGAGGGTTTAGTTGATCCAAATATGATGTCGTCAACATAAATTTGACACACTAATATGTCATTCTTAACTGTCTTACAGAACAAGGTTGTGTCCACTTTCCCTCTGGTGAATTCCTTTTCTAACAGGAAGTTACTTAGTCTTTCATACCAAGCTCGGGGAGCTTGTTTCAGACCATAGAGTGACTTCTTTAGTTTGAAAACATATTCTGGATTTTTGGAACTTTCAAAACCAGGGGGTTGGTGCACATATACCTCTTATTCTATAAGGCCATTTAAGAAAGCACTTTTGACATCCATCTGATACAGAGTGATGCCTTTATTAACAGCAAATGATATTAGCAGTCTGATAGATTCTAACCTGGAGACTCGAGCAAAGGTTTCTGTATAGTCTATCCCCTCTTGCTGACTATAACCTTGTGCTACTAGTTGTGCTTTGCTTCTGATGACTTCACCTTGTTCGTTCAGTTTGTTTCTGAACACCCATTTTGTACCAATGACGTTGAATCCTTTTGGTTTGGGAACCAGATCCCATACGTCATTTCAGGTGAATTGATTTAGCTCCTCTTGCATTGCCAGAATCCAGTCATTGTCCAGAAGTGCTTCATCAATTGTTGTTGGTTCAATCAGAGAAACCAGTCCCATGAGAGACTCTTCAGAATTTCTGAAAGTAGATCTTGTTCTGATTGGATCTTCCTTCCTTCCTAAAATTGTTTCTTCTGGGGGATCAATGCTGCTTCTGGATGGTCTTTTCTGGAGTTGATCAACTGAAGATGCTGGATTGCTTGTAGTGACTCTTTCTGATGTTGAGGGAGTGTCTCTGATGAGAGCCTCTGATGAGTTGTCTTCAGTACCTGTGAGTTCAACTTCCATACCTACAAGGAATTCATTCTGCTTTGACTTTTATGAGTCAAGCTTATCATCAAACCGAACACTGATTGACTCTTCAACAATCAGTGTTTCTGTATTGTATACTCTGTACCCTCTTGACGTTCAGAGTATCCTAACATAATACACTTTTGTGCTTTAGAGTCAAACTTGTTCATATATTTTTTGTATTCAAAATAAAACATGTACATCCAAATGGCTGGAAATAAGAAATGTTGGGCTTTCTGTTCTTCCACAATTCATATGGAGTCTTTTCAAGAATAGGTCTTATGGAGATTCTATTCTGAATGTAACACGCTGTGTTTATTGCCTCTTCCCAGAAGATCTTAGCAATGTTAGTCTCGTTGATCATGGTTCTTGCCATTTCTTGCAATGTTTTGTTCTTTCGTTCTACAACTCCATTTTGCCGGGGAGTTCTAGGACAAGAGAAATCATGCAGAATGCCTTTTTCATTAAAGAATAATTCAAAATCTTTATTTTCAAATTCTCCACCATGATCACTTATGACTTTAACGATTCTAAGATCCTTTTCATTCTGAACTTGGTTGTAGAAGGTAACAAACACAGAGTGTGACTCGTCCTTGTGTCTTAACAACTTTACCCATGTCCATCTGCTATAGTCATCTACGATTACTAACCCATACTTCTTGCCACTGACTGAAGCAATTTTTACTGTTCCAAATAAGTCAATGTGCAGAGGTTCTAATGGCTTAGAGGTGGAAACAACATTTTTGGATTTGAAAGCAGGTTTTGCAAACTTGCCTTTCTGACATGCTTCACACAGAGCATCTGAATTGAACTTCAAGTTAGGAAGTCCTCTGACCAGATTGAGTTTGTTAATTTGAGATATCCTTCTCATACTAACATGCCCCAATATTCTGTGCTAGATCCATTGCTCGTTGTTATTAGACAGTAGACATTTTACATTCTGACTTTTCAATTCAGAAAGTTTGATTTTATAAATGTTGTTTTTCCTCTTTCCATTAAATAAGATAGTCCCATCTTTATGACTAACAACTTTGCATGGATTTTGATTGAAGATTATATCATAACTATTATCACTTAATTTACTTATGGATAACAGGTTATGCATTAATCCATCAACTAACAAAACATTACTTATAGAGGGAAGATTTCCATTACCTACTGTTCCAGAGCCAATGATCTTTCCTCTCTGATTGCCTCCAAATCCTACGTGGCATCCAGGATTTGGAACATATGCCTTCTTCCCGTCATGTGTCGAGAGTGTTGTACCCAAAAATTTTCCCTCCCATATTTCCCAAGACATGTCAAGAATCATCTCCAAGTTGTTCAAGATGGCTCAAGAATTAGACAGTCAAATCACCTCCTAAGGCAGTCAATTCAAAATTAGGGTTATGTGTTGCATCAAGGTCCTTACATCCAAATGGTCTCAAATGCTCCCCAATGTCCTAATATGTTCTCAAGTTCATCCATGTCAAATTTCAAGCCTTTCAGAGAAAGTTTGGTCAGTCAATTCCTCAAGAGGTCCAAAAATCGACTATGCTAGGGCAAAAGTCAACTGTGACCTACAAATAGTCAAACCTCAATATTTTTTGTCAACATTCTCATTTTTAAGTATAATTCATCATTTGATCAAGGGTTGATCATGATTCATCAAGTATTGCTCAAGATTCATCAAGATTCAAAAGTTGCTAAATTAGGGTTTTGTAGGAAAGGTCAACTCAACTTTGACCAAGCATAACTTTCTCATACTTTATGAGAAATGACCCATCCAAAGCTCATTTAGAATAGGATGAAATTTCCTACAATCCATCTTCACACACCAATATCAATAAATGCTCTCACAAAAAGTTACAAATTTGGACATTATAGGTCATTTTTGAAAGTCAACAAAAACACATTTTTTTCCAAAGCTTATAACTTGAGCATGGAATATCAAAATTAGATGATACAAAAAGGGTTGGTTATAGGCCTTCTAAAGGTTTCCAAAAAGTCCAAGAAAACTTCCAAAAGTTCAAAATTGAAGAAGTTATGCATTGTTGAAGTTGGGCATTTTTCCAAAAGTGCCAAAAGTCAACTATCCCCAAAACTCCAATTTTTTACAAAAGGGCCCACTTTTTTCCACTTGAGTTGATTTTGTCACACCACACACGTGTCCTATCTTCAGTTTCATGTCCATTCATTTATTTTTCTATTTTATTTAATTTTTATTGAATTAATTCATTTTAAATCAATATTAATTCAAATAAAATCCAAAAATTGATGGAATAAGATTTTTTTGATCATTACAGGTCTTAAATATCATGATACACTCAATCAAATTTGTGCCATGCCATATTGTGAACAAAATCTTGGATTTGGCATAATTTTGGAAGCTTTGTTAATGGAGATCAAATCAAATCTCAAATCTTCAATGCACATGGATTCAAGCCCAAGTTTTTAACCTAATGCCATCCCTTATACTCACACAAGCTAGACACATCAAGAACACGACCTAAGAACTGCAGAGACGGCCAAACCAAAACTGAAAAAAACCTTGAAAAGTTGGAGATCGAAATCCATATTGGAGGCGTTTTCAAAGCAAAATCTCCACATAGCCTTCTTGCTTGACATCTACTGGAGCTAAAGCAATCAGAATCAAGCCCTGAGACATCCTGAATTACGCTGTAAGTGCCCACGAACATAGCCCTGTACATGGAATCTTGAATCTGTTTTCTTGCATCCTTTTGCCAATTTTTTTGTATAATCATGCTTGCCATTCAATTTCTAAGCATTCTGTATTATTTGATTTCGTTTTCATGGCCTCTAACGTGATACCCGAACCTAGGGTTTCCATTCCTTGTTTTTAGGCATTTTTGATACAGGTAAAATCAAGACAAACCATGGACATGGTTGTTTTCAGGGAAGAGGGACGAACATGATGATGGTCCCCGTTTGCATTTTCATGACCTGTAGTGCATTTTAGAACGAACCTAGGGATGTTGCTACGGATTCAAATCCGCAGGAAATAAACCAGGCTGTTCAAGGAAGAAGAAGACCACGCGTCCTCTCCCAATTGGCTCATTCAAATGTTTAGCGCGTTTTTTTATTTTCCAGTATATTGCTTACTTTTCACATATAATGATCAGCTCTTATTTTATTAACAAGAAAGCAACATAACTCAGTTGGTGGAAGCGTGAGTGGAAAGACCTATGGGACCTGGGTTCGAATCCCAGGTCCCCCAAAACTTTGTTGCATTTTATTTTCAGGCAATTCCATGCGTCATCAGGAGCGTGATCTACTATATGCCTCCATCCAGATGATTGCCAAATGGCTCCAGATTAAATCTGAAGGCCAAGATTGAATGCCCATCATGTTCAATAGTCAACGCACGCGTAGGCAACTTGGGAAGTCAAAGAAGGCCAGCGTAAATGGGCCTGGAAAATTGCTGAACAAACCTCAATCTGGGCCCAACACCCCCCCCATTTGGTTTATTTCTTTTTTCTCTTTATATTTCTTTTATTTAATTATTTTGATAATTATTATTTATTTCACTAACAAATTAAATCATTTTCTTAATAAAATCAGAAAACATAAAAAATAATCTTTTTATTTATTAAAATTAAATTCCTTACTTTATTTTTGTAAATAAATATTAATCAATTAATTTAGTTTTTAATTAGGTATAATTTTAACATTTTTGCAATGAATTAAAATTAATTTAGAATATTAGGTTTTTAATAATAATTTTAATCAATTTTATTTTATTTCCTTAAATATAAAAATCCCAAAAATATATATTTTTTTATTTAATTAATTAAGTAACTTAGTTTTAATTTCTTTAAATTCAAAAATAACAAAAAAAAAACTTTCTTTCAAAAAGGGTCAAAACCCTAAAAAATACGCCGATTTAATTTTCTCGCACACGATCCATATTTCAACATTGTAATTGCTTCCAGTTTGTAATAGCTTTTAATTAGGACTTTAATTTATTTACCGCTTTATTTTTACTTTCCGCAATTTAAATTAAAGGGTTTATTTTTGGCGATGTAAATACCCGACGCCTTGTAATAGTTTAGATTTAATTTCCGCACAATATTAACTGTTAGATGTTTGATAAATAGGCAATGCATGACAAGATTCAATGTATGAGCTTAAAATCAACATAGCTCACCCATAACATGTACAGATAAAATTAACCGAAGTAACACACTTGCACATGCCACTCTTAGGGTACACCTCACTTGGTTGCCTTCGAATGCGGTCATTGAGTATAGGAAGTTTTAGAGGTCGCCCTCTCGTCCAAAGATCATAGTTGCCTCGAAACGGTTGCCTCGGAAAAATGATCTAAGACATTAGGGTTACCGCTAAGGCGTCCTAACATTGCTTTAGTGACCACACGTCCCTTAATCGAATTGACCCGAAAACTCCAACGACGATGCTACCTACTCCTCAATAGTGGGATAGCATTGTCTAAAGGACATTAGCACATTTTAATTCCTTTTTAGAGTAGGTAGATGGTTCTTAAGTACTTGCTCCTTTTAAAACAAAACAAAACTTTTCGCACTTACACCCCTTTCAAAACAAAAACTTCTTTCAAACCCACAAACACAAAGAAAAGCAAACTTTTGAAAACACAATGAGCAAGTACCTAAGAGCCCATGGATAACCACGGATAGAAAGGGTGCTAACGCCTTCCCTTTCTATAATCTACCTCCCGAACCCGAGAAATATCTCAAAAAGGAATTTTTCTGTGCTTTTGTCCTTTCATTGTTGGATAAAATAAAAGACGGTGGCGACTCTTGCTTACCGCGACATTTTGCGAAAACAAACGCAAAACGCGAACCAGCATTCCAAAGCAGTCAGTTCTCATTCCCACTGATCACAGAACTGGCGACTCTGCTGGGGAAATTAATAAGTGAGGTGTACCTTAGGATTAGATCATTGTGTTTTCAATTGTATGCTTTGTATGCTTTAATTTTGTGGGCTTGTATTGGAGTTCTATAGATCCTAACCCGGATTTGGGGATACCCTTTAGGTAAGTAGCAATAAACTGTGAGGAAACTGTCCAGTGTAGACCGACACGGTTGAAGCAGTAGCTACGTTGGTGTGGCACTTTAGTCTGTATCGATATCCCTTGTGTTGGAACGAGGAGAATATGGATCTTCTAAGGGGTCATTAAGCACCAACTGACCTTAGAACCTTAAATTGACCAACTTGGCCATATAACAGTAGCAGTATGCTACACTAATTGAGACTAAACTCTCGCGATGATTCCGGCCGCAAGAAAAGGTTGCTAAACTGGAATTATGACCGATTGAGGTTAGTCAATGATATTGAGATCCTCTAGAACCCGGTTACTATTTTTAGGACAGGTGTAAACCAACTGAACTGAAAGAGGGTAGTACCTAAGCTCCATGCCAGCTGGAAATCTAAGGGCTCTTTGTATGACTTGTGCGCCTTTACCATGTTTGGTTTTTATGGATACTTGTTGTGTGCTTACTATCATGACATCATGACATCATAACATTGCATACATCTTGCATAAGGACTAACCTATTTCAAAGACAAGAGGGTTTCGTCTTTGCTCTGTTTTGTAGCTCATCATGATGCTCATGCGTAAGAATACTATCTGGATCAACTTTGTCCAAGTCCCTACCTTGCTTAAAGAGTTGGTTGCCAAGATGCCTGACACTACTTCCTTCATTAGAAGGCATGGTTCTCTTCTCAGTTTGGTCACCTCCAAATTAGATGAGCAGATGATGAGTGTTCTGGTCCAATTCTATGATCCGCTGTACCATTGTTTTACTTTCCAGGACTTCCAACTGGTTCCTACCCTAGAAGAGTTCTCTGAGCTGCTCGGTATCTCTGTTCTGGAGCAAACCCCGTTTACTGGTTGGGAGAATACCCTTAGGCCCGAAGAAATTGCTGCAGCCCTTAATTTGACTAAAGAGGAGGTAATGGCTAATTGGGAGACTAGGAGTGGAGCAAAAGGATTTCTGACTAAGTTCTTGGTTGGCAAGGCTAACTACTTCTAGGATAGCCTAGACTTTAAGGCGTTCGAGAATTCTGGCTCTTCTGATTTATGGCTTGGTATTGTTTCCGAATCCTGACACTTTTGTTGATGTGAATGCGATAAAGATCTTCATCTCTCAGAATCCTGTACCCACTCTCTTGGGTGACATTCTTCATCAGCTCTATGCTCGTACAGCCCGAAAGCGGGGAACCTTGATGTGCTGTGCTCCTTTATTGTCGAGGTGGTTTATTTCGCACCTCCCCAAGTCAATGTTGAAGAACAAAGAAGGAATGGGCTGGGCTTATAGGGTGATGTCTCTTTCTCATAATGACATTATCTGGACTCTCAAGGGTATGGATGAGGTGACTATCATTGATCGCTATGGGGAGTACCCCAATGTTCCCCTGCTAGGAACCTATGGAGGAATTTCTTACAACCCATGCTTAGCTCTCCGTCAGTTTGGAAGAGCCAGAAGAGAAGGACCTCATGAGATACTGCTTCCTCATATCATCTTTGATTTTCAGGGGGATAGCAACGAGCAGCGTCGCAAATTCATAAGGGCTTGGGATAGAGTTCACCAATCTGATCCACATGAGCTGGGCCCAAAAACTTCTCTGCCAATGGAGCCATATCTCAGATGGGTCCGCATCCGTGCCCAGAAGCTAGGTATGCCATATGAAGCCGTCCGGCCTGTCACTCTTGAAGTTGCTAATGAAGAAGGGGTTCTTCCAACCATTCTCCATCCTTATATGACCATTGACATTGGGGCACTGAGGAGATCTTGGATGCAACTGCGGGAAGAACGGGATTCTTATCGGGAGAAGTTCAACGAGCAGGAGCAGAAGATCCAGAGGTTGACTAGGCAATTAGAGAACGAGCGGATTCTCAACGACTATGTCTGCACTGATAAGAAGAGACCATGGGAGCATTGATGGACCTTTGATGATTTCTTTTCCAGTTTTTATTTTACTTTTCAGTATTTCCATTCTTGTAACGCCTTAAGGGCAATTTGTTGAACAATTTAAATTTTGAAGTTTAAATCTAATAAAGTGTGTTTCCTTTCTTGTTTACAAATTTGAATCCCGATTGTCTTTGAAATCATAAATCATACGCATTTCATCTCATGCACTTCATAAACAGGTACCCTTTACAGGTCTCTTATCTTCTTCGCTGTTTATTTCAGCGATCATCATGTCTACTGAACCTTCAACTGAGCAAGCTATCAAGGCCCTCCAGGCCCAGAATGCCCAATTTCAAGAGCTGTTCATGAATCTAGCTAAGGGTCAGCAGGACCTGAAGACCTTGATTCTTAAAGAGAAGAAAAAGAAGAAGAAGAGGACCATCCTGTTTAACACAAGACACAGGTTTGGGAATAGGCTACAAAATGAAGTTGATCTGACCACCTCATTTGGAGGGAAAGATAGTCCACAAGAAAGGAGGGCTCCTAGCCCTGTGGTATCCGACAACGAGACGGACTACGATGAAGAACAATATCCTCCTGCTGAGGATAAGTACAAACAACTGGAAGATCGTTTGAGCGCTATGGAAATTCAGAAGGTGCCCGGTCTGGACTTTGGAGATTTAGGTCTATCATCTGGGGTGGTGATTCCCCATAAATTCAAGGCACCAGCCTTTGCCAAGTATGATGAAGTTTCCTGTCCGAAGCTGCACCTCCGGTCATATGTGAGGAAGATCCAACCTTACACTGCTGATAAGAACTTATGGATCCATTTCTTTCAAGACAGTCTCTCAGGGACTCAGCTTGAGTGGCTCTATCAGTTGGACGGAGCCAGTATCCGCAGTTGGGAAGATTTGGCTACTGCATTCTACAGGTAGTATCAGTATAACTCCGACCTCGCTCATACGCGTACCCAACTCCAGGGTATGTCAATGGGAACGGGTGAAGGATTTAAAGATTATGCTCAGAAGTGGAGGGACCTCGCCGGAAGAGTATAACCACCCTTAGCTGATCGGGAACTTGTTGATATGTTTCTGGGGACCCTGTCTGGTCCATTTTTCAACCACTTGATTGGAAGCTCTTCATCCGGGTTTACAGATCTTATTTTGACTGGTGAGAGGATTGAAGCTGGTATTAAGGCTGGGAAGATACAGAAGGGTGCTTCATCAAGCACCGAGAAGACGCCGTTCAAGAAAGAGTCCAGTGCTGTCTACAGTGCAAGAAGACAGAATATAACTGAACACCGCCAAGTTGTCAATGCGGTTGTTATTTCAAAACCTGCTGGTGCTCCTCAGTACAATAATCAACAAAAGTATGAGAGACCTAAGAGGCAATTCACTCGTCTCAGCATGACCTTATCTCAGATTCTGCCACAGTTGCTGAAGACTAATCTGGTGACTCTAAGGGAAGCCCCAAAGAATTCAAATACAACGTCACCAAGGTATAACCCTAACGCCCGCTGTGCCTATCACTCCGATAGCCCGGGGCATAATACAGATGATTGTTGAAGTCTGAAAAATAAGATACAAGACTTAATTGATGCAAAGGAGATTGAGTTCGAGGCGCCCGAGAGGCCTAATGTTGTGACTGCTCCCATGCCCAAGCATGGAGTAAATGCTATAGAGGAAGACTTGTTTGTAGTTTCTGTGGATGACATTGTTACCCCTCTGATAACTGTCAAGAAGAACCTCTTCCTAGCCGGTTTATTTCTGGGCTGTGACGAAGGTTGCTGTATGTGTTATGCCCGTCCAAATGGTTGTCCGCTTTTGAAATCAGGTGTCCAGCGCCTGATGGATAGTAAAGAGATTCTGTTTGAGAAGAATGTTGTTCCTTTAGTTCCTTCTGAGGAAGTTGCCATCATTACCATTTTCGACAATTCTTCCAAGGCTCCCTCGAGGAAGCCTGTTAGAATTACATCTGTTCCGAAAGTCGCACCTGTGATTATCACTGTTCCGGGGCCCATCCCCTACACCTCTGACAAAGCTGTCCCTTGGCACTATGGGGCTGATGTTTATTTTCATGGAGTTAAGCAAGAGTTGGATGTTGGTACTGACATCGGAAACATTACTGGACCTGCTAAAGTCACCCGCAGCGGAAGACTTTTCTCACCAGATATTGCTCCACCAACTGTCCGAAGACCTGTTGTCATTACACTTGCAAGTGCACCTGCCACTATTTCTGATCAAGTTCCTATTCTTAGCCCTATTGCCGAGTCATATGACACTCGGGGCAAAGGGATCACCATTGATGCGCCTGCCCAGACGGAGGCACCAAACATGATTACTGTTGAAGCTTCCAAATAGGAGATGGAAGAGATCCTGAAGATTATTAAGAAGAGCGATTACAACGTAGTTGAACAGCTGGGGAAAACCCCGTCTAAGATTTCTATGTTGTCATTGTTGCTGTGCTCAGAGGCCCATGCCAAGGCTCTGATTACCTTTTTGAAAACTGCCCATGTGCGACAAGAGACATCAGCTGATCAGTTTACAGATTGCGTGGCTAATTTGACTGCTGATAATGGGTTGGGTTTCTCGGACGCTGACTTGACTACTAAAGGGAAGAATCACAACGATGCCCTGCATGTCTCCATTGAATGCAGGGGCACTACTCTTGCACATGTATTGGTTGATACTGGTTCCTCATTGAACGTCTTGCCCAAGAAAGCTCTAGACTGGTTGGATTGTGAAGGGTTGGAGCTGAAACCAAGTAATATTATTGTTAGGGCCTTTGACGGGTCTAAAAGGATGGTGTATGGAGAGGTTGATATCCCGATCAAGGTTGGTTCTCAGGTCTTCAACTCTACGTTCTATGTGATGGACATTCGGCCATCTTATTCTTGTTTGCTGGGTCGTCCATGGATCCACAAAGCTGGGGCCATAACCTCAACGCTCCACCAGAAGCTGAAGTACCCGGTCAAAGGGAAGATTGTGGCAGTACAAGGGGAGGAAGAGTATATGGTCAACCACCTCAACTCCTTCCGATACGTAGAGATGGATGGGGAGTTCATTGAGACCCCATTTCAACACTTTGAAGAGGTTCCCCAGACACTAGCATCAGCTGAGACTGTGGTTGAAGATTCTCCTATGAAGATGGCTTCCTTAAAAGATGCTCGGGCTATTATTGAGAAGGGTGAGTGTGCAAATTGGGGCCGACTCCCTGATTTTACACAGAAGACTAACAAGTTTGGTTTGGGTTTCACTGCAGAAGCTCAAAGGGCTTTTCAAAGTGCAAGGATCGGAAGACCTCATGTGTTCATCAACAACTCGGGAGTGAATGCCATTGAAGAGGACGTGGAAGAGTCTGAGTTCGACAGCTGGATCTATCCTACGACCGACGGTGGACCAAGCAACTGGACAGCAAAGGACTTCATCCCTATTACTTTTGTTACCCAGTAATGAAACTTTTTGTTTTGAATATGTAACAGACAATGTTTTAAACTTTATGGCCCGGTGTCTTACCCGGGGCACTGTGGCTTCATTTGTGTGGGCTTTTGTATGTCATTTTCATATATCATTAATAAAAGCATTGGACGTTTCTTGCATTTCAAAAATTTATGCTCCTTGTCTTTCTTTATTATATATTGCAAAACAACTATTTTACACACACTCACATATACAGGTCCACATCCACTCTGGATCTCACTGGTAACGACTCTGCTACTGCCAGTTATGACTTCGAAAATCCGATCAACTTAGCCGAAGACGAAGGTGAAGATGATTGCGAAGTGCCTGTTGAACTTGCAAGACTGTTGCTCCAGGAAGAGAGGGCTATTCAACCATATGAAGAGCCGGTGGAATCAGTAAATCTGGGTACTGAGACAGATAAGAAGGAAGTCAAGATCGGTGCAAATCTGGAGCTTAGTGTGAAACAACGGTTGATTTAGATGCTGTGTGGCTATGTTGAGATCTTTGCCTGGTCTTACAATGATATGCCTGGGTTGGATACTGATATTGTGGTTCATCGCCTGCCTACCAAGGAAGATTGTCCCCTGGTAAAACAGAAGGTCCGCCGAATGCACCCAGAGATGTCTGAGAAGATCAAGGCTGAAGTTATGAAACAGTTTGACGCCTGTTTTCTAACAGTTACTTCTTACCCTCAGTGGGTGGCCAATGTGGTTCATGTGCCGAAGAAAGATGGTAAGGTCCGAATGTGTGTTGATTACAGGGATTTGAATAGGGCGAGCCCTAAGGATGACTCCCCTCTGCCTCATATTGACGTTCTGGTTGACAGCACTGCTCAGCACAAGGTATTCTCCTTCATGGATGGTTTCTCTGGTTATAACCACATTAAAATGGCTCCCGAAGACATGGAGAAGACAACTTTGTTACTCAGTGGGGTACCTTTTGCTACAAGGTCATGCCTTTTGGGTTGAAGAATGCTGGGGCAACATATCAGCATGCCATGGTTGCTTTGTTTCATGACATGATCCATCATGAGATTAAAGTATACGTCGACGATATGATTGCAAGGTCCCAGACTGAGGAAGAACACCTCGATCATCTGCAGAAGCTGTTTGACAGGTTGAAGTTGTACAAGCCGAGGCTGAACCCGAACAAGTGCACCTTCGGGGTGAGATCTGGAAAACTATTAGGTTTCGTTGTAAGCGACAACGGTATTCAAGTGGACCCTGCCAAAGTGAAAGCTATACAAGAGATGCCAGTTCTCAGAACAGAGAAAGAAGTCAGAGGTTTCTTGGGACGACTGAATTATATTGCCCGATTCATCTCGCACCTGACTGCTACGTGTGAGCCAATCTTCAAACTACTGAAGAAAGATCAAGTAGTACGTTGGAATGATGAATGCCAGGCCGCTTTCAAAAGGATCAAAGAGTATCTCCAAGAGCCCCATATTCTGATGCCACCAGTTGAAGTGAGACCTCTGATCTTATACTTAACAGAACTTGACAACTCAATGGGGTGTGTGATGGGGCAGCATGACGAGTCTGGCTGAAAAGAGAATGCAATTTACTACCTTAGCAAAAAGTTTACCGACTATGAGACCCGATACTCACTGCTCGAGAAAACTTGCTGCGCTTTGGCATGGGCTGCTCGCCGGCTGAGACAGTATATGTTGACTCACACTACTCTGTTGATATCAAAGATGGATCCAATCAAGTATATCTTCGAGAAGCCTGCATTATTCGGAAGAATAGCAAGATGGCAGATGATCTTGACTGAGTATGACATCCAGTACACGACTCAAAAGGCAATCAAGGGAAGTGTATTGCCAGACCATTTGGCACATCAGGCAGTGGATGATTACCAGTCTATGAACTTTGAATTCCCGGATGAGAATATCATGTTGATAACTGACTGTGAGACACCTGGACCGGATGAAGGACCTGAGGAAGGATCCCGATGGTCTATGTACTTTGATGGAGCTTCGAACGCTTTGGGTAATGGCATTGGCGCCGTGATCATATCTCCTAAAGGCTCTCATACTCCGTTTACCGCCCGACTATGTTTCAACTGCACCAACAACATGGCGGAGTATGAAGCATGCATTATGGGTCTTCGAGCAGCAATTGACCTAAGGATTAAGTTTCTAAGTGTCTTCAGAGATTCCGCTCTCGTGATCAGTCAGATCAAAGGCGAGTGCGATACGAAACACCCAAATCTTATTCCTTACAAGGAGTACATGTTGACATTGCTTCCCCATTTCAAGGAGATAACCTTTGAACACTTCCCTAGAGAGGAGAATCAGTTGGCGGACGCACTGGCTACGATGTCTTCTATGTTCAAAGTCAATTGGGACAACGAGGCTCCCCGGATCATTATTGAAAGATTGGATGAACCTGCACATTGATGTGATCTTGATACTGAAGAGGTAAGAAAAAAGCCCTGGTATCATGAGGTGAAGAGGTACCTTGAAGCTCAAGAATACCTCGAGGGTGCATCTGTTAATGACAAGAAGTTTCTGAGGAGGTTCGCGGCGAAGTTCTTCATCAACAATGGCATTCTTTACAAGCGTAACCATGATTCGACCTTACTGCGTTGTGTGGATAAGATTGAAGCAGAAGGGATCATGACGGAGTTACATGAAGGTACCTTCGGAACCCATTCCAGTGGACATACCATGGCAAAGAAAATCCTACGGGAAGGATATTACTGGTCCACAATGGGAGCCGACTGTTATCAGCATTCTCGGACATGTCACAAGTGCCAGGTCTATGCTGATAAGGTGCACATACCTCCAGTTCCTCTGAATGTTTTGACAGCACCTTGGCCTTTTGCAATGTGGGGCATTGATATGATCGGCGAGATCAGACCTACGACATCCAACGGGCATCATTTCATCCTGGTAGCGATTGATTACTTTACGAAGTGGGTTGAAGCAGCTTCCTTTGCTACCGTAACCAAGAACGTCGTGGCACGGTTCATTCGGCACAATCTGATCTGTCGATACGGTGTACCAAAGAGGATCATTACGGACATTGGCACCAATCTCAACAACAAAATGATCACTGAGCTCTGCGAGCAATTCAAGATACAGCATCACAACTCTTCTCCCTACCGGCCAAAGATGAATGGGGCTGTATAAGCAACTAATAAGAACATTAAGAAGATTGTGCAGAAGATGACAGTGACATACAAAGACTGGCACGAGATGTTACCATTTGCTCTTCATGGGTACCGTACCTCAGCACAGACGTCAACAGGGGCAACACCCTATTCCTTGGTTTATGGCATGGAGGAAATCTTGCCCATTGAAGTTCAGATGCCCTCTCTTCGAATCATGAAGGATGCAGGTTTGAGCGAAGATGACTGGATTCAGACCCGGCTTGATCAACTGAACCTAATCGACAAAAAGAGACTTACTGCTATTTGTCATGGTCAGACGTATCAAAAACGGATGATCAAGGCATTTAACAAGAAAATTAGACGACAAGAGTATCAAGTTGGGGATCTGGTAATCAAGCGCATTATCCTACCTCAAGGGGATCCCAGGGGCAAATGGACCCCTGCTTATGAAGGGCCATTTGTGGTTAAGAACATTTTCTCAGGAGGAGCTATGATTCTAACCACCATGGATGGTGACGACCTTCCTCACCCTGTCAATGCAGACATAGTAAAAAGATACTACGCATAATCAAAGACCCGCTAGGTTGACTGGCCTAGGCAAAAATAAGGGCTTCCCGGCGAACCAAAAGGGTTCGGGCAAAAATAAGGGATGAAAATAAAAAAATCTGTACACCCGGGAAGTCGAAAACCTGAAAAGGCGGCTTGGGCAAAAATGGGTATCCCGATGGACTGAAAACCCGAAGGGGCAGTCCAGGAAAAAGTTAGGGATCAAAGTGTAACACTATGTCTCATTGGATCACCTCGCATCCAGACTTCGGTATCGACTATCAAGCTCAGACGATACTAATCAATCAGATTCATCTTCAACTAAGCAGCAAAGTGATGAGATGCTTGAAGATATAAAGGCAATAGCAGAGTTGGAACCCAGTGGGATTATTCACATGGTTGTTTTGTTTCCTTTCCACAAATTGTATAAATTCTATTTGTTCGGCGGCGTTCTCTTACCAGGACGTCAGCTTCTTGTACAAGAACGCCTATTTTCAGGCCAAACTTCAAAATCAATACAAATTCATTTTCAGAAATTTCAAGATGTTTTTCCTTTATCTGTTTTGTTTTGCAAAGAACGTCCAATATTCATTTTTTATATATGAATTTGACATTAATTGCTGATCATAAATATTTACATGCGAAATGAAAGATAAGTTACTGGTAATAATAGAAACAGGGGCAAATAAGAATTGTCCGAATTGTACAAGTTGCTCTGTCCACCAGGTACCAAGATACATTCAGCTGAAGAATATGGCTAAGGATACCTTCACTCCCCGCAGAATAAGGCAGTAATGGTAGCTCTTCCAGCTGAGACTTGCAGCTATGAACAAATCAAAAATACTTTCCCCAAGCTGAGTTCATCCACCATCAGCGCTAAAAAGGTTTGGTATCCCCAGAAGTTCTTAATATTCCTCAGCAGAGTATAAAGATATTCCCCAGCAAGCATAAGATCATCCCCAGCGAAGTTCTTTCCTTTCCCCAAGCAGGAGTTCAATCCTCAACAGATTCAGTGTCACCAGCAACAGTAATCCATCCCTAGCGGAGTTCATCAGTGGAATCCCTAGCAGAATTTATCATTAAAATCCCCAGCTAAAACATTACATGTCCATACATTATGATACATGCATACACGCATCATACCATACAATCTCATTTATGTTGAGAACATCATTGCTTGATCCATATCATGCATTGCATATGACTGACCTTTACCTTTCAGGAAGGATGCAGTTAAACTCTCAACCAAGTCAATGGAGACAAAATCAGTTAAATCGATTCCTAAAGATTTTTCTAAGGCGAAGCCAGTCAATGGAGACAAAATCAGTTAAATCGATTCCTAAAGATTTTTCTGAGGCAAAACCTGTCAATGGAGACAACCTGTCAATGGAGACAACCTGTCAATAGAGACAACCCGTCAATAGAGACAACCCGTCAATGGAGACAACCCGTCAATGGAGACAACCCGTCAATTGAGACAACCCATCAATGGAGACAACCTGTCAATAGAGACAACCCGTCAATGGAGACAACCTGTCAATGGAGACAACCCGTCAATGGAGACAACCTGTCAATGGAGACAACCCGTCAATGGAGACAACTCGTCAATGGAGACAACCTGTCAATGGAGACAACCCGTCAATGGAGACAACCTGTCAATGGAGACAACCCGTCAATGGAGACAACCTGTCAATGGAGACAACCCGTCAATGGAGACAACCTGTCAATAGAGACAACCCGTCAATGGAGACAACCCGTCAATGGAGACAACCTGTCAATGAAGACAACCCGTCAATGGAGACAACCTGTCAATGGAGACAACCCGTCAATGGAGACAACCTGTCAATGGAGACAACCCGTCAATGGAGACAACCCGTCAATGGAGACAACCCGTCAATAGAGACAACCCGTCAAAAGAGACAACCCGTCAATAGAGACAACTCGTCAAAGGAGAAACCCCGTCAAAAGAGACAACCCGTCAGCAAAGACAAAGCCACCTACCAACAATCTCCAAATGGCATCTGTAAGCCCATTCCCGACATCACAATGCTGATGCTACTTCATGCGAGTGCAAATTTCTGGGCACTCTAGTGTTCAATCATCTTCCACCTTCGGATCACGAAAGGCCCGAACGCCAATCTATATCCTCAGGTTTAAGAAGATTGAACAGGGGCACCTGTTGTACCCCAAAATTTTCCCTCCCATATTTCTCAAGACATGTCAAGAATCATCTCCAAGTTGTTCAAGATGACTCAAGAATTGGACAGTCAAATCACCTCCGAAGGCAGTCAATTCAAAATTAGGGTTTTGTGTTGCATCAAGGTCCTTACATCCAAATGGTCTCAAATGCCCCCTAATGTCATAATATGTTCTCAAGTTCATCCATGTCAAATTTCAAGCCTTGCAGAGAAAGTTTGGTAAGTCAATTGCTCAAGAGGTCCAAAAATCGACTGTGCTAGGGCAAAAGTCAACTGTGACCTACAAATAGTCAAACCTCAATATTTTTTGTCAACATTCTCATTTTGAAGGATAATTCATCATTTGATCAAGATTTGATCATGATTCATCAAGTATTGCTCAAGATTCATCAAGATTCAAAAGTTGCTAAATTAGGGTTTTGTAGGAAAAGTCAACTCAACTTTGACCAAGCATAACTTTCTCATACTTTATGAGAAATGATTCATCCAAAGCTCATTTTGAATAGGATTCAATTTTCTAAAATCCATATTCACACCCCAAGATCAAGAAATGCTCTCACAAAACGTTACAAATTTGGACATTATAAGTCATTTTTGAAAGTCAACAAAAACACCTTTTTTTTCCAAAGCTTATAACTTGAGAATGGAATATCAAAATGATATGAGACCAAAATGGTTGGTTAGAGGACATCTAAAGGTTTCCAAAAAGTACAATAACACTTCCAAAAGTTCAAAATTGAGGAAGTTATGCATTGTTGAAGTTGGGCATTTTTCCAAAAGTGCCAAAAGTCAACTATCCCCAAAACTCCAATTTTTGACAAAAGGGCCCACTTTTTTCCACTTGATTTGATTTTGTCACACCACACACGTGTCCTATCTTCAGTTTCATGTCCATTCATTTATGTTTCTATTTTCTTTAATTTTTGTTGAATTAATTCATTTTAACTCAATAATAATTCAAATAAAATCCAAAAATTGATGGAATAAGATTTTTTTGATCATTACAGGTCTTAAATATCATGATACACTCAATCAAATTTGTGCCATGCCATAGTGTGAACAAAATCTTGGATTTGGCATAATTTTGGAAGCTTTGTTAATGGAGATCAAATCAAATCTCAAATCTTCAATGGACATGGATTCAAGCCCAAGTTTTTAACCTAATGCCATCCCTTATACTCACACACGCTAGACACATCAAGAACACGACCTAAGAACTGCAGAGACGGCCAAACCAAAACTGGAAAAAACCTTGAAAAGTTGGAGATCGAAATCCATATTGGAGGCGTTTTCAAAGCAAAATCTCCACGTAGCCTTCTTGCTTGATGTGATACGGTGGGAGAACTGACTAGTGTTTTGCGTTCGTATTCGCACTTGTGCGGTTGAGCAAGAGTCGCCACCGACTTTTTATTTTATCTTGAGGAAAGGTTAAAAAGCACAGCAAAAACCTTTTGAGATATTTCGTGGGTTCGGGGGGTAGATTATGAAAAGGGAAGGTGTTAGCACCCTTTTCATCCATGGTTATCCATGGGCTCTTAGTTACTTGGTTTTTAGATCACTTGCCTTGTTTTTCGATTGCTTTGAAAATGGTGTGTGTGTGGGTGCTTTTTGAAAATGTTTTGGGAAAAAGATGCCTTGTCTTAGGCAACTAATGTATTTGACTCGTGTTTGAGTGTTTTACAAAAGTGTGAATCTTTTCGAAAATATGTTTTCAAATGTTTTTGAGAGTTTGTTTGAAAGTGTTGTGGATTGTGGTTTTTGAAAAGAAGGCAAGTGTTTTTGCAAGTTTGATCTCAAGTAACTAAGAGTTTTGTCTACCCTATTGTACTCAAAGGTTTTTGTCATGTTTTAACCCCTTTTAACAATTTTGTTCTACCATTGAAATTGGTAGACAATCTTGCATTTAGGAAGTTTATTCGGGACGGGCGCGGGTCATCGTATGGACCATGAATGCAATGATGCCAAGTGTCTTTGGAAATTTGCTTTGAAGGGACTATGATCATTCCGTTTAGGCAACTTTCGAAAGCGTCATCGAGGGACTTATGATCATTTGATTTTGTTTTGCCAAAGATACTCGACGTGCAAGCATGGCCCATTTTGGAAGGCAACATGTGGGATTACCCTAGGGGTGCAAGTGTGATTGTGTATTGATTACATGCATTTGTCTTGTATTAGGTTATCTAGCGTTTGATTTTATGTACATACAAACCCTAGGTCTAACCATGGTATAATTGGAAAACTGTAAATTGCGGAATGTAAAATCTACGCTATTACAAAATAGTGTCCGGGAGTGGGGGTATAAATGTACAAGGGGATGAGACTTATAGTACCCAAATAAATTACAACCAAATCGAAGTCGCAATCAAATGTAAATATCGAATATACAAATATAAGATAAAAATGTGCATAGGGCAATGTGAATGTATTTGTGTAAGTGTACAAGTGTATATGTATATGAATTGTGTAATTATGTACAAGTGCAAGTTGTGAAGTTGAATCGTATTAGGATTTTTGACCTAGAGGAATGTTTTAAATGAATCTTTGATTTACATGTTTAATTATGTACAAAAGAAAAAGAAAGTGTTTTTATTTAAATGGTATGTTCAAATTTTAATTAAATTGTATTATGTATAAAAAAGAAAGTATTTTAATCAAATATTTGTGAATTTAATATTAGAGAAAAAAGGTATTTAAATTGTTATGTACAAATATATTTTTATTAAAAGAAAAGAAAGATATTTTCAATTTTTTAATAAATGAGGTAGAAAAATGTATTTTACTTAAAGAGCAAATAAAGTAAAAAAAAAGAAAGTATTTCCAATTTTACCATGTGAAAAAAAATGTTAAGTTAGAAAAAAAATGGTTTAGTAAGAAAAGAAAAAGATTAGTGTTAATAAAAATATTTGTAAAAAGAAAAAGGGTTAATTGTGAAAAAAATAAATGGTTAGTATGATTTTTTTGTTAAACAAGAAAAGAAGTGTTTAATGGGCTTCAGAGAGGGTGAAGCGGGTCAGGCCCAGGTTTGGGGGGGGGGGGGGGGGGGTCAGTCATGTTTAGGGTTGTTTGGCATTTTGTCATTCAGAACGAAGGTTAGGGTTTGAGCGGCGCCGTTCGCTGGGTTTTGTCTTCTTCGTCCGATTTCGAGCGTCCATCATGAGCTTCTCGCCTCAGCCACCGGCAACCTCTGTTTCCCCTTCCCTCCAGCGATATTGTTGAGGCAGCAGAACTTGGTAATCGCTTTGATTCGTTTTGTTTTAGTTCTTGCACATTTTGTGATTTTCTGCGTATTATTGATTAACTGCTTGGGTTTGACTTCTCATGTTGTGTGTTATTGATTTTTTATTTGGAGGTACATTAGGAGGGAAAAGAGATGTCATACCTCTACTGGAGAAGGGAAGGAAGGAGATGAGGATGCTCAGGAGGCTTTGATGGCGAAGATTCGGTGATGAAGCTTTGAGCTTTCCTGGTATTTCCGTATTAAACTTCTTGCTTAGGCTTTATGATGCTCCCTAGGGTTTTGATGATGACTTATGCTGAGAACCCCTTTTTTTTAATTCACTTCTTTATCTTCTTCTTCTATGCCACTGTTGCCTTTGAATATTTGTTGAGTTGCCCTTCTGATTTATTGTCCGTGATTCTTTCTTCTTCTTCTTGAACACTGTTGCCTATGATGCTTTGAGATGCTTGCCTTATTGCCCAGTGATGTGTACACTGAGGGCCTGATGGATTTGTCTTGAAATGTTGCTTTGGATACTTTCGTTGAACTGGATGTTGTGTATTATCTTGAACTGGATGAAATTTCTCTCTTCTTCTTGAATGCTGTATGCTCGTTTTCGTTGCCCAATGATGTTTTACTGAGGGCTTAGGCTGGAGATGCTATGGCCTTGAGTTTGATAGGCATGGTGCTGGTATGAAGTTTTTGGTTGGTTGTGATATTTTCAGGTTATGGGTTTGTATATTCTTGAGGGTGAGGCTTTTTGCATTGGTTTGAATAGGTTTTTTTTTTTACTGATAAAGCTTCAACAGGTTGGAGTTTAACAGTAGGCTTTTTTGCTGTTATCGTTTTTTAGGATATCAGGTTTTTGAACTTGGTTTATGTTTGACAGGAGGTGGGGTTATGTTGGTTCAGTTCTAGTTTTTGTGTTTTTTGGATTTGAACTGGTTTAACAAGGCTTCAGGTTATTGGAGCATTAGCAGGTTATGTGAGGTGTTTTCTTCTATCTGGTATGAGGTTTGAGATGTGTTTTGATAACTTGTGTGTTCTGGACCTCAATGTGATGATGGGCAGGTTTTTTCTTCTTATTTTGGTATGAGGTTAATGCAGGTTGATGAGGTTGGATAGCATGGTGGTTCTATTTGACAGTATGGTTGAGCTTGCAATGGGTTTGAAGTATTTCTGAGTTTTTTGTATATCTTTTTTCTCTCTTGCTATGCTGAACTGAGTTGTGTTTTCAGGTTTTTAGGCTTGGGTTTTGTGAGACTGATGCAGGTTTATGGGCTGGGGCAGGTTGATGCTTGCAGAAGGTTTAGTGTGTTTTTTGTTAGATCTGTGAGAAGGATACAGGCTCTTGGTTTTGTATATTTTCCTCCTCTATTCTCACCCTCTGAACTGAGTTCTCTCTATCTGTGTTATATCTTTTTTGCTGTATACCCTCTTGTCTATGCCTAAGACCTGAACTCTGCCTACTGCTGCTTTATCTCTCTTTTCTTCCATAGTACAGCTTTGAATATATTATATGATTTATGTTGTACTTTCTCTGAAGGGGCCCTACTGGTGGGAAATGATGATTTTAGATTTTTGCTACTTGCATAACACATTTTCTGCATCTTTTTTATCTCTTTTGACAGCTTTGTGTGCTGACTTTTCCTTGATATCTTGGCAAAAATCCCTTTTTGACAGCTTTGACAGTTTTGATAGCAACTTGTACTACTTTGATTTCTTTGTGATATCTTTGAGTATATTTTGGCATTTGATAGGAAGTGGGAATTGGATTTGAACTAATACAGTTTGAACTTTGGATTTGAGATTCTATGCAGCTTTGAATTTTGGAACTTATACTTTTGACATTTGCATTTCATGAATAAAAAATCTTCCCTCTCTGTGAACCGGGAGAAATCCCGTGATTTGCAGAGAGGGTCAACTGATCCCAGTCAGTGGCCCCTAATGATGAGCAATATTTTATCTGTCTCTTTTAAATGCCTTCTGACTTTCTCTTTTCTTTTTGCAGATAAAAAATGGAGCACCGGCGCGGAGTGAAGAATGAAGAATATTAGAACTAGGATAGTTTTTATTTTATGTAATATTTAAATTAATGTATATTATTGTTCATAATTTTAAATTATAAACAACAATTTGTACAAATAATTCAAATATCAATAAAAGTCTAAATTATCCAATTAATTCTAATTTTCTTTATTGTTTATTTATTTATTTAAAATTCTTAGAATTAAAACAATTGAAAAATAAATTTCAATCATTCAATTTTTTAGAATAATAAATAACTTAAATAATAACAATATTGGTCAATTAAACCTGTCTTATCCAATATCCAAAACAAAGCAGCAGTTAACCCAAATGGACTGATCAAACGCATAAACACTGTGAATCCAATACTGCATCCTGTATTTGACTGACTCAAAGAAAAAACATGAATTCAAACCACTGTCTCTTTTACTGATAAAATCAAGATAATGCGAATTTAACCCGAATCTCGGAATAACTGCAAAGTGCTGTGGAATTTAAATTCCTCTGAGAATATGCCCATAAAACCTTAACTCCTGATTAAATGCCAAATAACGCTCGCCTGATCAAAACTGAGCCAAAATTAACCAAAACCCTAAGCCAACTGTATGAAACAATCCAGAGCTCTGAAAATCAGTAAAAACCCTAATTTTGCTTGACTGTCAAGAAAAGTCCGTTTGTCCGATTCTTGAGCCAGTTTGAAAAATCAGGAAATGTCTGAAGCTGAGATTTCTTGTGGAAAAGCGCGAGGGCAAATTTTGGGGTACAACAGTTGCCCCTGTTCAATCTTCTTTGACCTGAAGAGTTAGATTGGCAAGTTTGCCTTTCGCGACTTGAAGGTAAAAGGAGATTGGACACTAATGTGCCCAGAAAATTTGCGCTCGTCGATGTGATGGTGGAGTTGAATGGGCTTAAAGATGCCATTTGGTGATGGGCTTAAAGATGCCATCTGGTGCGAGAGAATTTGTCGGGGGAGGGGCTTAGAGATGCCATCTGAGAATGGGCTTACAGATGCCATTCGGCGACTGCTGGTAGGAGGATGGGCTTATAGATGCCATATGGTGATGTTGAACTGTAGGTCAATGGTGAGTGGACAAGTATCAGAAGGGCCTCCATGTTTTGGGGACATCTCTGAATTGGGGTCCGGACAAGCAACAGATTGACGTCCATATCTGGAGAATCTGTAAGCTATCTGAGATTGAACAAGCAATAGAGCAGCATCCGTTGTTGGGAAGCGTCCGTAAACTATTTTCAAAAATTGAGAAGAGTCTGAATCAGTCGGTAGATTGACATCCGTTGTAGGGGAGAATCTGTAAACTGCTTCAGAAGTCGAGAAGAGTCTGAACAAGTCGGTAGATTGGCATCCGTTGTAGGGAAGAATCCGTAAACTGTTTCAGAAGTCTTGAAGTTAAAGAGGAACCGGTGTAAGGTTTCCGCTGATGCGTCTGAATGAATTTGGAATAAGTATCAGAATGTCGCCGTGTCCGGGTCACATCTGAACTATTTCTGGATGAATCTCGGGAGATGATCTTTGTCTGTCGACTGATCTTTCCTGAAAAGGCAAAGGGTTAGTTGTATGTAATGTTATGATGCATGATGCAATGCCTGTGACATTAATGTTTATGACATGAATGTAATGAATGCGCATGTAAGCTGATGAGCTAATTTTGCCGAGGATACATGAATCCGAGATGGCTGAAGATAAAAGCGTCTTGATTGCTGCCGGGGAAAATAAATCCTTGGCTGTCGCTGGGGAAGAGAACTCCGGATGACCTCTACTGGGGAGTTCCAAACTAGTCGACTCATGCCGGGGAGGCCAGATTGAGAATCCTCGGCTTGATGGGAAGTAACCCTGGAGACTTCACTGGGGAACTCAAGATTTGTCCTTCCAAAACTCCGTGGGGCGAAGGTTCAATGGTCTGGCTCCGTTGGGGATACTGAAACTTAAACTCTGAGGAAAAATGATTTCCGGAAGATTCTTTGGCTGGGGATTTGCAAAGATAAACTCCTCCGGGGATAATATTGATAAGTTATTGTTGGGGAATTTTGATGAACTCCGCTGGGGATAGGAAGAATTTTGGCGAGCGCGATCTTCCGTGGTTGAGAAGAATCTGAACAAGCGATAGGTTAACATCCGTTACTTGAAGAACTCGTGAACTATTTTCAGAAATCTCGAAGTTGAATAAGCAATAGAACAACATCCGTTGTTGGGAAGCGTCCGTAAACTGTTTTCAAAGGCTGCTTCTGAACAAGCTGATAGATTAACATCCGTTACTTGGGAAGAATCCATAAACTGTTTTCAGAAGTCTTGAGAAGAATCTGAACAAGTGATAGGTTAACATCCGTTTACTTGGAGAACCCGTGAACTATTTTCAGAAATCTCGAAGTTGAATCAGCAATAGAGCCGCATCCGTTGTTGGGAAGCGTCCGTAAACTAATTTCAAAGGTTGCGTCTGAACAAGATGATAGATTAACATCCGTTACTTGGGAAGAATCCATGAACTGTTTTCAGAAGTCTTGAAGTTGAATCAGCAATAGAGCCGCATCCGTTGTTGGGAAGCGTCCGTAAACTGTTTTCAACGGTTTGAGAAGAGTCTGAACAAGTCGGTAGATTAGCGTCCGTTGTTGGGAAGAATCCGTAAACTTGTTTCAGAAGTCTTGAAGAGGAACCGATGTAGGGGTCCCTGATGATGAGCTTGTGTAAAACTGCATCGGTTTTTGAACACTTTTGACATTCGAATGCCCCAAGGGGTGATGTAGATAATTTCCTGGCTTGTTACAGGTGTTGGTCTACAATCGGTCGTTCACAGATGTTTCCTGGGTTGTTGCAGGTGTTGATCTGGAATTCTTCAGACATGCCCTGGATGGATACAGGAATCGAATCTGGAAATAGTCGTCAACAGATATGCCCTGGCTGGATACAGGAATCGAATCTTCGAACTCTTCAGACGTGCCCTGGCTAGATACAGGAGTCGAGTCTGGAAATGTGGTCAACAGATATGCCCTGGCTGGATACAGGAATCGAATCTGGAAAGGTGATAGTTGATAGATATGCCCTGGCTAGATACAGGAGTCGAATCTTCGAACTCTTCAGACGTGCCCTGGCTAGATACAGGAGTCGAGTCTAGAAAGGTGATAGTTGATTTGTTGAACACTTTTGACATTCGAATGCCCCAAGTGGTGAAGAAGGAGTCTTAAATCAGATTACTCTGCATATTGAGAGATTTCTTGAAATCTTGACTGGACTGCCCCAGGTTAATTGAACTTTGAAAGATCTGTGGGGACCTTGACTGGACTGCCCCAGGTTAATTGAACTGTGATATGTCATGCCCCTTTGTTGATAAGGGATTTGATGGAAGTGTCATCCTCTTGAAGTGATTTTGACTTACTGAGAGAGTTTTCGTTCCTCCAAACATTCGCTGTATGAATTTCTTTGCTGTCAAACACAAAGGTCAAATGCAGACAGTGATATTCGGATAATGCAAAGTTTATGTTTGTCTCGAAGTTTTTTTCGTTTTGAAAAATGCGTTTTTAGCAGAAAACTTTTCACAAGACAAGTTAACACAAGATTTAGAGCAAAGCCCTACAGGAGTCAGGATACCTTTTGTAACAGTATGCTTTCGAACTAACCCATGCTTCAATTAGGACTTTTAAAGGGTTGTAACGTGGCCTGGTTCACGGTTTAAGAAACAAAGGATAAAGGCTCAAAGTATATTTGTACCCACCCGCTCTTCGTGATGTTCTTCAACCTAAGCTCAGTTAATTGTGCGTCACACTCTGTTTCGAGTTTGGAACGACTTTTGGGCAATGGTTCACCAGTTTTGAATTTGGGAGACAGTCATCATCTCCTTTTTTTTTTTTTTTTAACACTTTTCATGTTGTTGAGGATTTTGTAATGACCTCACTGTTTTGATTTTGATTTGTTATCCCTAACTTTTGCCTGACTGTTACCGTTTTCGGGAATACTGTCAGCGGGATGCCCCAGCTTTCTTAAGCCTCCTTGATAGGTTTTGGCTTGGTGGGCTTTTCTCTTTTGAGAGATTGACTGTCTATGTGATAGGGAACCACCCTTGTCTTTTGATTCCAAAGGAATGCTTTCTCTTTTGATGTCGTTCGTTGTGTTACGAACCGAGAGTTTGCGACTTCAATGCGCATTTTCTTTTTGAATTAACTGAGATACTACCCTGCCCCAGGTTTATATCAAAGGTTTTGATCGTTTAGAACAGGGAACTCCTACTTCTTTGGCTCGAAGGGGTTGACTAGGGATTAACTTCCTTATAACTCCAGTGTTTGGGAATTGAAAGAAATGCCTGTACATCATCAGCAAGGTCTGTTCAAAAGCATACTGTATAAGATTATGGTATTGTTTCGTCATCCTCCCTCTAAAGGCTTACAGCTTTTTATCAAGAGTCAAATATCATAAAGAAAAGCATAAGAGTAGTGAAACGAATGGATGAATTCAAGACAAACATATGCAATGCATTAATGAAAACAGAGTTTAACATCAACAGATAATTGTTTGACAGCAAAAGAAATTACAACTTTGAAAAATTCAAAAAGAAGCAAAGTCTTTCAGTTTGAGCTTCGTCACTTCAAGCGGAGAACCCTTTAACGGAAGATCTTCATCTCGCCGTTTGGCATGAATTCCAGCACCCCAATGTCAATCAGATCTTGAATCTTGTTCTTCAAGGCCCAACAGTCGTTGGTGCTGTGTCCCGGGCTGTAAGAGTGGTAAACACAGAATGCGTCGGGATTAAAGTGAGGAGAGAAGATATTGAGCTTCTGAGGAGGGTCCTTTACGGTGAGCAAATCGACCTCCAATAGGCGCTTCAGTATGAAGAATGATGGTATTTCAGTCTCCGTAAACTGTCTTCCCGACTTTTCTTGTTTACGCCGATTGCCCCGCTGATGCTGGCGAGGTTGTTGATGGGTTTGTGACCCTGAAGCTAGCAAAGGAGCTTTCCCCTTGTCCTCTTGAGTGGATGGAGGCTGAGCGGTGACTTGCTCTTCGACCTCAGATGTTTGCCCCAGTTGGTTGTTTGGAAGCAGTTGGCGGACAAGAACTCTGAGTTCCTCTTGTCTTTGAGATAGGTCTTGGATGAGAGCCATCTGGCCCACCAACTGTCCCATCATTTGAGTCCTCAGTGTTGTCAGATCAAACTGCAGCTCTGCAATCTGATCACTCCTGGCATTGTTGGAACTCCCCAGGCCCTTGGTGAGGAGAGCTTTCATCTCTTCTTGCCCCAGAGACAAGTTCAGGAACATCTCCTGTAGCTGAGCAGTCTGGTCCTGGATGTCTTTGACAGACCTTTCTAGAGCCATCTCTTGCTGAAATAAACAGCAGGAGAGTAAGGAAACCTGAAAAAGGAAAGATTGAAATGCATGATATGTGGATGCATGCTTTCAAGGATCTCTTGGGGTAAACACAAGAAAATGTTAGAGGTTGAACTTTGCTCTTGGATTGGAGATCTTTGCACCGGCGGACGTCCTTCCACGAGAATCAAGCTCACCATGTCGAGTGGGTCATAGCCCCTGATTCAAGTTGTTGCACTTGATCTTTGATTGGAGAACTTTGTGTCGGTGGACGTCCTTCCACGAGAATCAAGCTCACCATGTCAAGTGGGTCATAGCCCCTGATTCAAGTTGTTGCACTCGATCTTTGACTGGGTTGGTTTAGAGGAGAAACCTCTTGCCCCTTTATAGATGTCTGGTTCTACGTAATCCTGCATCAACAGAACCCTCGAGATCCTTGAAATGGTTATTGAAAATGCTATGGTATGATGTCATGATGTTATGTCCATGTATGCGAAAAGCAAGTAAGTGTATATACAGGCAAACAATATTCACACAAAGCACACAAGACCTCAGGTTTAGGCTTGCATGAGGTTCAGGTACTACCCTCTTTCAGTTTGTTGGTTGAAACCTGTCCTACCAGAAGTAACCGGGTTCTAAGGGTCCCAATATCGCTGGATTGCTTTCATTGTTCATCGTTTCGATTTAGCCACTGAACTGGCGACCGAAATATTCCAGGAAAGCACCCTTAATTGAGTGTAGTGTCGAGTATCAACCAACCTCGGACTGCACCAAAGTCAGTTATCTCACTACCCTAAAAAGGCCAAGATGGTTCAATTAAGGTTTCTAAGGTCAGTTGATGCTTCGCGACACCACGCGGCGGCCCCGTACTCTCCTTGACTGAACTCAAGGGTTACCGATACACACCAAAGTGCCACATCAACGTAGCAGACTGCTTCAACCATGTCGGTATACCCCGCACAGTTCCCTCACAGCCTTGTTGCTACCTAAAAGGGTTTCCCCAGATCCGGGTTAGGATCTATAAAACTCCGATACAAAGCCCACAAATGTAAAGCAAACAAAGCAATCAATTGAAAGTAAAGGTGATCTAAACCCTAAGGTAACCCCACTTTAAAAATAGTCCCCAGCAGAGTCGCCAGTTCTGTGATACGGTGGGAGAACTGACTAGTGTTTTGCGTTCGTATTCGCACTTGTGCGGTTGAGCAAGAGTCGCCACCGACTTTTTATTTTATCCTGAGGAAAGGTTAAAAAGCACAGCAAAAACCTTTTGAGATATTTCGTGGGTTCGGGGGGTAGATTATGAAAAGGGAAGGTGTTAGCACCCTTTTCATCCATGGTTATCCATGGGCTCTTAGTTACTTGGTTTTTAGATCACTTGCCTTGTTTTTCGATTGCTTTGAAAATGGTGTGTGTGTGGGTGCTTTTTGAAAATGTTTTGGGAAAAAGATGCCTTGTCTTAGGCAACTAATGTATTTGACTCGTGTTTGAGTGTTTTACAAAAGTGTGAATCTTTTCGAAAAGATGTTTTCAAATGTTTTTGAGAGTTTGTTTGAAAGTGTTGTGGATTGTGGTTTTTGAAAAGAAGGCAAGTGTTTTTGCAAGTTTGATCTCAAGTAACTAAGAGTTTTGTCTACCCTATTGTACTCAAAGGTTTTTGTCATGTTTTAACCCCTTTTAACAATTTTGTTCTACCATTGAAATTGGTAGACAATCTTGCATTTAGGAAGTTTATTCGGGACGGGCGCGGGTCATCGTATGGACCATGAATGCAATGATACCAAGTGTCTTTGGCAATTTGCTTTGAAGGGACTATGATCATTCCGTTTAGGCAACTTTCGAAAGCGTCATCGAGGGACTTATGATCATTTGATTTTGTTTTGCCAAAGATACTCGACGTGCAAGCATGGCCCATTTTGGAAGGCAACATGTGGGATTACCCTAGGGGGTGCAAGTGTGATTGTGTATTGATTACATGCATTTGTCTTGTATTAGGTTATCTAGCGTTTGATTTTATGTACATACAAACCCTAGGTCTAACCATGGTATAATTGGAAAACTGTAAATTGCGGAATGTAAAATCTACGCTATTACAAAATAGTGTCCGGGAGTGGGGGTATAAATGTACAAGGGGATGAGACTTATAGTACCCAAATAAATTACAACCAAATCGAAGTCGCAATCAAATGTAAATATCGAATATACAAATATAAGATAAAAATGTGCATAGGGCAATGTGAATGTATTTGTGTAAGTGTACAAGTGTATATGTATATGAATTGTGTAATTATGTACAAGTGCGAGTTGTGAAGTTGAATCGTATTAGGATTTTTGACCTAGAGGAATGTTTTAAATGAATCTTTGATTTACATGTTTAATTATGTACAAAAGAAAAAGAAAGTGTTTTGATTTAAATGGTATGTTCAAATTTTAATTAAATTGTATTATGTATAAAAAAGAAAGTATTTTAATCAAATATTTGTGAATTTAATATTAGAGAAAAAAGGTATTTAAATTGTTATGTACAAATATATTTTTATTAAAAGAAAAGAAAGATATTTTCAATTTTTTAATAAATGAGGTAGAAAAATGTATTTTACTTAAAGAGCAAATAAAGTAAAAAAAAAGAAAGTATTTCCAATTTTACCATGTGAAAAAAAATGTTAAGTTAGAAAAAAAATGGTTTAGTAAGAAAAGAAAAAGATTAGTGTTAATAAAAATATTTGTAAAAAGAAAAAGGGTTAATTGTGAAAAAAATAAATGGTTAGTATGATTTTTTTGTTAAACAAGAAAAGAAGTGTTTAATGGGCTTCAGAGAGGGTGAAGCGGGTCAGGCCCAGGTTTGGGGGGGGGGGGGGGGGGGGGTCAGTCATGTTTAGGGTTGTTTGGCATTTTGTCATTCAGAACGAAGGTTAGGGTTTGAGCGGCGCCGTTCGCTGGGTTTTGTCTTCTTCGTCCGATTTCGAGCGTCCATCATGAGCTTCTCGCCTCAGCCACCGGCAACCTCTGTTTCCCCTTCCCTCCAGCGATATTGTTGAGGCAGCAGAACTTGGTAATCGCTTTGATTCGTTTTGTTTTAGTTCTTGCACATTTTGTGATTTTCTGCGTATTATTGATTAACTGCTTGGGTTTGACTTCTCATGTTGTGTGTTATTGATTTTTTATTTGGAGGTACATTAGGAGGGAAAAGAGATGTCATACCTCTACTGGAGAAGGGAAGGAAGGAGATGAGGATGCTCAGGAGGCTTTGATGGCGAAGATTCGGTGATGAAGCTTTGAGCTTTCCTGGTATTTCCGTATTAAACTTCTTGCTTAGGCTTTATGATGCTCCCTAGGGTTTTGATGATGACTTATGCTGAGAACCCCTTTTTTTTAATTCACTTCTTTATCTTCTTCTTCTATGCCACTGTTGCCTTTGAATATTTGTTGAGTTGCCCTTCTGATTTATTGTCCGTGATTATTTCTTCTTCTTCTTGAACACTGTTGCCTATGATGCTTTGAGATGCTTGCCTTATTGCCCAGTGATGTGTACACTGAGGGCCTGATGGATTTGTCTTGAAATGTTGCTTTGGATACTTTCGTTGAACTGGATGTTGTGTATTATCTTGAACTGGATGAAATTTCTCTCTTCTTCTTGAATGCTGTATGCTCGTTTTCGTTGCCCAATGATGTTTTACTGAAGGCTTAGGCTGGAGATGCTATGGCCTTGAGTTTGATAGGCATGGTGCTGGTATGAAGTTTTTGGTTGGTTGTGATATTTTCAGGTTATGGGTTTGTATATTCTTGAGGGTGAGGCTTTTTGCATTGGTTTGAATAGGTTTTTTTTTTGACTGATAAAGCTTCAACAGGTTGGAGTTTAACAGTAGGCTTTTTTGCTGTTATCGTTTTTTAGGATATCAGGTTTTTGAACTTGGTTTATGTTTGACAGGAGGTGGGGTTATGTTGGTTCAGTTCTAGTTTTTGTGTTTTTTGGATTTGAACTGGTTTAACAAGGCTTCAGGTTATTGGAGCATTAGCAGGTTATGTGAGGTGTTTTCTTCTATCTGGTATGAGGTTTGAGATGTGTTTTGATAACTTGTGTGTTCTGGACCACAATGTGATGATGGGCAGGTTTTTTCTTCTTATTCTGGTATGAGGTTAATGCAGGTTGATGAGGTTGGATAGCATGGTGGTTCTATTTGACAGTATGGTTGAGCTTGCAATGGGTTTGAAGTATTTCTGAGTTTTTTGTATATCTTTTTTCTCTCTTGCTATGCTGAACTGAGTTGTGTTTTCAGGTTTTTAGGCTTGGGTTTTGTGAGACTGATGCAGGTTTATGGGCTGGGGCAGGTTGATGCTTGCAGAAGGTTTAGTGTGTTTTTTGTTAGATCTGTGAGAAGGATACAGGCTCTTGGTTTTGTATATTTTCCTCCTCTATTCTCACCCTCTGAACTGAGTTCTCTCTATCTGTGTTATATCTTTTTTGCTGTATACCCTCTTGTCTATGCCTAAGACCTGAACTCTGCCTACTGCTGCTTTATCTCTCTTTTCTTCCATAGTACAGCTTTGAATATATTATATGATTTATGTTGTACTTTCTCTGAAGGGGCCCTACTGGTGGGAAATGATGATTTTAGATTTTTGCTACTTGCATAACACATTTTCTGCATCTTTTTTATCTCTTTTGACAGCTTTGTGTGCTGACTTTTCCTTGATATCTTGGCAAAAATCCCTTTTTGACAGCTTTGACAGTTTTGATAGCAACTTGTACTACTTTGATTTCTTTGTGATATCTTTGAGTATATTTTGGCATTTGATAGGAAGTGGGAATTGGATTTGAACTAATACAGTTTGAACTTTGGATTTGAGATTCTATGCAGCTTTGAATTTTGGAACTTATACTTTTGACATTTGCATTTCATGAATAAAAAATCTTCCCTCTCTGTGAACCGGGAGAAATCCCGTGATTTGCAGAGAGGGTCAACTGATCCCAGTCAGTGGCCCCTAATGATGAGCAATATTTTATCTGTCTCTTTTAAATGCCTTCTGACTTTCTCTTTTCTTTTTGCAGATAAAAAATGGAGCACCGGCGCGGAGTGAAGAATGAAGAATATTAGAACTAGGATAGTTTTTATTTTATGTAATATTTAAATTAATGTATATTATTGTTCATAATTTTAAATTATAAACAACAATTTGTACAAATAATTCAAATATCAATAAAAGTCTAAATTATCCAATTAATTCTAATTTTCTTTATTGTTTATTTATTTATTTAAAATTCTTAGAATTAAAACAATTGAAAAATAAATTTCAATCATTCAATTTTTTAGAATAATAAATAACTTAAATAATAACAATATTGGTCAATTAAACCTGTCTTATCCAATATCCAAAACAAAGTAGCAGTTAACCCAAATGGACTGATCAAACGCATAAACACTGTGAATCCAATACTGCATCTTGTATTTGACTGACTCAAAGAAAACAACATGAATTCAAACCACTGTCTCTTTTACTGATAAAATCAAGATAATGCGAATTTAACCCGAATCTCGGAATAACTGCAAAGTGCTGTGGAATTTAAATTCCTCTGAGAATATGCCCATAAAACCTTAACTCCTGATTAAATGCCAAATAACGCTCGCCTGATCAAAACTGAGCCAAAATTAACCAAAACCCTAAGCCAACTGTATGAAACAATCCAGAGCTCTGAAAATCAGTAAAAACCCTAATTTTGCTTGACTGTCAAGAAAAGTCCGTTTGTCCGATTCTTGAGCCAGTTTGAAAAATCAGGAAATGTCTGAAGCTGAGATTTCTTGTGGAAAAGCGCGAGGGCAAATTTTGGGGTACAACACTTGACATCTACTGGAGCTAAAGCAATCAGAATCAAGCCCTAAGACCTCCTGAATTACGCTGTAAGTGCCCACGAACATAGCCCTGTACATGGAATCTTGAATCTGTTTTCTTGCATCCTTTTGCCAAATTTTTTGTATAATCATGCTTGCCATTCAATTTCTAAGCATTCTGTATTATTTGATTTCGTTTTCATGGCCTCTAACGTGATACCCGAACCTAGGGTTTCCATTCCTTGTTTTTAGGCGTTTTTGATACAGGTAAAATCAAGACAAACCATGGACATGGTTGTTTTCAGGGAAGAGGGACGAACATGATTATGGTCCCCGTTTGCATTTTCATGATCTGTAGTGCATTTTAGAACGAACCTAGGGTTGTTGCTACGGATTCAAATCCGTAGGAAATAAACCAGGTTGTTCAAGGAAGAAGACGACCACGCGTCCTCTCCCAATTGGCTCGTTCAAATGTTTAGTGCATTTTTTTATTTTCCAGTATATTGCTTACTTTTCACATATAATGATCAACGCTTATTTTATTAACAAGAAAGCAACACAGCTCAGTTGTTGGAAGCGTGAGTGGAAAGACCTATGGGACCTAGGTTCAAATCGCAGGTCCCCCAAAACTTTGTTGCATTTTATTTTCAGGCAATTCCATGCGTCATCAGGAGCGTGATCTACCATATGCCTCCATCCAGATGATTGCCAAATGGCTCCAGATTAAATCTGAAGGCCAAGATTGAATGCCCATCATGTTCTATAGTTAACACACGCGTAGGCAACTTGGGAACTCAAAGAAGGCCAGCGTAAATGGGCCTGGAAAATTGCTGAACAAACCTCAATCTGGGCCCAGCACCCCCCCATTTGGTTTATTTCTTTTTTCTCTTTATATTTCTTTTATTTAATTATTTTGATAATTATTATTTATTTCACTAACAAATTAAATCATTTTCTTAATAAAATCAGAAAACTTAAAAAATAATCTTTTTATTTATTAAAATTAAATGCCTCACCTTATTTTTGTAAATAAATATTAATCAATTAATTTAGTTTTTAATTAGGTATAATTTAAACATTTTTGCAATGAATTAAAATTAATTTAGAATATTAGGTTTTTAATAATAATTTTAATCACTTTTATTTTATTTACTTAAATATAAAAAACCCAAAAATATATAGTTTTTATTTAATTAATTAAGTAACTTAGTTTTAATTTCTTTAAATTAAAAAAAAAACATGCTTTCTTTCAAAAAGGGTCAAAACCCTAAAAAATACGCCGATTTAATTTTCTCGCACGCGATCCATATTTCAATATTGTAATTGCTTCCGGTTTGTAATAGCTTTTAATTAGGACTTTAATTTATTTACTGCTTTATTTTTACTTTCCGCAATTTAAATTAAAGGGTTTGTTTTTGGCGATGTAAATACCCGACACCTTGTAATAGTTTAGATTTAATTTCCGCAAATTTAATTTCCGCACAATATTAACTGTTAGATGTTTGATAAATAGGCAATGCATGACAAGATTTAATGTATGAACTTAAAATCAACATAGCTCACCCATAACATGTACAAATAAAATTAACCGAAGTAACACACTTGCACATGCCACTCTTAGGGTACACCTCACTTGGTTGCCTTCGAACATGGTCATTGAGTATAGGAAGTTTTAGAGGTCGCCCTCTCGTCCAAATATCATAGTTGCCTCAAAACGGTTGCCTCGGAAAAATGATCTAAGACATTAGGGTTACCTTTAAGGCGTCCTAACATTGCTTTAGTGACCACACGTCTCTTAATCGAATTGACCCAAAAACTCCAACGACGATGCTACTTACACCCCTTTCAAAACAAAAACTTCTTTCAAACCCACAAACACAAAGAAAAGAAAACTTTTGAAAACACAATGAGCAAGTACCTAAGATCCCGTGGATAACCACAGATAGAAATGGTGCTAACACATTCCCTTTCTATAATCTACCTCCCGAACCTGAGAAATATCTCAAAAAGGAATTTTTCTGTGCTTTTATCCTTTCCTTGTTGGATAAAATAAAAGACGGTGGCGACTCTTGCTTACCGCGACATTTTGAAAAAACAAATGCAAAACGCGAACCAGCATTCCAAAGAAGTAAGTTCTCATTCCCATCGATCACAGAGAGCATCCAGAGTCCAGGTACCATGACTGTGTTTTAGCCTTGCTGCTAAAGATATCTGCTACATATATAATTTTGTCCTTAGGTAACCATATCTTTTTGGGTCCTGGTTTGTTAGTTTTACCAAAATTCTGGTTGAATTTTGGTTTGACAGAGTAATCATTACTAGTGTATTTTAGGTCATGTGTGTGCCCATATGTGAAGTGTGATTTTAGTGGTGTGCATTTTATAACAAGGTCCATGACTTTCTTAGGTGGAGATACCTTACCTTGGTATCCTATTCCTTTTCTGCCATTCCTGCTAACTCCATAGATCATTGAAGCCATCTTGCTTCTATCTATGTTTTTAGCTAGGAACTTATGAAAGCTGTGATCATACTCTTTGATGATCTTATCAGCATTATTGGGAGTCTCTGAGATTATTTCTTTCTGAGAGTTTTTTAAATTATTTTCTAATTTTAAAATCTTTTCTTTTAACTTAGAATTCTCTAATCTAAGACTCTCAGTTCTTTCAGAGTCAGAGACAAGTTCCCTTTTCAGGTTCTTGAATTTGACTCTGATCTGCTGATACCTTTCCAGAATTTCATTCATACTTTCTACAAGTTCAGCCTTAGTAAAATTAATCGTGAAATCAGGGAATACCTCTTCTGTGTCTGATTCTGAGTCTGAACCAGAAGCTTCACTGTCTTCTGACACATTTGGCATGAGAGCTATGTTGGCTCTTATATCATCTGACTCTGAGTCAACATCAGAAGTGTCTGAATTGTCCTATGTTGCCATGAGGCTTTTCTTCTTCTCCTTGAAGAACTTCATTTTGGGATTCTCCTTCGGAAGCCCTGGACAATCACTTTTGTAGTGTCGTTGCTCATTGCACTCATAACAGATGATGTCCTTGTTATTTGACTTTCTGTGTCCTGAAGAAGCTTCAGATCTTCTGTGTCCAGAGGAGGACTCAGACTTTCTGTATCTGGAAGAGGATTCATTTTGATTCTCTGATCTTCTCGGGTTTCTGAATTTTCTTTGTCTCTGCTTCCACAGTTGATTGACCCTTCTGGAGAGAAGAGATAATTTGTCTTCTTCTGATGAGGATCCATCTGAGGTTTCTTCCATAGCCTGCAAAACCTTAGAATCAAAATTTTTGTGATATTTTAATGCTAAAGGCTTACCTTGCTTTTGAGGCTCGTCTTCTTCTAGCTCTATCTCATGACTTCTGAGGGAGCTGACAAGTTCCTCCAGAGATATCTTGTTGAGATCTTTAGCTAGATTAAGTGCAGTGACCATTGGCCTCCATTGCTTGGGTATACTTCTAATGATCTTGTTTACGTGATCAGCAGTAGAATATCCTTTGTCAAGAACCTTCAGCCTAGCAACAAGAATCTGGAATCTTGAGAACATTGCTTCTATGGATTCACTGTCTTCCATCTTGAATGCCTCATATTTCTGAATGAGTGCAAGGGCCTTGGTTTCTTTGACTTATATGTTGCCATCACGCGTCATTATCAGAGAGTCAAACATGTTTTTGGCTGTCTCTCTGTTTGAGATTTTCTCATATTCTGAGTATGAGATGGCACTGAGAAGTATTGTTTTGGCTTTATGATGGTTTATGAAATCACTTTTTTGTTGGTCAGACATCCTTTTTCTGTCTATCTTCTGACCACTTTCATCCACAGGATGTGTGTATCCATCAATTACCATGTCCCATAGATCAGCATCATGAGCCAGAAAGAAGCTCTCAATTCTGTCTTTCCAGTAGTCAAAATTTTCTCCATCAAAGACTGGAGGTTTGCCGCTGATTATGTCCTTGTCCTCATGATAGTCATTGCTGATGTTTTGGCTTGGTCCCACCATAGTGTTTTTCTAAAGCTTGGATCTTGTACTGACACGGTTAAGTGTATGAACTCAGAACCAGGCGCTCTGATGCCAATTGAAGAAGTGAAAAACACAAGAAGGGGGGTTGAATTGAAACTTAAAATCAAAAGCGCAGTAGACACAATATTTTTATCCTGGTTCATTTGATCTCAAACTACTCCAGTCCATCCGCCAATGTGATTTTGCCTCTCTCCAACGAGGACTTAATTCACTAATCAAAATCTGATTACAACACAACTTTGACAACTGCCAAAGTCTTCTTGAGTACAACCACAACCCGGTTTATCTCAAGGAAAACTAGCTTAATCACAATGAAATAATATACTGTGTACTGTTGTTTTTCCTTACAAAAACTGTATCACAACTATGATATTTTACACAATTTAAGCGTATATATGAATATGTAAGATTGCAGCGTTTGAGTGGTATTTGCAGTAGTGTGTCAAAATCGTAAATTATTTGTCCTCTAAGCTTGTTTATATAGGCGTGGAAATATTTTCCAACATAAAGTTTGATAATGGATGTTCAATTCTATTTCCATATTGAGAAGATTCTTGTTTGAATGAAGCCGTTGCATATGATGCTGTCTTAAATGAAAAGTAACATTTCAGAACTTAGAATCTTGCATGCTGCAATTACTTCAGAACATTGATGACTCATAGATGTGAGTATCTGATGGTATATTAAACTTCTATTCAGAATCAGAGTATTCTTCACTTCAGCACAGATTCTGATCACCTCAGCTTGAAAGCTTCTGTAGCTTAATTTTCGATGCTGTTTCGTCCAGAACTTCTGCATACAAAATAACACAAATTTAGAGTGCATATTTGTTCTTTGTGTTTGTTATCATCAAAACTCTAATGAAGGGTTGTAGAATCAAACTATGTTCTAACAATTTCATGACACAATTCAAATCATAAGAGGTTTCCTAAGTTTTTGCGGAAACGTAAGCTCAACATGATACAAAAGATACGGTAATAGCACTAAACATCCCCTATTGTGCAGACTAATTCCAGTCATGCCATTATAGCTCAACCTAATTCTTTTTGCTAAATTTTACCCATTTTCATTCTAGCGCAATCACATTAAGCCCTTTATCTTCACACACACATAGTACAGTAGTCGGTTAGTGACTATAATCCTTTTAAGCATGAGGTTTTGGAACATGAATACGGTAACCTCCTTTAATTCACCCAATTGCAAGTTGTGGGGGATCGGACCGTAGTCTTCCCTACCAAGTTCAGTACCAGACACCTCTGAATCAACTGACAACAAGTTTTTGTGTTATATCACATAGCTACTACATCCGTTGGATTAAGCGACCGTGTGAAGATCGCCTAACTTAATTTGTGTATTCTCTATTTTCTTACAGTAAAACATATATCTTTCAAATACGCTGGATCATTCACTTATATTCATCGACTCCCTATGTAGTTTGTGTTTAAGACAATGCTGATTGCTAGTTAAACTACTCGGGGTTATTTTAAAGCTAAAGTTTAAGGTTTTGGCATAAAGGGTAATGAAATAAACCTAGCGCAATCTGAGGATTTAGAGTGTTAGGACGATATCCATCGTACTTCTTTTTCACTCAAATCTTCTCATATATCTTTTAAAAAGCGAGAAACCTATATATTCTTCGAATGCGTCAGATTATGCAAGTAACTAACATAATTTTTTTGTTATGGCTCAAGAAAGTGGGAAATTAGATAAAAACAGAAAAATTGCATAAATGAAGAAGAAAGTACAAAGATTGTCTTGATTACAAGAAATAGAAATGAAAGATCTACCTAGGAAACAACAAAAAGTTCTTAACTGACTAGCTCCCCTAAGCTTGAAACAAGCAATATCCCAATGCTTAAAACAAGAAGGAAACGAGAAGAGAAGCAAAATAAATCCATTCTTGCTCATTATCGAGTCCTTTTCCTCATCCTCGTGCTCGTCCACATGTACCCGGAGGATAGGTCATGGCTATATGGTAAACATAATCCTGAAAACCATTCACTCGTACGGTCAATGCCACCATATCCTCAGTTAATCTCGTAGCTCGACGCTCGTTTCTTTCATTGTATTCTTGCTGCTGAGTTTGCATGGCCAACATAAGTTGCATCATCTCATTCTGGTTATTTTGCCTAGCCTGCATTCTCTCATTTTGTTCCATTATGGCAGCCATAATGTCATCATTCGAGGCCGATTCTCTTTCTCTTCTTCTCCTAGGCCTAGCGGATGTGCTTGCCACATTTTCAGGAGGAGCCTGCTGTTCAGTGTCTCCCTGTTCCATTTCCTGCTCCATTTTATCAGCTTGGACATTCCCCTGGTTGCTTCTCGCATTATCTCCAGGTGCAGGAGCATCAAGGTCATAAAGCCACTTAGACAAATCTGTAACATTAGTAAGCGCAAAGTTTGGCAAAATGATAGTTTGAACTACCTTGTTGTGCAGCATTAGGTTGTATCTACCATCTCTTCTGACCTTAATCAAGTGGCCATCCTGACAGTTGTCAATGTCAATGAATGTGGGCGGTAGTGATGGGAAATTTGCAAGCTTATCTTCGAGGTGAAGACCAAGTGCTATAAAGGTTACTATCCCTCCAATGCAGAAAGGAATAGATCCTTTGGTGCATAAGGACTGGATATGTGATAAGAGGAAGGTGCTTGCATTGATCTTTTAGTTCGGTTTGAAGGTAAAATGGAGGTGGAACAACTCTTTTGAATTAACTTTGTTGTTGTTCATTCTTCAAAAAATGGTATTGGAGACGACACAATGGAAGTAACTTATTGCGGGATTGTGATCGGTGGGAACGAGAACTAACTGTTTTGGAATGCTGGTTCGCGTTTGCGTTTGTTTTCGCAAAATGTCGTGGTTAAGCAAGAGTCACCACCGTCTTTTATTTTATCCAATAAGGGAAAGGACAAAAGCACAGAAAAATTCCTTTTCGAGATATTTCTCGGGTTCGGGAGGTAGATTATAGAAAGGGAAGGTGTTAGCACCCTTTCTATCTATGGTTATCCACGGGCTCTTAGGTACTTGCTCACTATGTTTTCAAAAGTTTGCTTTTCTTTGTGTTTGTGGGTTTTGAAAAGAGTTTTGTTTTTGAAGAAAGTGTAAGTGCGAAAAGTTTTGTTTTGTTTTAAAAGGAGCAAGTACTTAAGAACATCTACCTACTCAAAAAGGAATTAGACTGTGCAAGTGTCCTTTAGACAGTGCTATCCCACTATTGAGGAGTAGGTAGCACCATCGTTGGAGTTTTCGGGTCAATTCGATTTAAGAGACGTGTGGTCACTAAAGCAACGTTAGGACGCCTTAGCGGTAATCCTAATGTCTTAGATCATTTTTCCGAGGCAACCGTTTCGAGGCAACTTTGATCTTTGGACATAAGGACGACCTCTAAAACATCCTATACTTAATGACCACAATTGAGGCAATCAAGTGAGGTGTACCCTAGGAGTGGCATGTGCAAGTGTGTCAATTTTCAGTTATGTTATTCTTGCATATCATGGTGAGCTACTGTTGATTTTAAGATAAGAGTTAATCTTGTCATGCAATCCTAGTTAGCATACATCTAAACAGTTAATATATGTACAGGAATTTAAAGTGCGGGAATTGTAAATCCTACGCTATTACAAGGCTTCGGGGAGGGGGATTATTTACATGTCCAAAAATTGGGGGAATAAAAAGCAGTAAAGTATAAAAAGTCTTAGCTAAGCTATTACAAACCAATAGACAGTTACAATAAAATAAGCGCGCGCGAATCTGAAAATAACCTCTAAAAATCTAAGAATAAAATCTTTTTTGTTGTTTTATTTTATTTTGACAAAATGTTAAGATAATTAAAAGATTGATTGACAATGTTAATTTAATAGAAAAAGAACTATCCTAATGTTTTTGTGGTTTTTTGATTTTAATGTTAATTAAAAGATAAAATGAAGTCTATGAAAAAAAAACAAAAAAAAAAACAAAGTACAAGGGGGATCCTTCGATCCAGGAAAAAAAGGGAGTTTCGACCCATGGAGGGAATGGAAGCTTCGATCCAGAGAGGGTCCTGGTCCTTTTTATTGGGCTAGATAGTAAGGCATGAGTGGCCTTCGATCCAGGGAAGAGGAATGTCTTTTGATCTTGGAGGTCATGGCTTTCGATCCAGGAATGAGATGCCTCCTTCGATCCAGCATGCTGATGGGTTCGATCTAGAGAAGGTGTCTCCTTCGATCTGGGATGTTATACCTGCAAAAGTATGTTAGCGAAATAAAATGCAGGGCCTGGGTATTGAACCCCAGGCCCTTCGATCCTGCGCTTGCTGGGTCTCTTCAGGCTATGTCTGCAGCAAATGTTAGCAAACGAAAAACATGACCTGGGTGCCAAACCCAGGCCTTTCGATCCTGTCTAGGATGGAAAATCAAGGTAACAACAAGTAATAATGTGTTATGCAAAATGAAAAGTTTTTTTTGACAATTTTACCTCTCTTATAGTAGTTGGGACCTTCGATTTGGCACTGGTTGGATGGGAGCACTTTCAATCTGCGGGTTTCTTGGCGTGGGCACCTTCGATCTGAAGGACTGCTTTGGCTTGGAAAATTATGACAACCTTTGATGGATTGTATGGGCAGCGTCTCTCCAATGCTTCTCCCTGTATATTTTTCATCCTCTTCTTGCAGAGTTTTTGTGTGTGTTTCGTGTGTTTATTTTCTGTGTTGGTAATGTATGCTGGCCTCTGTATTTATAGGGGTGTGAGGGTGCAGTAATGGCAAGGGACAACCATTAAAACATGCCTTTAACGCTCTGGACAAAAATCAAACACATTAAATTATTTCCTCTTTTGAAACATTCGTGTCCCTTGAATGAACCTAGACGCTTGGATTTCGAATGCTTTCAGGCCATGCTCTTCGATTAGTCCTGATTTGCCTCTTTCGAATGGACTCCTTGCGTACCCTTCGAATGGGCCTTGCCCAAATATCAATCGAAGGATTCCAATTGAAAGGCTCTGTTAACAGGCCAATCAAAAGGTGTTGTTCATGCCAATCTAAGGACATGGTTGTCATTCCTGTCGAGATTTCCTTGACAGAATTCCAATTGAATGCTTGTCCATAATGCCAATCGAAAGACTCCTTCAAAATGCCAATCGAAGGGTCTTTCAGAATGCCAATTGAAAGATACCTTCAGAACGCCAATCGAAATGTACTTGAAGCAACACTTAAAATTTTTCCTTTTCCTTAGGCAAGAGTTTGTGATCAACCATGCAGGGGGAAGACTTTGGGATACATGAGAGGGCAAATTTTGGGGTACAACAGTTTCCCCTGTTCAATTTTCTTAAACCTGGGGATATAGATTGGCTTTCGAGCCTTTCGTGATCCGAAGGTGGAAGATAATTGAACATTAGAGTGCCCAGAAATCTGCACTCGCATGGTGTAGTATCAACATTCTGATGTCGGGAATAGGCTTACAAATGCCATTTGGAGAGATGATGGATAGTTGTTGGAGATGGGCTTAAAGATGCCATACAGAAATGATTGCTGGACTGTATTTGAATGAGTGACAGAATTACATCCGAATCTGGATCGTATCTGGACTATTATTTGAAGTTCTTTGACTGCCAGAGAAAGTATATTCTGATAATGATGTGTGATGAAGGAATCTGAGACGATTGCTACTCCAAACAGATGATGAAGGAATCTGAGACGATTGCTACTCCAAACAGTTGATGAAGGAATCTTGGACGATTACTACCTCAGCAGGATGATGAACGAATCTTGGACGATTACTACCTCAACAGGAATGGTGAAGGAATCTTGGACGATTTCTACCTCAGCAGGATGATGAAGGAATCTTGGATGATTACTACCTCAGCAGGATGATGAAGGAATCTTGGACGATTACTACCTCAGCAAGGTGATAAAGGAATCTTGGACGATTGCTACCTCAGCAGGATGATGAAGGAATCTTGGACGATTAAGGAATCTTGGACGATTACTACCTCAGCAGGAATGGTGAAGGAATCTTTGACGATTTCTAACTCAGCAGGATGATGAAGGAATCTTGGACGATTACTACCTCATCAGGATGATGAAGGAATCTTGGACGATTACTACCTCAGCAGGAATGGTGAAGGAATCTTGGACGATTTCTACCTCAGCAGGAATGGTGAAGGAATCTTGGACGATTTCTACCTCAGTAGGATGATGAAGGAATCTTGGACGATTACTACCTCAGCAGGATGATGAAGGAATATTGGACGATTGCTACCTCAGCAGGATGGTGAAGGAATCTTGGACGATTACTACCTCAGCAAGAATGGTGAAGGAATCTTGGACGATTTCTACCTCAGCAAGATGATGAAGGAATCTTGGACGATTACTACCTCAGCAGGATGATGAAGGAATCTTTGACGACTGCTACTCCAAAAGGTAATGACTTTTATCTGTCGATAGATCTTTCCTGAATAGGAAAGAGTTAGTTGTATGCAATGTCATGATGTATGCATTGTGTATGTTCTCAAAATAAATGAGATTTATGTTATATGTATTTTTTCATGTATTTAAATAGGATGTATGAAATGTGAAATGTTAATGAATGTATTTTTGTCTGGGAAAATAAATCCTTGACAAGTGTTGGGGAGTTGTTAAATCCCGGATTGCTGTTGAAGAGTATGTGTGTCTTCAAATTTTGCTTAGAATGTTTCCACTGAGGATCCTCATTTTGTTGAGGATAACTCCGTTGGGGGAAGTTGTGAACTCTGTGGAGAGTATTGATTCATTCTTGGGGAACAAGTTCAGGAGTCTCGGTTGTCCGTTGCTCTACTAGGGAGTCAGAGTTAAACTGACATCTGGTCGGGTCCAGGTTTCACAGTAACTTGCTGGGGATTGTAGAGTAGTCTACTGGGGAAGAGGAGTTGTGGTCCTTTGATTTGTAGTAGTCGGAGAGGCAAACTCAAGCTGGGGAATCCTGGTGTTGTTGGAGAAATAAACCCTGTCGTCAGTCTGCTAGAGAGGTGACATCTTCATTGGGGAGAAGTCCTCGAGGATTCTTGAGGTTGATTTAGCTGGGGAAAGGTTTTCAGAGATTAAACCCTTGCTGGGAGTCATCCTATGAGAAGGATTTTGGGGAGATTTGTCATTTCCCCTAGTAGCAAGTGTTTGTGGCACTGCCTGGAAATGTTTGATTGTATGTAACCCTTCACTGAGATTGATGTTTAATGCCCCAAGTGACGGAGATGGAGATTTGCCCCTGGTTACTCTGCATTTCTTCAGAGATTTCTTGAAATCATGACTGGACTGCCCCAGGTGATGGACAATGATCATGCCATGCCCCTTGATTGGAAGGAGATTTGTCAATGGAAGTGTCATCCTTTTTGAAGTGATTTTGTTCACTGAGAGGGCTTTAGTTCATCGGATATTCGTTGTGTGAATTTCTCCGTTGTCAAACAAATAGCTAAATGCAAACAGTGATATTCAGATAATGCAAAGTTTATGCTTGTCTCGAAGTTTTTGAAAAATGCGTTTTTTAGCAGAAAACTCTTTATAAGACAAATTCAACACAAGATTTAGGGCAAAGCCTTACAGGAGTCAGGATACCTTTTGTAACAGTATGCTTTCGAACTTACCCATGCTTCAGTTAGGACTTTTGAAGGGTTGTAACGTGGCTTGGTTCATGGTTTAAGAAGCAAAACATAAAGGCTCAAAGTATATTTGTACCCACCCGCTCTTCGTGATGTTCTTCAATCCTAAGCTCAGTTAATTTTGCATTTAAGCTCCAAATGAGTCTGGAACGACGATTTTGGTGATGGTTCACACAAGTTGGATTTGTTGGAAGGCAGTCATTTTTGCAACATTTTTCATGTTGTTGAGGATTTTTAGCGACCTCGTTCTTTTGATTTATTATCCCTAACTTTTGCCTGATTGTTCCTGTTTTCGAGATTATAGTCAGCGGGATGCCCCAACTTTCTTAAGCCTCCTTTATAGGTTTTGGCTCAGTGGGCTTTTTTTCTTTTGAGAGATTGACTGCCTATGAGATAAGGAACCACCACTGTCTTTTGATTCCAGAGGAATGCTTTTGATGTCGTTTGTTGTATTATGAACTGAAAGTTTTGTGACTTCAATGCATATCTTTTGAATTAACTGAGAGACTACCCTGCCCCAGGTTTAAATCAAAGGTTTCAATTTGTTTAAAAACAGAAAACTCCTACTTCTTTGGCTCGAAGGGGTTGACTAGGGATTATCTTCCTTATAACTCCAGTGTTTAGGATTTGAAAGAAATGCCTGTACATCGTTAGCAAGGTCTGTCCAAAAGCATACTGTATGAGATTATGGCATTGTTTCGTCATCCTCCCTCTAAAGGCTTGTAACTTTTAGCAAGAGTTGAATGTCATAAAATGAGTAAAAAGCATAGTTTAAATGTAGTTAAGATGATTGGATCAAATCAAGACAAACATATGCAATGCATTAATGAAACAAAGTTTGGCATTAATAGATAATTGTTTGAATAACAAAGGGATTACAACTTGAAAATTCAAATGAACAAAAGTCTTCTCGTCTGGTCTTGTCACTTCAAATGGTGAGCCTTGGAGGGATGGTAGAAGAACTCAACCTGACCATCTTGTGTGAATTCCAATGCTCCTTCGTCAATCAGGTCTTGAATTTTGTTCTTCAAAGTCCAACAGTCGTCGGTGTCATATCCAGGACTGTCAGAATGGTACGCACACCTTGCATCATGATTATACCTTGGGGAGGTTGTGCTGGGATTCTTAGGAGGGTCCCTTAATGTCACCAGATTCAATCTTAACAGGTGTTGTAAAGCTTGAGACAGCGGCATGTTGAGCTTGGTAAATTGCCTCCAGGGCATGTTTGGCTTACTCTGATCAACCTGTTGCTTTTGGTGAGGTTGTTGTTGGACCCTTGAGGTAGTAGCAACTTGGAGAGGTCCATTCTTCACCAAGCCAAACCCTTGTCTTCTTGGAGGCTGATCAATGACTTGACCACCAGCCTTGACCGTTTGCTTCATGCTGTTGTATCTGTCTTGATGAAGCTGGTTGATCATGGTTCTCAACTCTTCTTGTTCCCGAGCTAAGCCTTGGATAAGAGCCATCTGCCCCAGCATCTGGGTTCTCATTGCATCTACCTCAGCTTGCAGATGTTTCAGCCATTTTTCCTTATTGTCTTCAGGACTTTTCTTGACCAAGTTCCCCATGAGGAGTGTTCTCAACTCTTCCTGCCCCTTGGATAGGTTTAGGAAGATTTCCCTGAACTGGGTCTCTTGAGTATGAAGATCTTGGTTGTCTTGTTGGAGAGCCATTGCTGAAATAAATAGCGAGAACATGAGAGACCTGTACTGGAAGACCTGTTATGCAATGATATGTATGATATATGTATGCAATGTTTTCAAGGATCTTGCGGGGTAAACAAGAAACTGTTAGAATTTGAATCTTGTAGCTTGATTGAAGGAACTTCATGTTGCTGAGAGTCCTTCTTCAAGAGTCAAGCTCACCATATCGATTGGGTCATGGCCACTGACTCAAGTTTATCGTGTTTTAATTTCTAGACAACCTTGGCTAGAGGAAAATAAATCCCCTTTGCCCCTTGCTAGACATCTGATGTACTATAACCTGCATCACAGACCCTTGAGATTCTTGAAATGGTTAAGGAAATGTTAAGGTATGATGTTATGATGTGTATGTTATGCGTTTAAGCAAAAGTGTAAGGTGATGTAAGTAAGCCCTGCAATAAATCCAAAATATTGGATAAGGACTGTAAACAAAACCTGCAAGGAAACCATGTTGTCAGATAACATGAATGTGCAAGTAGCTCAAGTTTGAAGGCACACAAGTCACACAAAAGAGCCCTTAGATTTCAGGCTTGCATGAGGTTCCATAGGTAAGTACCCTCTTGAGTGTAGTTGGCTCAAAACCTGTCCTATAAATAGTAACCGGGTTCTAAGGAGCTCAATATCATATGATTGTTTTCTATGTTCATCGTTTTGGTTTAGCCAATGAACTAGCGACCAAAATATTCCAAGAAAACAATCCTCAATGAGTGTAGTATCGAGTATCTACCAACTTCGGACTGCACCAAAGTCAGTCATCTCACTACCCCTAAAAAAGGCCAAGATGGTCAAGTAAGGTTCTAAGGTCAATTGATGCTTCACGACACCACGCGGCGGCCCCGTACTCTCCTTGACTTAACTCAAGGGTTACCGGTACTTACCAAAGTGCCACATCAACGTAGCTACTGTTTCAACCATGTCGGTATACCCCACACAGTTCCCTCACAGTTTGTTGCTACTTACCTAAAGGGTATCCCCAGATCTAGGTTAGGATCTATAGAACTCTGATACAAACCCACAAAATTTAAAGCATACAAAGCATACAATTGAAAACACAAGTGATCTAATCCTAAGGTACACCTCACTTATAAATATCCCCAGCAGAGTCGCGAGTTCTGTGATTGATGGGAACGATAACTGACTATTTTGGAATGCTGGTTCGCGTTTGTGTTTGTTTTCGCAAAATGTCGTGGTTAAGCAAGAGTCGCCACCGTCTTTTATTTTATCCAACAAGGGAAAGGACAAAAGCACAAAAAAATTCCTTTTCGAGATGTTTCTCGGGTTCGGGAGGTAGATTATAGAAAGGGAAGGTGTTAGCACCCTTTCTATCCGTGGTTATCCACGGGCTCTTAGGTACTTGCTCACTATGTTTTCAAAAGTTTGCTTTTCTTTGTGTTTGTGGGTTTTGAAAAGAGTTTTGTTTTTGAAGAAAGTGTAAGTGCGAAAAGTTTTGTTTTGTTTTAAAAGGAGCAAGTACTTAAGAACATCTACCTACTCACAAAGAATTTGACTGTGCAAGTGTCCTTTAGACAGTGCTATCCCACTATTGAGGAGTAGGTAGCACCGTCTTTGGAGTTTTTGGGTCAATTCGATTTAAGAGACGTGTGGTCACTAAAGCAACGTTAGGATGCCTTAGCCGTAATCCTAATGTCTTAGATCATTTTTCCGAGGCAACCGTTTCGAGGCAACTTTGATCTTTGGACAGAAGGATGACCTCTAAAACATCCTATACTTAATGACCACAATTTAGGCAATCAAGTGAGGTGTACCCTAGGAGTGGCATGTGCAAGTGTGTCAATTTTCAGTTATGTTATTCTTGCATGTCATGGTGAGCTACTGTTGATTTTAAGTTAAGAGTTAATCTTGTCATGCAATCCTAGTTAGCATACATCTAAACAGTTAATATATGTACAGGAATTTAAAGTGCGGGAATTGTAAATCCTACGCTATTACAAGGCTTCGGGGAGGGGGATTATTTACATGTCCAAAAATTGGGGGAATCAAAAGCAGTAAAGTATAAAAAGTCTTAGCTAAGCTATTACAAACCAATAGACAGTTACAATAAAATAAGCGCGCACGAATATGAAAATAACCTCTAAAAATCTAAGAATAAAATCTTTTTTGTTGTTTTATTTTATTTTGAGAAAATGTTAAGATAATTAAAAGATTGATTGACAATGTTAATTTAATAGAAAAAGAACTATCCTAATGTTTTTGTGGGCTTTTTATTTTAATGTTAATTAAAAGATAAAAAGAAGTCTATGAAAAAAAAACAAAAAAAAACAAAGTACAAGGGGGATCCTTCGATCCAGGCAAAAAAGGGAGTTTCGACCCAGGGAGGGAATGGAAACTTCGATCCAGAGAGGGTCCTAGTCCTTTCGATTGGGCCAGACAGTAAGGCGTGAGTGGCCTTCGATCCAGGGAAGAGGATTGTCTTTTGATCATGGAGGTCATGGCTTTCGATCCAGGAATGAGATGCTTCCTTCGATCCAGCATGCTGATGGGTTCGATCTAGAGAAGGTGTCTCTTTTGATCTGGGATGTTATACCTGCAAAAGTATGTTAGCAAAATAAAATGCAGGGCCTGGGTATTGAACCCCAGGTCCTTCGATCCTGCGCTTGCTGGGTCTCTTCAGGCTATGTCTGCAGCAAATATTAGCAAACGAAAAACATGACCTAGGTGCCAAACCCAGGCCTTTCGATCCTGTCTAGGATGACAAATCAAGGTAACAACAAGTAATAATGTGTTATGCAAAATGAAAAGTTTTTTTGACAATTTTCCCTCTCTTACAGTAGTTGGGACGTTCGATTTGACACTGGCTGGATGGGAGCACTTTCAATCTGGGGGCTTCTGGGCATGGGCACCTTTGATTTGAAGGACTGCTTTGGCTTGGAAAATTCTGACAACCTTTGATGGATTGTATGGGCAGCGTCTCTCTAATGCTTCTCCCTGTATATTTTTCGTCCTCTTCTTGCAGAGTTTTTGTGTGTGTTTCGTGTGTTTATTTTCTGTGTTGGTAATGTATGCTGGCCTCTGTAATTATAGGGGTGTGAGGGTGCAGTAATGGCAAGGGACAACCATTAAAACAGGCCTTTAACGCTCTGGACAAAAATCAAACACATTAAATTATTTCCTCTTTTGAAACATTCGTGTCCCTTGAATGAACCTGGACGCTTGGATTTCGAATGCTTTCAGGCCATGCTCTTCGATTAGTCCTGATTTGCCTCTTTCGAATGGACTCCCTGCATACCCTTCGAATGGGCCTTGCCCAAATATCAATCGAAGGATTCCAATCGAAAGGCTCTGTTAACAGGCCAATCAAAAGGTGTTGTTCATGCCAATCGAAGGACATGGCTGACATGCCTGTCGAAATTGCCTTGAGATAATTCCAATCGAATGCTTGTCCATAATGCCAATCAAAAGACTCCTTCAGAATGCCAATCGAAGGGTCTTTCAGAATGCCAATTGAAAGATACCTTCAGAATGCCAATCGAAATGTACTTGAAGCAACACTAAAAATTTTTCCTTTTCCTTAGGCAAGAGTTTATGATCAACCATGCAGGGGGAAGACTTTGGAAAACATGAGAGGGAAAATTTTGGGGTACAACAGGGATTATGGATGGATAAGGCATAAAGTCCTTCCCAGCTGTTTGGTTTTTCATTGGTAAGAACTTTCCAAAGCTTGAAACCTGTATACGCCCAATCAAGGTCTTCTGGAATGCAGTGGTGTACCACCCCTCTGGTAGGAAAGTGGAAGAAGGAACTTAGAGTGGATTGCCTTACGGAATATTCAGTGTTGAACATTCTAAAAGTGGTAGAGCCGGATAGGTGCTCGTTCTCGTCACACGGCATGTTGTATGAGAATAAGCTCAAAAATTCCAAGGTTAGCGACTCGTATGTTGGGAGGTTCTGCATGCAGATGGACGTCAAATCAGAGTGATGGAGTAACCACTGGACGCTATTGAGCAAGCCTAATTTTCAGAGGCACTCAGTATCCATATACCGCATCGGTACGATGGAGCGTTGATAGTGTCGTACCCCAAATTTGCCCTACCTTTATTTTCAAGATTAAAAATAGAAGACCTTTTAATTAGGAATGGTTCAGCAATATCTGATGGCCCATTCTTAAATTCAAGTCTATCAGGGGGTGTATTTTAATTCAGGAGAGTGGGGCTTTCCAAATTAGAAAGACTCATGTATCCGTAGGTCAATTCACGAAGCATGTTGGCCAATGGCCCATGCGATTCGAAATGGAAAATTATTTCAAAGAAAAATTATTATTAAGTTTTAATAGTTAGGCCCATTTGAGTATTATTGCTATTAAAGAAAGGGGGGTGGAAATTGCAATTAAAGGGCCATCGAATTTCATTTGGCCCATTTTTCGTTTGGGATTATTAAACAACGAATAGGGGGTGTAATTACTAGTATTAGGCCCAATAAGATTTTTTGGCAGTCAGCCCTTTGTTTTTGGTGTTTGCTGTTCTTTCTAAAAAAAAGGAAAAGGGTATCATTATTAAAGAATCTTCATAAAAATATTTCCTTATAAATTATTATTACTGAATAAATTGTTTTCCAATTGTTAAAAGGGTTTTTATGAAGTTTTATTATAAAAATAAAGGAAAGTTGTTATGGACAAAAATACATGTTTTAACCAGTAAAAGCCCATTATGGTTATAATAGCGTATTGGGATGGATAAAATAAATAATGAATATGCTAGGCCTAATTCAAGTGCAGTAAAAGGAAAAAACGTGTGACTGAAAATGTTGGGCCAAGAACGTTTTTAGGCCCAATTGAATCAAAAAACTGCTACTGTACCAATTCACCAAGATCTACGCCAATTTTTGCAAACAAACGCTTACTATAGAAATCAAATATGTCAATTAACCAAATCAAATATTAAACAAAATCAAATCGTACAAGCCCAGAATCAATTACAGTTAATCAACAAATCTTAAATTTCTATTACATTAAAGTATAGAATCAACTACAATTACAAACCGGAATCAATTACAGATTTACAGACCCTAATTTATCTCTTCATCCCTAAATCTAACAGCAACCTAAAAACCTATAAATTCTAATTGAAAATACAGCAAAGAAAGGGATGGGGGGGGGGGGGGACAGAGGATATTTCGAAGACAGAGAATTCTGATACAGGAAAAACAAGAACTTGAAGAACAACAATTTGTTGTTGAAAACACCGAGAGAGAGAAATTGGGGTTTCTCGAAACCCTAATTGCTTGGCCGTTGATCCGCTGCACCACCGTTGGCCTCCATGCAAGAAACCTTCGAAACCGTTATCCGAATCCGCGAAGACAGAAGAGGGAAAGGGTCAGAAATCTCCAAAGGAATTCAAGGCCAGAGAACGACACGATGAAAAGGGTAAGCGTAGCTTTTCTTTATTTTAATTGCGGGTTTGGGGTTTTGAATTGGTTTATGTTGGGGTGATGGTGAAGATGGTTGCGCCGCCGGAGAGGTAAGGGATTAGGGTTATAGGGTTAAGAAGAAGAAGACGAGTTGTGTACGGTGAGAGAGAGGAAGAAGACTGCAACTGTAACAATAAAAACGATGAATAAGAATTAAAACAAAATATTGTATATTCCGTCCGGTTACATACGCGCTAGCACACAATAATAAATTTGTTCCCTCATCATTATCCATTCGATTTTGATCTGAAGGCCATAGGCAAAGTCACCATGATAGCTTCCATGCACCTCACACATCCAATCTCTCAGATTTCCTCCCAAACATGCAGTGGGCCTAAGCCCATTAATTTCTGCACCCCCGTTCGCTTGTTTTACTAAAACATAAAATAAAACGCACCCCCTTGCCAAAACTGTTTTTGGGCCTAGCTCAACATTACTATTAACACTCCTCTTTTTACTTGTTAACTAGAAACTACACCCCATGGACTTAATTCAATTATTAGTTTTTATTATTATTATTTCTTTTATACTATATTATTATATATTTTTTTATATTCTTATTATATTTAATATTATTTATTATTATTTATAATAATTATTGTTATTAATATTAAATATTATCATATTTTATTTATTATTTATCATACATAATAAATTATTTTTATTTAAATCTCATTCATATATTATTTTCTACATTGCATTAAATATTTTCTAATCATGCACTACCAATAGTTTTTGTAGTTAACACATTAAAAACCACTCAACAAATCTCAAACTATTTTTTCGTAACAAACTAATCTAACACAATTGTTTTTGCAAAAGGGTTTCAAATGGATTTTGACTAATTGCACATTTAGTCAAAATCTCCGCAATCACTACAACCGGTCAAAATGTGAGGTGGGACTCTGATTGGGACTACGTATACGAACTACAAATTGGGACTCTGATTCCTCATACGAGGATACGTAGGCATACGATCAAGAATCGTGGCGAGTTCCCCTAATTAAAAATTAAAACCTTATTTTACTCAAACCTAAACCTAAAACCTAGTATCCTTGTGAACAAGGTAGATGAAAGGTTCCTAACACCTTTCTTTTGTCTAATAGAGTCTGAAACCTAGAATCTATGTCTGCGAATTAGGGTTTTCTGTTAGATTCCCTTCCCTAGGACAAAAACTAATAGTGGCGACTATGTATTTAAAACCAGTCGCGACAGTTGGAGACTATGCTGGGGAGTCTCCTTAACCCTAGGCTTTAGGTATACATTGGGTTTTCTATTTTCTTTATTTTATTTTTTGCATTTATTTATTTATTGAATTTACTTATTTATTGTTTATTTCTTTTTATCATCATATATTTACTGTGTGTCGTGAATTTTCATCTCAAAATATTTTCAATATAACCCTTAGAAAGAAGGTTCGTCTATTAGCTTAGGGGGTACATCATCCCTGTAATTTTATGTGACGACTTCTCCTAGAGTCGGTGGACTTCCAAAAAAGGAATACTTATCGAGAGATATCCTCTTGACGAGTAGGACTTTGGAAGGCCACCCATGACTCTTTGGAACAACCTTAACCTAAAATCTCATGACGAGACCTTTGACGACTTTGAGGCGAAAGTCTCAGTCTGTAAAGAGGCTCCACCTAAGGGAGGCCCTTGTGCCTTTTCCCTCTGGTGTTATTCATGAGACCCTTAAGGAAGCCACATTTTGGGAGGGTAAACCAACCGTAGGTCGAAATTAAGGAGCCTACCTTCTAAGGGTACCTGTCACAAAACCATGTCACTCAACCCTACATCTATGTATTCATATATTTCATATATTCGTCATACATTTCATATATTCGTCACCCGTTTCTTTTTATTTGTCTTATTCACAGGGGGTACAAAAAAATAATAATAAACTCAAGATTTTTGGTGACTGTCCTTAAAAATGGATACCAAAGGAAACAACTTGTCCACGTCAACGCGCCAAACATTTCTGAAATCAAAGCCACAAAAGGGAAATAATATGCTGGAGACTTTCTCAAGCTTTGTCAAGCAAAGGTGGATGGTTTCAAGAGCAGATATGCACAGGCGCACCTGGAAGATTTATTTCCCTTTACTTGATTTCACGCAAATAAAGTTTTGGTTTAAGATTGTAATATTTTTTAATATCTGAATTATGTTACCTTCAATAATGGCATTTTGTTTCCACATCTCGTTTTCGTATCTATTTTTAAGCTGATCACTGAATAACAATAATAAGCAAAAGACAAATACATACCCAAGTGAATAAGACATTTAAAATAAGAAACCATTTCATGTTCATACACATCCATTTGCACGCATGCATTCACGAACACCTAGATTACATATCGAAACTCATTTTTCCAAAAAAATATCTCCAGTTGAACCATTGGTAGAAGAAGATCTCCACCTCCTTGGCCTCCATATCAAACAAGGACCTATCAACAAAAAGTAATGGAGAAAATTGTGGAAACTCAGGCTGCATTCAAGGAGGATCTCGACCAAGTAAAGGGTGATGTAACTTCAATGAAAGGAGATCTGAGTCAAGTTCTCCTAGCTTTAAGAACATCATTGACAAGAAAGACCAGATTCCCATGGTAGGTTTCAAAGAAGTAGCCCAAACTATTGGTGCATCAAGCAGTCACCAACTAAGGAAAGATCCAGATGCAGGACTCTAAAAGTCCGTCATGGCCCAACAAGAGACCAGAGAGGTTGAAACTGAAGGGTTTGTCCCACCGTCACTAAAAGTAGGGGCATCACATACCCTACAGATTCCAACCAATGATGCAAACAATTACTTGGACCTGCAATACGGAGACCACGACCCAGAGGATACCAACCAGGCACCCTTAAAGACGACTGGTACTCATGCGGTTGATAATCCACTGGTAATGAATCAGTATAAAGCTCTGGAGGAAAGGTTAAAATCTGTAGATGGTTTTGATGCTTTCAAAGTAGACGCTCTCGAAATGGGCCTAGTTCTTGACGTGGTAATACCACCGAAATTTAAAGTGCCTGACTTTGAAAAATACAAAGGGCTCACTTGTCCAAGAAATCATTTGTGCACGTATTGCAGGAAGATGCATGCCCATGCCCGCGATCAAAATCTAATGGTTCACTATTTTCAAGACAGCTTAAGCGAGGCATCTCTAGATTGGTATATGCAGTTGGAACGAGTACACACTCGAACCTGGGCATGTCTTGCTAATGCTTTCTTAAAGCATTACAAATATAACTTGGACATGGCGCCTACCCGCATGCAACTCCAGAATCTATCCCAGAATAAAGAAGAATCCTTCAAAGAATATGCTCAGAGATGGAGGGAGATGGCATCCCATGTGCAACCACCGCTGTTGGAAAAGGAGTTAGTAGACATGATCATAGGAACTTTGCAAGGGCTGTATTATGAGAAGATGGTTGGAAGTATCTATTCGGAATTCTCAGATCTAGCGACTATCAAAGAAAGAATCGAGACCGGAATAAAGAGTGGGAAAATACCCGTGGGACCATCAAATTCTTCCTACAATTCAAGAAGGCCTGCTTCAAACATCCCCAAAGGAAAAGTGGGAGAAATTAATGTTGTAGCCTCACAACCAAGGGCATAACAACCATTAATGATCCCACAAGTACAACAACAAGGAAGAGGTGTAATTCCGCAAATAAATTTCGATCCTCTCCCTATGCCACCTAGCCAGTTATTAAAATACCTTGTCAAGGAATCCTTGGTGGAACTCAAGCCTCTAGCTTCTCCAATCGGGCCACTCCCATGAATGTACAATTTTGACGCTAGATGTGAATACCATGCAAACTCTCCGGGGCACACCATAGAATAATATTGGGCATTTAAACATAAAGTGCATGACTTGCTAGAATCTCAAGACATCACTTTCGAGAAGCCCAACATCAAATCAAACCCTATGCCTCCGCACAATGGGCTGACAATAAATGAAATTGAAGTAGTCACTAACTTTTGGGCAACTACACAAGAAAAAACCCCAATCAACTTGTTGAAGGAGTATATGTTCGAACGTGGATTCTTGTTGGAACATAATGGAGCCTTTGAAAGAACTCTGCAAAAGTTAGTGGACCAGGGGATAGTCCAATTCGGACCATACCCTGAAGAAAGATATGTAGCTACTCTGAAGGGTAAAGCACAATTTCCTTTAATCCAAGAGACCTTCGTCCATAAGGGAATAGTGCATGGCGGACATGTGGCGATGATATCCAACAAAGTCAAACACCAAAAAGGCATCTGACTTCATCCGAGAATGCGCCCAGGAGAATAACTCAAAGGATGGAATGATGTGGATATTCCTGAGATCTTTTTCTTTCCTAAGTAATTTTTATTATTTTTGAAAGAACCTATGTCAAGCCCGAGGCATAGGGGTTGCTTGTAAGAGTTCCCCTGTTTTGTTTCAGACAATATTTGCAAGTTATATTTTGTTTTTAATTAACATCCCTATCTTTCTCTTGCATTTATCTCTTAAATTTAAAAATGGAAATACCTTCTCTGCATATGCATTTTCAAATATTCATATACTAAAATCTATGCCAAAACATGATAGCCGTGCAAATCCATACCCAAAACCACCGATAATGTTACTGCTACGACCCGATATAATTTTGATGCTCCTATCAACCAAGCTAAAGAGGAAGATGATAAAGATCTTGAACTCTCTGAGGAAATGTCGAGGGGAATAGAGCAAAAGGATGATAACATACCACCTGTTGTACCCCAAAATTTTCCCTCTCACATTTCTCAAAACATTGCAAGAAAAATCTCCAAGTTGCTCATGTTTGCTCAAGAGTTAGATAAACAAGATGTCTCCTAAGGCAGTCAACCCCAAATTAGGGTTTTGTGTTGCATCAAGATCCTTGAGTCCAAGTGACCTAAAATTTTACTCAATGTCCTAATATGTTCTCAAGATCATCCATGTCAAATTTCAAGCCTTGCAGAGGAAGTTTGCTCAGTCAATTGCTCAAAAGGTCCAAAAATCGATTGTGCTAGGGCAAAAGTCAACTGTGACCCAAATACAGTCAAACTTCAAGATTTTTTGTCAACATTCTCATTTTGAAGTATATTTCATCATTTTATCAAGGGTTGATCATGATTCATCAAGGATTGCTCAAAATTCATCAAGACTCAAAGGGTGCTAAATTAGGGTTTTGAAGGAAAAGTCAACTCAACTTTGACCAAGCATAACTTTATCATACTTTATGAGAAATGACCCATCCAAAGCTCATTTTGAAGAGGATTCAATTTGCTACAATCCATCTTCATACCCCAAGATCAAAAAAATTCACTCACAAGAAGTTATAAATTTGGACATTATAGGTCATTTTTGAAAGTCAACAAAAACACCTTTTTTGCCAAAGGTTATAAATTGATCATGGAATAGCAAAATGAGATGATACCAAAATGGTTGGTTATAGGACATCTCAAGATTTCTAGAAAGTCCAAGAACACCTCCAAAAGTTCAAAATTGAAGAAGTTATGCATTGTTGAAGTTGGATATTTTTGCAAAATTGCCAAAAGTCAACTATCCCCAAAACTTCAAATTTTGTAAAATGGGCCCTTTCTTTTCCACTTGATTTGAGCTTTCATAGTTTACCACGTGTCCTAGCTTCAGCCATGAGCTCATACTTCATTTTTATTATTTTATTTGATTTTTATTGAATTTATTCATTTTAAATCAAATTAAATCATATAAAATCTAAAACCTTGATAACATGAGATTTTTTTGCTATTTCAGGATTTGATTCTCATCATTATCATCATCAAACTCGAATCACACCAATTCATGTGAAAAAGATTGAGATTTGGGCAAATTTGGCAAGTTGTAAAGAGGAGATTAAATCAAATCCCAAGGCATTGATATGGGAAGATTCAAACCATAATTATTACCCTAATACACTCCATAGTACATAAGCAAGCAAAACAGATCGAAACAAGGGTTGAAAAGGGAAGGCATAGGCAGAACGAAAGTTGGAAATTTCATCAAAAAGCTTGAGATCAAAACTATAGCTAGAGGCATTTTTAAGGGCTGAGACCTGTCCCAATCTCTTCCTGGGTGTTCAAACAAGCGATCTGGACCAAAGGCAAGCGTTCTCACACACCACAACCCACTGTAAGTATCACGCGATTCCCCCTGTACTTGGTTTCGTATCTCATAAATTATGCATTGTTACAATGAAATAGTTGCATATTTGTAATCACCATGCCATTTGCAAGCTTTTGACATTAACCAATTTCATTTATATGACCAATATGAAGATCTGCCATTGCTAGGGTTTCGTCCTTGTTTTTGGGGATTTTATTTTCAGGTACAATTGGCCATAATAATGGCTATGGTTGTGACTAGCTGGCCGAGACGAACTCAACCATAGATTTAGAATGCATTTCCATGGCGCATATAGGATTCTAGAGATGCTTGGCTTGTATTGACGGACCTCTGTCCGTAGGTATAGGTCCTGGAACCTTTAACAATGGTTCAACAAAGAAGATGAAGGCGTGTCACACCATCATTGGCCCTTTCAAAAACAACGCGCGTTTTTTAATTGTCTGGCCATAGTTTTTTTGTTTTTATATGATATCTATTCTTTCCATTATGCTAACAAACAAAGCGAAGTGGTGTAGTGACAAGCGTGCATTGGCAATCACTTTCAGGTCCTGGGTTCGAATCCCAGGTCCCCCAATTTCTATTTGATTTTGTCCTTCAGGTGATCATATACATATTCAAGCATGCAGCATACCGTACACCAGCAAGCATCCAATGGCCAGATGGCCAAAGGCCAAATCTGGTGGCCAAGATCTGAAGGTCTACCATGGTCCAAGTCAGCGCATGCACACCAAATCCAAAAAGTCAAACAAGGCCAGCGTGTTTTAGGCCTTCAGACTTCTATTCAAGCTCCCAATTCAGGCCCATACCCCCTCTCTCTTTTATTTTACTTATTTTGCTTTATTAGTTTATTTTTATTATTTTCTAACCAATTAAAAAATTTATTTTCTTTATAAAATAAAAACCACAAAAATATTTTCTTTATCAAATCAAATTTGAATTTTTATTTTATTAATAAACACTAATTAATTAATTTAGGTTTTAATTAGAAATAACTTTAACCTATTTTTTGTAAATAATTGAAATTAAATTAGACTTAATTAGGTTTTTACTAATTCAATTAATTTTTATTTCTTTCTTAAAATACCAAAAACCCAAAAATAATTTATTTTTATTAATTAATTAATTTAATTTAATTTAGCAATTAATTTAGACTAATTTCTTTCTTAAAATAAAAAACCAAAAAAATATGTCTTCTTTAAAGGGTCAAAACCCTAATTTGCGCTCGATTTAATTCCCCGCACGCGATTTATTTATTTTTATCCAATAATGCATTTTCCTCCGGTTTGTAATAGTTAATAGGACCTTTATTTATTTTTATCGCTTTATTTATTTTTAAAGGGTTTGTCTTTCGCGATGTAAATACCCGACGCCTTGTAATTTACATTCCACATTTTATTTCCGCAATTATAATTGTTAGATGTTTGATAATAGGATGGCATGACAAGATTGAATGTTTTAACCTAAAATCAACTTAGATCACCTTTATCATGTACAAAGATAGAAATAATTGAAAACAACACACTCGCACATGCGCACTCTTAGGGTACACCCCACTTGGTTGCCTTCGTGCACGGTCATTGAGTATAGGTCGTTTTAGAGGTCGCCCTCTTGTCTAGAAGATCATAGTCGCCTCGAAATGGTTGCCTCAGATATCATTGCCTCAAACAAAATGATCTAAGACATTAGGGTTACCACTAAGGCATCCTAACATTGCTTTAGTGACCGCAAGTCCCTCATTCGAATTGACCCTCAAACTCCAACGACAGTGCTACCTACTCATCAATAGTAGGATAACATTGTCTAAAGGAAAATAGCATAAGACGATTCCTTTTTCGAGTAGGTAGATGGTTCTTAGATACTTTCTCTTTCAAAAAACAAAATCTTTTTCACACTTACCCTTTTCGAACAAAGTTTTCAAAAACACTTCATACACTCTTGAGGACAGAAGCAAGAGTTAAATCGAAGTTTTCAAAACAAAAACTTTTTCAAACCCACAAGCACAAAGAAAGCAATATTTTGAAAACATTTGAGCAAGTATCTAAGAGCCCGTGGACAACCATGGATAGAAAGGGTGCTAACACCTTCCCTTTCTATAATCTACCCCCCGAACCCGAGAAATATCTCGAAAAAGGAATTTTTCTGTGCTTTTTTCCTTTCCTTGTTGGATAAAACAAACGCAAAACGCAAACCAGCATTTTCTAAACAGTCAGTTCTTCCCACCGTATCACAAAACTGGTGACTCTTCTGGGGATGCTTATAAGTGGGGTGTACCTTAGGAATAGTTCATAATGTTTTCAATTGCTTGACTTGTATGCTTTATCTTTGTGGGTTGAATCAGAGTTAGTATAGATCCTAACCCGGATCTGGGGGACACCCTTTAGGTAAGTAGCAATAAACTTTGAGGGAACTATATGGCGTATACTGATACGGTTGAAGCAGTAGCTACGTTGGTGTGGCACTTTAGTATGTACCGATATCCCTTGTGGCGCAACGTGGAGAATATGGGTCTGCTAAGGGGTCATTAAGCACCAACTGACCTTAGCACCTTTAATTGACCAACTTGGCCATAGAACAATAGCAATATGCTACACTCATTGAATGATTTTACCAGCTGGAAGGAGCTAGTATCCATAATTGGGAAGACTCGGCTGCTGCTTTCTACAAGTAGTACCAATACAACGCCGACCTCGCTCCCACGCGTACCCAACTTCAGGGTATGTCCATGGGTGCGGGCGAAGGTTTCAAAGATTATGCTAAGAAGTGGAGGGACCTTGCTGGAAGAGTTCAACCTCCCTTGGCTGATAGGGAGCTAGTGGATATGTTTTTGGGGACCTTGTCTGGTCCGTATTTCAACCATCTGATTGGAAGTTCATCGTCCAGATTTACGGAGCCGATTATGCCCGGGGAAAGGATTGAGTCTAGTATCAAATCTGGAAAAATACAGAAGGGTGCTCCGTCTAGTGCCGAGAAGAAGCCTTTTAAGAAGGAGTCCAGTGCTATTTACGGTTCAAAGAGCCATAATAGACCTGAACGTCATCAAGTTGTTAACGCGGTGGTTATATCAAGACCTGTTGTTTCACCTCAGCGTAATAATCAGCCAAGGGCCGAGAGGCCGCGAAGACAGTTCACTCAGCTCAACATGACTTTATCCCAAATTCTGCCACAGTTATTGAAAACCAATTTGGTGATTATGAAGGAGCCCCCGAAGACCCCTAACACTGCATCACCCATGTACGACCCAAATGCCCGCTGTGCTTTTCCTTCTGATAGCCCGGGGCATGATACAGATAACTGTTGGGTCCTGAAGAATAAGGTACAGGATTTGATTGATGCTAAGGAAATTCAGTTCAAAGCGCCAGAGAAGCCAAATGTCATAACAACACCTATGCCCAAACATGACGCAAGAGTGAATGCTATTGGGGATGACGATGATGAAGAGTTTGATATTGACAGTTGGATATACCCGACTGCTAATGGTGGATTGAGAAATTGGACAGCGAAGGATTCTATGCCCGTTTCTGTTATTACCCAGTAATGAGACTTTTTGTTTTGTATTTGTAACAGACAATGTTTTAAACTTTACGGCCCAATGTCTTACCCGGGGCACCGTGGTTTTGTTTATGAGGGCTTTATTTGTGTGTCATTTTCATATATCATTAATAAAAGCATTGGACGTTTCTTGCATTTCAAATTTTGCGCTCCTTGTCTTTCTTTTATTATATATTGCAAAACAGATAGTTTACACACACTCACATATACAGGTTTACATCCACTCTGGATCCTACTGATAACGACTCTGCTACTGTCAGTTATAACTTCGAAAGTCTGATCAACTTAGCCGAAGACGAAGGTGAAGATGATTGTGAAGTTCCTGGTGAACTTGCTATACTGTTACTCCAAGAAGAGAGGGCCATACAGCCGCATGAAGAGCCTGTGGAAACAATAAATCTGGGTACAGAGGTAGACAAGAAAGAGGTCAAAGTCGGTGAAAATATGGAAGCTAGTGTTAAGCAACGGTTGATTCAGATGCTACGTGACTACGTTGAGATCTTTGCCTGGTCTTATGAAGATATGCCTGGGTTGGATACCGACATTGTGGTTCACCGATTGCCTACCAAGGAAGAATGTCCTCCAATAAAATAGAAAGTTCGCCGAATGTGCCCAGAGTTGTCTGAGAAAATCAAGGCTGAAGTGATGAAACAGTTCGACGCCGGTTTTCTAGCAGTTACTTCTTACCCACAGTGGGTGGCCAATGTGGTTCCTGTGCCGAAGAAGGATGGTAAGGTTAGAATGTGTGTTGACTATAGGGATATGAACAGGGCAAGCCCCAAGGATGATTTCTCTCTGCCTCATATTGATGTTCTGGTTGACAACACCGCTCAGCATAAGGTTTTCTCCTTTATGGATGGTTTCTCCGGTTATAATCAGATTAAAATGGCTCCCGAAGACATGGAGAAGATGACCTTTGTTACTCAGTGGGGTACCTTTTCTTATAAGGTCATGCCTTTTGGATTGAAGAATGCTGGGGAAACATATCAGCGCGCCATGGTCGCTTTGTTCCATGACATGATCCATCATGAGATTGAGGTATACGTCGACAACATGATTGCAAGATCCCAGACTGAAGAAGAACATCTCGACCACCTTCAGAAGCTATTTGAAAGGTTGAAGTTGTACAAGCTGAGGTTAAACCCGAACAAGTGCACCTTCGGAGTGAGATCTGGTAAGCTTTTGGGTTTCGTCGTAAGTGATAAAGGTATTCAAGTGGATCCTGCAAAGGTGAAGGCTATACAAGAGATGCCAACTCCCCGAACAGAAAAAGAAGTCAGAGGCTTTCTAGGATGTTTGAACTATATTGCTCGATTCATCTCACACCTGACTGCTACTTGTGAACCAATCTTCAAATTACAGAATAAAGATCAAGTGGTAAGATGGAATGATGAATGTCAGGCCGCTTTCGAAAGGATCAAAGAGTATCTCCAAGAGCCACCTATTCTGATGCCTCCAGTTGAAGGGAGACCTTTGATCTTATATTTCACAGTACTCGATAACTCAATGGGGTGTGTGCTGGGGCAGCATGACGAGTCTGGCCGTAAAGAGCATGCTATTTATTACCTTAGCAAAAAGTTTACCGACTGCGAGACCCGATACTCGTTGCTTGAGAAAACTTTCTGCGCTTTGGCATGGGCTGCTCGCCGACTGAGATAGTATATGTTGACTCACACTATTATATTGATATCAAAGATGGATCCAATCAAGTATATCTTCGAGAAGCCTGCTTTGTCCGGATGAATAAAAAGATGGCAGATGATCTTGACTGAGTATGACATTCAATACACGACCCAGAAGGCAATCAAAAGAAGTGTGTTGGCAGACCATTTGGCACATCAGGCAGTGGATGATTACCAGTCTATGAACTTTGAATTTCCGGATGAGAATATCATGTTAGTAACTGATTGTGAGACACCTGGACTAGATGAAGGACCCGAGGAAGGATCCCGATGGTCTATGTACTTTGATGGAGCTTCAAACGCTTTGGGTAATGGCATTGGTGCCATGATCATATCCCCTAAAGGCTCTCATACTCCGTTCACCGGCCGACTATGTTTCAACTGCACCAACAACATGGCGGAGTATGAAGCCTGCATTATGGGTCTTCGAGCAGCAATTGACCTAAGGATTAAGTTTTTATGTGTTTTCGGAGATTCCGCTCTCGTGATCAGCCATATCAAAGGAGAGTGGGATACGAAACACCCAAATCTTATTCCTTACAAGGAGTATGTGTTGATGTTGCTTCCACATTTCAAGGATATAACCTTTGAACACTTCCCTAGAGAGTAGAATCAGTTGGCGGACGCGCTAGCTATGATGTCTTCTATGTTCAAAGTCAATTGGGACAACGAAGCTCCCCGGATCATCATTGAAAGATTGGATGAACTGGCACATTGCTGTGACATTGAGACTGAAGAGGTAACAGAAAAGCCCTGGTTTCATCAGGTGAAGAGGTATCTTGAGGCTCAAGAATACCCCGAGGGTGCATCTGTTAATGATAAGAAGTTTCTGAGGAGGTTTGCGGCGAAGTTCTTCATCAGCAATGACATCCTTTACACGCGTAACCATGATTCGACCTTACTGCGTTGTGTGGATAAGAACAAAGCAAAAAGGATTATGGCGGAGTTACATGAAGGTACTTTCAGAACTCATTCCAGTGGACACACCATGGCAAAGAAAATCCTATGGGCAGGATATTTTTGGTCAACCATGGAAGCCGACTGTTATCAGCATTCCCAGACCTGTCACAAGTGTCAAGTCTATGCTGATAAGGTGCACGTACCTCCAGTTCCCCTGAACGTCTTGACGACACCTTGGCCTTTTGCAATGTGGGGCATTGACATGATCGGCGAGATCATACCTACGGCATCCAACGGGAATCGTTTCATCCTGGTAGCTATTGATTACTTTACGAAGTGGGTTGAAGCAGCTTCCTTTGCTACTGTGACCAAGAACGTCGTGGCACGGTTCATTCAGCACAACCTAATATATTGATATGGTATACTAGAAAGGATCATCACGGACAATGGTATTGTTGTACCCCAAAATTTGCCCTCCCATATTCTTCAAGATTTGTCAAGAATCATCTTCAAATGGTTCAAGATTCCTCAAGGGTTGCACAGTCCAAATGCCTCCTAAGCCAGTCAAAATTAGGGTTTTGGTTCCTTCAAGGAATTTGAGGTTTTCAATGGCTCAATCAAGTCATATATGCCTATATACATTGCCAAGCATCTACATACCAAGTCTCAAGGCTCACAGGGTCCAATTGCATAGTCAAAAAGCCCATTTGCTTCACAGTCAACTGCAGGGGCAAAATGGTCATTTTACAGTCAAAAGTCAGAATTTTTGGTCAACATCTTATTTTGAAGCCACAATCATCATTTGATCAAGTCTTGATCATGACTCCACAAGAATGGCTCAAAAATCATCGAAGATGCAAAAGTTACTATATTTGGACAGCAGAAAAGTCAACTGTAACTTGACCAAGGCATAACTTTTTCATGGTTCATCAGAAAAATCCCATCCAATGCTCATTTTTAAGGGGATGACATTTCCTACAACTCATCTTCACATTCCAAGTCCAAGAAATGCTCTCACAAAAAGTTATCAATTTCTACATTATAGGTCATTTTCAAAAGTCAACAAAAAGGCACTTTAAGTCAAAGACCATAACTTGAGATTGGTAAATCAAAATGACATGGGACCAACGACATTGGTTAGAGGACTTCAAGACCTTTCCAAAATGTCCAAGAACATGTTCATATGAACAAAATTCAGCAAGATATGCATTGGAGAAGTTGGGAAATTTTTGTGAATTTGCAAAAGTCAACTTTGCCCAAAACACTTCATTTTTGCTAATGGGCCTCAAATTCTTTCTTGAAACTTTGTCCAAGGCCTATGCACGACCCATTGAGCTTAAATTGATTTATTTTCTTATTTTTAATTAATTAATTGAATTTTTATTAATATTAGTTCATTTAATTCATTTAATTGTAGGAAAATTCAAAAGATATGATTTTCAAATCTTTTTGTGATGCAAAAGAGGTCAACACATGCTGAAGATTTCGTTTGCCAATCAAGGGGACCAAAATATCCAATTTTACCAAGTTTTATCAATCAAAAAAGTTGGAAAAGATTTGATTGAAATCAAATATTGAAAACATGAATACAATGGATTCTTGGACAAGATTATAACCTAAAACCATCCTACTACAAATACAAAGGCTAACCCTAATTCAATTCACGTGCAAGCTGCTGTAAAACACCATAACCAAATTCCAAAAATTCAAGAACAAAGTCAAAACTGAATTCAACCTTCCAGGCCAATTCAAAGCCTTTTCTTGATTCCAACACCTTGCTGGGACATTCAGGAACGAATTGCAATCAAAATCACGTGCCAACACTCAAAGAAACGTCTAGAACGAACTCACGGTTTGCTTAATTTTTCTAGAATCGAAACTCAAGTTTTATGCATCATTAACATGTTATGATCATTGCTTTGCATTGCTAACACCATTCTGAAGCTAATGGTACAGATTAATTTGATTATGGTGCCCTGAAACAAAAATTGCCATTAAAGAAATCTAGGGTTTTGAAGCTTTGATTTTAGGGCTTTCTTGACCAAGCAAAATTAGGACTAATGATGCCCATGATTGGACTCAGAAGATCAAGACGAATTCAATGGACATGTCGCGCCCTATTTATATAACGCATAGTTCTATTCGCTATTTTCTCTCATTGCAGGTTGTGGGGGTTAAAAACCCCCGCTAATTGCTTTTGTTTTACAGGGAAACGAGGAAGAAGATAATAGGTGTAAGCGCGTGGTTGGTTGGTTCAAAATATGGCGCGCGTTTCATTTATGTTCCAGCATAATTATTGTTTTCATATTTTAATTTCGTTATCCATTATACTTACAAACGCGTTCAAGTGGTTCAGTGGTAAATGTGCTGGCATATGACTATTGGGACCTGGGTTCGATTCCCAGGTCCCCCCCAAACGCTTGTTAATATTTTTTCTAACCTAATCCTGTGCAGGCATTCTCAAAGCATCAATCATACATCTCAAGCAATCAGCCTGCCAAGTGGCCATTAACGCCAATCTGATGGCCATGAGGCGTGGACCATGGTGTTCCCAGTCAATGCTTACGCACTTGATTCCAGAAGTCAACAAGGGCTTTGTGCTATTGGGCCTGAAATTTCCAGATTCACCTCCCTAAGGGTCCATCAAACCCCCTGGTTTTACTATTCTTTTATTTTCTTTTTCCCTTTAATTCTTTTAACTAATTATTATTATTATTATTATTATTATTAACTAACATAATTAATATTAATTTTCATAATAAATTCAGAATTAAAAATGTAAATATTTTTATTATGTATTAATTTCATTATTAAATTATTATTTTGGTAAATAAAATGTAAATTAATTAAATTAGTTAAATTAGGTTAACTTTGACATTTATTTTAATAAATAAAATAAATCTAGAATTAGGTTTTTTCTTTTGACTTTTATTTTCTTTTCTTTTATTTTCATTAAAACTTAAAAAACACAAAAAACATTTTTTATTTTAATTAAATAATTAATTAGTAAATTAGGTTAATTGGAATTAATTGCAAAAAAAGGACAAAACTCATATTTTCTCAAAAGGGTCAAAACCCTAAGGACGTTCCGATTCGATTCTTTCGTGCTTTAATGCTTATTTTGATCATTATTTATGTATCTGTGTTCCAAGGATGTAATAATTAATTAGGATTTACCACCTTCTTTACTTTCCGCATTTATTTACAAAACGGGTTTTTGTTTTTGGCGATGTATAGACCCGCGCCTTGTAATAGCGTAGATTTACCTTTCCGCACTTTATTTTCCGCATTCTTAACTGTTAAAAATCCATGCAAGACTTGATTGCAAATTAAAAACAACTCGTAGCTCACCCATGACATGTACAGATAAAATTAACCGAAATAACACACATGCACATGCCACTCCTAGGGTACGCCTCACTTGGTTGCCTCGAGGTGGTCGTCAAGTATATGGTGTTTTAGAGGCCGCCCTCCTGTCTAAAGAACCAGTTGCCTCGAAATGGTTGCCTCGGATAAAAAGGATCTAGGACATTAGGGTTACCGCTAAGGCGTCCTACTATTGCTTTGGTGACCACATTGTCCCTATAATCGAATTGACCCGGATAACTCCAACGACGGTGCTACCTACTTCTCAATAGTGGGATAGTATTGTCTAAAGGACCCTTACACAGCCTAATTCCTTAGAGTAGGTAGATTTCTCTTGGGTACTTGCTCTTTCAAACAAACAAAAACATCTTTTCACACTCACACTTTCAAAAAGTTTTCAAACAAATATTTCATAAACTCTTGAGGACAGATACAAGAGTTACCTAGAAATTTTTCAAACGAAACTTTTTCAAAACCCACATACACTTGAAAAGCAAACAATTTTTGAAAACATAAGAGCAAGTACCTAAGAGCCCGTGGATAACCATAGATAGAAAGGGTGCTAACACCTTCCCTTTCTATAAATCTACCTCCCAAACCGAGAAACAATCTCGAAAAGGAATTTTGCTGTGCTTTTGTCCTTTCCATGTTGGAGAACATAAAAGACGGTGGTGACTCTTGCTTACCGCAACATTTCGCGAACCAGCTTAAAAAACAGTCAGTTCTATTTCCACCGATCACAGGTACAAATCTCAACAATAAGATGATCACCGAGCTCTGCAAGCAGTTCAAGATACAGCATCACAACTCTTCTCCCTACTGGCTGAAGATGAATGAAGCTATAGAACTGGCTAATAATAACATTAAGAAGATTGTGCAGAAGATGACAGTGACATACAAAGACTAGCACGAGATGTTACCGTTTGCTCTTCATGGGTACCGTACCTCAGCACGGACGTCAACAAGGGCAACACTCTATTCCTTGTTTTATGGCATGAAGGCCGTCTTGCCCATTGAAGTTCAGATACCCGCTCTTTGGATTATGAAGGATGCAGGTTTGAGCGAAGATGACTGGATTCAGACCCGGCTTGATCAGCTAAAATTAATCGACGAAAAAAGACTTACTGCTATTTGTCATGGTCAGACGTACCAGAAACGGATGATCAAGGCATTTAACAAGAAAGTTAGACGACAAGAGTATCAAGTTGGGGATCTGGTAATCAAACGCATTATCTTACCTCAAGGTGATCCCAGGGGCAAATGGACCCCTACGTATGAAGGGCCATTTGTGGTTAAGAACATTTTCTCAGAAGGAGCTATAATTCTAACCACCATGGATGGTGACGACCTTTCTCACCCCGTCAATGCAGACATAGTGAAAAAATACTACGCATAATCAAAGACCTGCTAGGTCGACTGGCCTAGCAAAAAATAAGGGCTTCCCAGTGAACCAAAAGGGTTCGGGAAAAAATAAGGGATGAAAATGAAAAAATATGTACACCCGGCAAGTCGAAAACCTGAAAAGGCGGCTTGGGAAAAAAAGGGTATCCCGGTGGATTGAAAATCCGAAAGGGCGGTCCAGGAAAAAATTAGGGATTAAAGCGTAACACTATGTCTCATTGGATCACCTTGCAACCAGACTTCGGTATCGACTATCAAGCTCGGACGACACTAATCAATCTGATCTACCTTTAACCAAGTAGCAAAGTGATGAGATGCTCGAGGATATAAAGGCAATAGCAGAGCTGGAACCCAGTGGGATTATTCACATAGCTGTTTTGTTTAGTTTTTCACAAATTATGTAAATTCTATTATTCGGCGGTGTTCTCTTACTAGGACGTCAGCCTCTTGTACAAAAATGCCTATTTACAGGCCAAACTTCAAAATCAATACAAATTCATTTTCACACAAGTATCAAACTGTTTTCCCTTTTTCTGTTTTGTTTTGCAAAGAACTTCCAATGTTCATTTTTGATATATGCATTTGACATTAATTGCTGCTCACATATATTTACATGCGAAACAAAAGACCATTACTGGTAATATCAGAAACAGGGGCAAATAAGAATTGTCCAAACTGTACAGTTGCTCTGTCCACCAGGTACAAGGTAAATTCAGCTGAAGAATATGGTTGAGATGCACTCACTCCCTGCAGAGTAAGACAGTAATGTTAGCTCTCCCCAGCTGAGACTTGCAACTATAAATGAATCGGTAATACTCTCCCCAAGCAGAGTTTATCTACCATCAACACTGGAAAGGTTTAATATCCCCGACAGTCTTAATATTCCCCAACAGAGTATAAGAATATTCCTCGGCAGAATACAATATATCCCTAGTGGAGTCTGAGATTTTTCCAGCGCAGTCTAAAAAGGCTTCCCCAGTGGAGTTTGGAGAATCATCCCCAGTAGACTTTGGAAGATTGTCCCCAGCAAATTCAAAGGATTATCCCCATAAGAGTCTAAAAGGTTATCCCCAGTGAAGTTGCAACTGAAAGATCATCTCCAGCGGAGTTCATTCCCTTCACAAACAAGAATCCAATCTCCAACAGGATTCAGTATCACCAGCAATGGTAATCCACCCCCAGCGGAATTTATCAGCAGGAATCCTCAGCAGAACATCTCTTCTCCACAAAGTAATCTCCTCGTCAGTTTATTCCCCAATGGAGTCATCCTCTGCTACAGGTTATTCTCGCAATCATCTTCGTTCGCCATCTCCAGCGGAAATGAAGAATCCAACTCTATTCTCCAGCAGCTATTCAGGATTTATTTTCCCCATCTAAAAATCACATTCCCATACATCATGACACATGCATATACGCATCATACAAACACAATCTCATTTATTTTGAGAACATCATTGCTTGATATATATCATGCGTTGCATACGAATGAACGTTACCTTTCAGGAAAGATGCAGTTAAGTTCACAGCTATGTCGAACTATTGACCGATTCTTAAATCTCAACTGAATTATTCTCGGTTGAATTACAGATAAGGTTCTAAATCTCGACAATTTTTCTCCATCGTAGTGTGGACGAGTTCTTAAATCTCAACAGAATTATCCTCCGTTGAAGTACAGACAGTCCTAGATCTCGATGAAGATGTTTCCCTCAGTCGAAGTACTGACCGGTTCTTAAATCTCAACAGAATTATCCTCAGTTGAATTACAGATAAGGATCTAAATCTTGACAAAGTTCCTCCATCGAATTACTAACAGTTCTTAAATCTCGACAAAATTATCCTCGGTTGAATTACAGATAAGTCCTAAATCTCGATGAAGATGTTTCCCCAAGTCGAACTACTGACCAGTTCTTAAATCTCAACCGAATTATCCTCAGTTGAATTACATATAAGGTTCTAAATCTCGACAAGTTCCTCCGTCGAATTTCAGACGAGTTCCTAAATCTCAGTAGAGTTTTCTCAGTTGAATTACGGGAGAGTTTTTAAATCTCGATGAAGATATTTCCCTCATTCAAAGTACTGACCGGTTCTTAAATCTCAACCGAATTATCCTCAGTTGAATTACAGATAAGGTTCTAAATCTCGACAAGTTCCTCCGTCGAATTATAGACGAGTTCCTAAATCTCAGTTGAATTACGGGAGAGTTCTTAAATCTTGATGAAGATGTTTCCCTCAGTCGAATTACGGACTAGTTCTTAAATCTCAACAGAATTATCCTCAATTAAATTACAGATAAGGTTCTAAATCTCGGTAATTTTCCTCAGTCGAAATACAGACAGTTCCTAAATCTCAGCAGAGTTCTCTCAGTTGAATTACGGGCGAGTTCTTAAATCTTGATGAAGACTTTTGCCTCAGTCGAATTATGGACCAGTTCTTAAATACCAATAGAATTATCCTTAGTTGAATTACAAACAAGGTTCTAAATCTCGACAAGTTCCTCCGTCGAATTATAGACGAGTTCCTAAATCTCAACAGAGTTTTCTCAGTTGAATTACGGACGAGTTCTTAAATCTTGATGAAGATGTTTCCCTCAGTCGAAGTACTGACTAGTTCTTAAATCTCAACTGAATTATTTTCGGTTGAATTACAGATAAGGTTCTAAATCTCGGTAATTTTCCTCGGTCGAAGTACTGACCGGTTCTTAAATCTAAACTGAATTAGTCTCAGTTGAATTACAGATAAGGTTCTAAATCTCAACAATTTTCCTCCGTCGTAGTTTGGACAAGTTCTTAAATCTCAACAGAATTATTCTCTGTTGAAGTACAGACAGTTCTTAGATCTCGATGAAAATGTTTCCCCCAGTCGAAGTACTGACCGGTTCTTAAATCTCAACTGAATTAGTCTCAGTTGAATTACAGATAAGGTTCTAAATCTCGGACACCCTCCTCAGTCGAAGTACTGACCGATTCTTAAATCTCAACTGAATTAGTCTCGGTTGAATTACAGATAAGGTTCTAAATCACGACAATTTTCCTCAGTCGAAGTACTGACCGATTCTTAAATCTCAACTGAATTAGTCTCGATTGAATTACAGATAAGGTTCTAAATCTCGGCAATTCTCCTCAGTCGAAGTACTGATAGGTTCTTAAATCTCAACTGAATTATCCTCGGTTGAATTACAGATAAGGTTCTAAATCTCGACAGATTTCCCCCAGTTGAATTATGGACAAGTTCTTAAAACTCAGCAGAGATGTTCTCTCAGTTGAAGTACAGGCAAGTTCTTAAATCTCAACGAAGATCAGACTTCCCCAGCGGAATCCTCCACAACAACAGGTATATAAGCTCTCGCTAAGGAATCGCTTATGCGATCAAAACTCCTACAGATGGCATCTTTAAGCCCATCCTCCCATCACCAATCTCCAAATGGCATCTGTAAGCCCATTCCCGACATCACCAGGCTGATACCACTTCATGCGAGTGCAAATTTCTGGGCACTCTAGTGTTCAATCATCTTCCACCTTTGGATCACGAAAGGCACGAAAGCCAATCTACATCCTCAGGTTTAAGAAGATTGAACAGGGGCAGATGTTGTACCCCAAAATTTTCCCTCTCATATTTCTCAAAACATTGCAAGAAAAATCTCCAAGTTGCTCAAGTTTGCTCAAGAGTTAGATAAACAAGATGTCTCCTAAGGCAGTCAACCCCAAATTAGGGTTTTGTGTTGCATCAAGATCCCTCTCATCCATGTCAAATTTCAAGCCTTGCAGAGGAAGTTTGCTCAGTCAATTGCTCAAAAGGTCCAAAAATCGACTGTGCTAGAGCAAAAGTCAACTATGACCCAAATACAGTCAAACTTCAAGATTTTTTGTCAACATTCTCATTTTGAAGGATATTTCATAATTTGATCAAGGTTTGATCATGATTCATCAAGGATTGCTCAAAATTCATCAAGACTCAAAGGTTGATAAATTAGGGTTTTGCAGGAAAAGTCAAGTCAACTTTGACCAAGCATAACTTTCTCATACTTTATGATAAATGACCCATAAAAAGCTCATTTTTAAGAGTATGAAATTTCCTACAATCCATCTTCATACCCCAAGATCAAAAAATGCACTCACAAGAAGTTATAAATTTGGACATTATAGGTCATTTTTGAAAGTCAACAAAAACACCTTTTTTCCAAAGCTTATAACTTGAGCATGGAATATCAAAATGAGATCATACCAAATGGGTTGGTTAGAGGACATATCAAGATTTCTAAAAAGTCAAATAACACCTCCAAAAGTTCAAAATTGAAGAAGTTATGCATTGTTGAAGTTGGACATTTTTGCAAAATTGCCAAAAGTCAACTATCCTCAAAACTTCAAATTTTGTTAAATGGGCCATTCTTTTCCACTTGATTTGAGCTTGCATAATTTCCCACATGTCCTAGCTTCAGCCGTGAGCTCAAATTTCATTTTCATTATTTTATTTTATTTTTTATTGAATTTATTCATTTTAAATCAAATTAAATCATATAAAATCTAAAACCTTGATAACATGAGATTTTTTTGCTATTTCAGGATTTGATTCTCATCATTCTCATCATAAAACTCGAATCTCACCAATTCATGTGAAAAAGATGGAAATTTGGGCAAATTTGGCAAGTTGTAAAGAGGATATCAAATCAAATCCCAAGGCATTGATATGGGAAGATTCAAACCATAATTCTTACCCTAATACACTCCATAGTACATAAGCAAGCAAAACAGATCGAAACAAGGGTTCAAAAGGGCAGGCATAGGCATAAAAAAAGTTGGAAATTTCATCAAAAAGCTTGAGATTAAAACTATAGCTAGAGGCATTTTTAAGGGCTGAGACGTGTCCCAATCTCTTCCTGGGTGTTCAAACAAGCGATCTGGACCAAAAGCAAGCGTTCTCACACACCACAACGCACTGTAAGTATCACGCGATTCCCCCCTGTACTTGGTTTCGTATCTCACAAATTATGCATTGTTACAATGAAATAGTTGCATATTTGTAATCACCATGCCATTTGCAAGCTTTTGACATTAACCAATTTCATTTATATGACCAATATGAAGATCTGCCATTGCTAAGGTTTCGTCCTTGTTTTTGGGGCTTTTATTTTCAAGTACAATTGGCCATAATAATGGCTATGGTTGTGACTAGCTGGCCGAGACGAACTGAACCATGGATTTAGAATGCATTTCCATGGCGCCTATAGGATTCTAGAGATGATTGGCTTGTAGTGACAGACCTCTGTCCGTAGGTATAGGTCCTGGAAACTTTAGCAACGGTTCAATAAAGAAGATGAAGGCGTGTCACTCCATCATTGGCCCTTTCAAAAACATCGCGCATTTTTTAATTGTCTGGCCATAGTTTTTTTGTTTTTATATAATATCTATTCTTTCCATTATGCTAAGAAAAAAGCCAAGTGGTGTAGTGGCAAGCGTGCATTGGCAATCACTTTCAGGACCTGGGATCCTGGGTTCGAATCCCAGGTCCCCCAATTTCTATTTGATTTTGTCCTTCAGGTGATCATATACATATTCAAGCATGCAGCATACCGTACACCAGCAAGCATCCAATGGCCAGATGACCAAAGGCCAAATCTGGTGGCCAAGATCTGAAGGTCTACCATGGTCCAAGTCAGCGCATGCACACCAAATCCAAAAAGTCAAACAAGGCCAGCGTGTTTTGGGCCTTCAGACTGCTATTCAAGCTCCCAATTCAGGCCCATACCCCCTCTCTATTTTATTTTACTTATTTTGCTTTATTAGTTTATTTTTATTATTTTCTAACCAATTAAAAAATTTATTTTCTTTATAAAATAAAAACCACAAAAATATTTTCTTTATCAAATCAAATTTTTATTTTTATTTTATTAATAAACACTAATTAATTAATTTAGGTTTTAATTAGAAATAACTTTAACCTATTTTTTGTAAATAATTGAAATTAAATTAGACTTAATTAGGTTTTTACTAATTCAATTAATTTTTATTTCTTTCTTAAAATACCAAAAACCCAAAAATAATTTATTTTTATTAATTAATTAATTTAATTTAATTTAGTAATTAATTTAGACTAATTGAATGTTTTAAACTAAAATCAACTTAGATCACCTTTAACATGTACAACGATGGAAATAATTGAAAACAACACACTCGCACATGCGCACTCTTAGGGTACACCCCACTTGGTTGCCTTCGTGCACGGTCATTGAGTATAGGTCGTTTTAGAGGTCGCCCTCTTGTCTAGAAGATCATAGTCGCCTCGAAATGGTTGCCTCGGATATCATTGCCTCAAACAAAATGATCTAAGAAATTAGGGTTATCACTAAGGCGTCCTAACATTGCTTTAGTGACCGCAAGTCCCTCATTCGAATTGACCCTCAAACTCCAACGACGGTGCTACCTACTCATCAATAGTAGGATAACATTGTCTAAATGAAAATAACATAAGACGATTCCTTTTTCGAGTAGGTAGACGGTTCTTAGATACTTGCTCTTTCAAAAAACAAAATCTTTTTCACACTTACCCTTTTCGAACAAAGTTTTCAAAAACACTTCATACACTCTTGAGGACAGAAGCAAGAGTTAAATCGAAGTTTTCAAAACAAAAACTTTTTCAAACCCACAAGCATAAAGAAAGCAATATTTTGAAAACATTTGAGCAAGTATCTAAGAGCCCGTGGACAACCATGGATAGAAAGGGTGCTAACACCTTCCCTTTCTATAATCTACCCCCCGAACCCGAGAAATATCTCGAAAAAGGAATTTTTCTGTGCTTTTTTCCTTTCCTTGTTGGATAAAATAAAAGTTGGTGGTGACTCTTGCTTACCGCGACATTTTGCAAAAACAAACGTAAAACACAAACCAGCATTTTCTAAACAGTCAGTTTTTCCCACCGTATCACACCACCTTATCAAGAGGCTATTAACACCACTAATCTAGGCACAAAAGAAGATCCGAAAGAAATCAAGCTAGGGGCAATGTTAGAGTAGAGCGTCAAAGAAAGGCTGATCAAGCTATTATCTAGCTCACCAACCACTGCCAGAATATCAACCTATGAAGTTCGACTTTCCAGACGCAGATGTCACGACTATGGGTAACTATGAAATGACAGGACCTAACAAAGGACCTGAGCCAGGGGCACGTTGGACACTCATGTTCGACAGGGCTTCAAATGTAACAGGGCACGGTATAGGGGAAGTTTTGACTTCTCCAAAGAATTATCACAAGCCCAATACTGCAAGATTGTGTTTGATTACACCAACAATATCGTCGAGTACGAAGCTTGTATACTAGGACATGAAGCTGACATTAATCTGAGAATAAAGCACTTCGAAGTATTTGGGGACTCTGTATTAGTCATATACCAAGTCAACAACGAAAGGGATACTAAAAATATTAAACTGATTCCATATCGGGATCATGTTTGAAAGTTGGTTGCGAAATTCACAAAGATCACTTTCAGTCACATCCCACGAAAAGAAAATCAAATGGAAGACGCTCTGGAAACTCTATCAACTATGTTCAAAGTAACTTGGGTGAACGACAAACCGCGCATCACAAGTAGACACTTCGAAGAGCCCGCACATGGCCTTACTATTGAAGAAGGGCCAGACAACAAGCCTTGATTTTATGACATCAAGAAGTACCTGGAAAAGCAAGAATATCCAGAAAATGCCTCTAGCATCGACAAATGAACTCTACGGAAATTAGCCTCAGAATTCTTTCTGAGCAACGGTGTACTGCACAAGAGGAACTACAACACGGTCTAGTATATAAGAAGATTCTACTACCTTTCCTCGATTCACATGGTAAATGGAAACCCGCATATGAAGGTCCATACATAGTCAAAACAACATTCTCCGGTGGTGGTCTAATCCTTAAAAGGGCGACTTAAGAAAAAAAGGGGCATCCCGGTGGATCGAAAACCCTAAAGGGTGATCCAGGAAAAAATTAGGGGCATATAAACAAACAAATTATCCCGGTGAATTGAAAACCCAAAAGTGAAATCCAGGAAAAAATTAGGGATTTCATACAAAGAAATAAAGAACAAAAAGACTGCGATCTAAGAACCGCGACTACGAACCATGAAGGGAGAGATGGATCTAAATCATACAACTCAGAAGCGAACGAGATAAGGGCTATTAAAAGGATATTAGGGGAATAACAATAACAATTATCATTTTTTATTTCCATTTACAGTTTTAAAACTTTCTGTCATTACCTCTTTCTAGGAATTGCATCTTGTACATTCGTCTATTCAAAGGCATAATCAATAAAACATTCACTTTTCTTTTCATCTTTCAAATTGCCTATTTTTTTCTCAGACTTGTTTACAAAATACCACGATCATTACCTGTGAATATTGTTTTGAAACCATTTCTGGGAAATTTACAAATAAAAGCTTTTGATAAAACATCAAAAAACACTTTGGGTTAGAAAAACATCAAAAGAAAATCCACGACCGTGTCCATGCACACTTCTACGGCTACGCCCACAACACAAAGTCTACATCTGTACATACGTCCATTCCTATGCCTGCACTTACAACATAAAATTCTATACATATGCCAATACATGCGTCTACGTCTCCTCCCGCACTTACAAAAACAACAAAACCAATGCTCAAAATCTTGATAACACCTTTCACCATATTCCATGGATTGCTGTCTAATTCTTACCCGGCTTCAAAATAAAATGCTGGCTCATCCAACCTTCTGATGGTGATGGAAGGTGATTCATTAGCCCACTTAACTTTAAACATGGATGACAGAGTTACCAGTGCATTAGCTAGATTGTTCTCTTCTCTAGAAATATGTTCAAATTGATCTCTTCAAAGTATGGAATCAACTTCATAACATGATCACGATAGGGAATCAGGTTCTGATGACATGTCTCCAAATATCCATTAATCAAGCTGATAACAAGATTAGAGTCTCCATAAAATTTCAAGTATTTAATTCACAAGTCAATTGCCGATTCAATACCATAAATGCAAGATTCATATTCGGCCATGTTGTTGGTACAATCAAAACAAATACGAGTTGTGAAAGGAATGTGGAATACTTTAGGAGAAGTAATAACAACTCCAACACTGTTTCCCATAGCATTAGAGGCATCGTCGAACACAAGCTTCCAACGTGATCCTAGCTCTGATCCTTCATCTAGGCTAGGGATATTGCAATCTAGAATATACACTATTTGCTCATCTGGAAACTCGAACTTCATTGGTTCATAATCATCCATGGGTGGATGAGCGAGATGATCGGCCAATATACTACCTTTAATTGCCTTTTGCGTAGTGTACTGGATATCATATTTGGTGATTATCATATGCCAACGGACTACCCTGCCTGTGAGAACTGGCTTCTGAAAAATGTACTTGATTGGATCCATTTTGGATATCAAGTAAGTGGTGTGGGTGAACATATATTGTCTAAAGCTTTGGCAGCCTAAGCAAGTGCACAACAAGTTTTTTCCAGCAAGGAGTACTTTGACTCACACTCTGTAAACTTCTTACTCAAGTAATAAATGACCTGTTGTTTCTTTCACATCTCGTCATGTTGACCGAGAACATAACCCATGGAGTTTTCCAATATAGTTAAATACATGATCAATGGCTTCCCTTCCACGGGTGGCATGAGTATCAGAGGTTCCTGTAAATAATATTTTATCGAATGTCTTTTGAAAATTTTCAATCCACCTGACCGTTTGATTTTTCTTTAACAATTTGAACAAATGTTCACATGTGGTTGTGACATAAGAGATAAATCTAGAAATGTAGTTTAACCTCCCCAAGAAACCACAGACTTCTTTTTCTGTTTCCAGTTCAAACATTTCTTGTATTTCTTTTACTTTAGCAGGACCAACCTCAATACCTTTTTCACTTACAATAAAACCCAACAACTAGCCTGATCTCACCCCGAAGGTGCACTTATTTGGATTCAACCTCAAAAGGAACTTCCTCATTCTTTCGAACAACATTTCTAGATGAACAAGATGCTCTTCTTCAGTATCAGACTTAGCAATCATATCATCCACATAAACCTCGATTTCCTTGTGAATCATATCATGAAAGAGAGTGACCATGGCATGCTGATACGTTGCCCATGAATTCTTAAACCTAAATGGAATCACCTTGTAGCCAAAGGTTCCCCATGGTGTGATAAATGTATGCTTCTCCATATATTCTGGAGCCATCTTAATTTGATTATAACACGAAAAACCATCCATGAAGGAGAACACCTTATAATGAGTTGTATTATTGACCAACACATCAATGTGGAGAAGAGGGAAATCATCTTTAGGGCTTGCTCTGTTAAAGTCCCTATAATCCACACACATCCTAACCTTACCAACTTTCTTAGGTACGGGCACAATATTTGCAATCCACGAAGGATAATTGATGACTTTCAAGAAATCTTCATCCAACTGTTTCTGAACTTCTTCTTTAATATTTTTGGACATCTCTGGATGAGTTCTTCTGAGCTTTTTCTTGACAGGAGAGCACCCTTCCTTGAGCGGTAGACGATGTACCACGATATCTGTATCTAAACCTAACATTTCTTCATAAGACCAAGAAAAAATATCAGAATACTCTCGAAGCAGCTCAATCAATATGGCCTTCATACTTTCTTCGATATCTTCCCCTATCTCGAGTTCTCTCCTAACCTCTTTCGTGCCAATATTCACCACCTGGATTGATTCTTGATTCGGCTGGATAACCTTATCCTCTTTTTTCAACAATCCTTTTAATTATTTGGGGAGGTCACAATCCTCATATGCCTCTTCTTCAGTTTGGTAGACCAGATTATGGTAGTCATAATGAGCGATATTTGAAAAGGAAACATCACCATTTAAAGAAAAATAATAAAATAAATAAATGGAACAAAATATTTGAATGCAAAAACGTCCTTTATTCATGATAAAATTTTGAAAACAAACATGGTGGCCCTACACAAATGATCCACTACGCCTTGGGCAGAGCGCATGAATTATTACATGATAATAAAAGAAAACAAGATTATTAATCCTCAGCGCTTGAAACTTTGACTACATCAATAAAAGTCCAATTGATGAGTTCTTGGTATGGAATACTTGGACGAATAAAATCTTCAATGCTATAGCTACCATCCCCATCATCACCAACTGCATTGTTGTATCCTTCTTGAACGACACTAGGACGGGAAAACATCACGGGAGTAGATAGAACGAGTGCCCTGGGAGATGTACTCTGCTTACCTGGACTGGAACAAGGACGAAACTTGTTGAACTTAGGGATAACATCTAGCACCTGACCCCAACCTCCAGGGTTACCATTCTCCACCACAGCTCTGACATCTCTGAGAGAAGACATAGATGTTTCTGGTTTTCTTTTCTGCCCTGGAGGAGGAATATTGACTGTATGGAATATCTCCAAGCTCGGAAAGGAGTCTCATGTATCTCACCCTCAACTTCAACATAGAGAAATGGCGTCAAATGACTCACAATATACTTTTCTTAACCGCACAAAGTTATCACTTTTCCATCTTCAAGATACTTAAGTTTCTGATGAAGAGTAGAGGTGAATGCCTCTGCTTTATGAATCCACGAACAGCCCAACAAACAAAAATATGCCGGTTGTATATCCATAAAAAAACATAGCGGTGAATGTGCAAGGGCCAACGTTGATAGGTAACTCCACCTCTCCAAACACTGATCTCTAGGACCCATCAAATGCTTTCACTATCAAGTCACTAAGATGCAGCTCAAGACTAAAATAATCAGTTTTCATCAAAGCTGATTTAGGAAACACATTCAAAGATGACCCCGTGTCCACCAAAACCCGGGATAAAGTAGTGCCTTATTATGGTCTCCCCCCTAAGGAGTAAGATCAAAATATGTAAAGCCCATACCATTTCTGGTAGATATGTTAGCAGAAACATTATCAAATTGATTAAGTGTTATCTCATGTGGCACGAAAGCATTCTTCAACAACTTCATCAAAGCATTTATGTGGGGCTCTGAATAAATCAACAATGATAAGATAGACATCTTGGAAGGGATATGAATCAACTGATCAATTATGTTGTAATCACTCTTCCTGATAATTCGCATTAATTCCTCAACTTCATCAGGATCTGAAGAAGTTTCTGGCACCAGAATTGCCTGAGTCACATTGGCATTTGTAACCCTTGGATTACCAATCATCACCTGTTGTTTGCCTTTTTCTCTTGCTAAGGCATCTGCATCATCTTGTACATTGGAGGGACCAAACACTCTTCCGCTTCTGGTCATTCGACCCACACTAGAGAAGTTAAGAACATCTACTTCATTATCTTCAATAAATTCTTCCTCAGATGGACAGGGATTTGTCTCTTGCCTCACCCCATGGTAATAGACATCGACACCATAATGCCATGGGATGGATTTCTCAATTGCATATGGCATGGGACCAAGTACTGTAATCATTAAAGGAGGCACCCTAGACAGAGCATGAATACACACATGAGCGTAAGGAATGGATATCACATCGATATCTTCCTCAGCAACATTTTGGAATCTTGGTCTTCTATCGAACTGTAGGGAACCCTCATCAATTAGAAAATGGATGCCAGCTTTAAAATCATCACAACCCTTTGGTTGCTCTTTACACTTGACACAGACAGAAACACATCATGGGAAGATAAAATTGTTAAGCAAATACCTTTTAACATATAACAACGGTGTAGTCACTTGTACTACATTTATTATTAAACTCTATTCCACCATCATCATCAATCATAATAACAACAGCCCCTCCATGCTTAGGCATTGGGTTTTAAACAACATTCGGACCATTCTCCGGAGTAAACTCAATTGCCTTGGTGTTGTACCCCAAAATTTTCCCTCTCATGTTTTCCAATTTTTTTTATATGGGTGGTCACAAGCATTTGATTAAAGTAAAAAATAAAAAAATTTGAAAATGAGCAAGGAGTCTTCGATTGGCATCTTGAATTTTTTTTCCGATTGGCATGCTAAAGGGCCATTCGATTGATATTTGGACAGGCTTCGATTGAGCTCCTAACCTCCTCCAATCTTGCCTCAAATTTCCAAGCTTCGATTGAAGCCTTGGCCTTCTGCTTGTTTGATGTATACAATCTTCGACTGGGCATGTGTTTCCTTTGAAACAGCCTCCTTAGATCCAAAGGGGAAAGGCCTCCTATTAGTGATCCTTCGATTGCACCATTGGCTTTTCATGCTAGCTTGATTCATAATGCAATGGCTACCTTCATGAAAGCTTGACTCCTTCTTCGTTTGGGCATTTGATTGTCTTTGGAGCAAGCTTGATTCCTACCTCGACTAGGCAAATAATCCCTCTTCAGCCTGCCTTCAGCGTACAGGGAAAAAGGTTTCTTTGGACTTGCCTTTGATGCACAAGGCATGAATCCCCTGGAAGCATGTTTTGATTCATCAGGCCAAAAGCACCTCCACTCTTGCTTTGGATTCACTAAGACAAAGACTTCGTTTGTGCTCGCCTTCAATGCACAAGGCCAAGACTCCTCAGCTCAGTTTCTGCACTATCGTACAATATGGCCCCTTCGAAAGAGCATTCCAAACGTCCAGTCGAAGGACACACATTGGACAGTCAATTGAATAAGGCACAAAGCATGCATGTGACCCCTTCAAAAGAACACATATTTGGTTCAAAATAAATAATACACAAAGGGCCCATTCGAAGGACACTTTGATGGGAAACACATATTGTTGTGTAAAAAAGGGGTTTGGTCGAAGGATGGATCTAGTTGGTCAAAATGAAAAGAAATATTCAAAGAGGCCTGCTAGCCCAAAAGCCAACATACTGTCAGTTTCAAGCCAACATGCACAAGCATATTCATTGGCCAGGAATGAGTTTTCGTTTAGGCTAGTGTAATACGGTGGGAGAACTGACTTGGGATGTTTTGAGTTTGATCACAAATGTTTCCGTTAGCAAGAGTCGCACTCGACTTTTCTTTTATCCAAAAGGAAAGGTGGAAAAGAACATGAAAGACCTTTGAGATTATTTCTTGAGTTCGGGGGGGGGGGGGGGGGTAGATTATGAAAAGGGAAGGTGTTAGCACCCTTTTCAACCATAGTTATATATGGGCTCTTAGTTACTTGCTAGATCATTTGCTTTTGTTTGAAAATATGCTTTGTGGTGATTTTTGAAAGTATTTTTAAAAAGGCGCCTTCGTTTAGGCAAACTTTGTAACAATTCTCATTTCAGAAAGAACGTATACAAAGTGTTGGACTTTTGAAAATATTTCATGGAAAATGTTGGTGTATTTGAAGAGATGTTTGTCTTGAAAGTGAGCAAGCAACTAAGAATGTTTCTACCTACTCAAAAGTATTTGTTCTTTTCCTCCTCCTTTAGATGTTACTATCTCACCATTGATTGGTAAGAAGCTTTATCTTTGGATGTAAAGGGATGGGCATGGGTCATCGTATAGTCATGATAGCAATGTTGTAAGATATCTTAACATTTCTCTTTGATGGAATAAGATCATTTGAAAGGCAACATTTGAAGAGTCATCGAGGGACTATGATCTTGTATTTTTGATTGTTTTTGCTAAGACATCCCACATGTATAACATGACCATTTTTATAACACAACAAGTGGAGTTAACCCTAGGGGTGCATGTGTGAATAGTGTGTTTAATTTGCATGAATTTAGTCTTTGATTAAGGGTTGTCAACTTGTTGTTTTTATCTTCCCATACAAATCCTAATTACTAGCATTTATATGAAAGCGATAAATTGTGGAAAGTAAATATCCTAAGCTATTACAATCATTTGGGGATGGGGTGTACAAATTTACAAATGAGGATTGCAAGAAATTAAAGTCCTAATTTTCTATTACAACCATATTGAAATAATGCACAAGAAATGTAAAATAGACTTGTTTTGTTTTTGTTAATAGAAGAAATGAATTTGCTTAAGAAAATATTTTTAGTCTTTTTATTTTAAAATAAATAAAGAAAAATGCATGAATATAAAGTATTTTTGGTGTTTTGATTAAATAAAATAAAAGGGATGATAAAAATAATAAGAGAGTAAGAGTCAGAATCAGCGCGTTGCTGAAAGGAAAAAGATCAGAAGTTCTGACTCAGGTGCGCTGCAAATCAGAAAGAGAATGTTAGTAGAAAAGGGGAAAGCCAGAAGTTCTGGGGTCGATGGAAACAAAGGAAATCCTAGAAGTTCTGATTGCCTAGAAGTTCTGATTGCCTAGAAGTTCTGATGTTTGAAGGAGTCTAGAAGTTCTGGTTGTTGAGAGAGTGAGGTGATAATGCTGTTGGGTGAGGAAGTCTAGAAGTTATGGTTCAGGAATATTGTTTGACAAATAATGGGGTAATAATGTCAATGAATAAACCTAAAAAAAAGATGCTTCTGGGGCTAGAACCCAGGACCCTTAGCACTAATGTCTTATACGCACGCTTTCTACCACTGGGGTGACTGTACATCCGATATTAGATGCAGAAGCATAAACATGTATCACAAAGTAAGTTTTGATGATGGACTTTATCTCTTTCTCTATGCCAGTCAGAGCATATGCAGCTTAGCCATTTCTTAACAAAATAGAAAGTGCAAACATAACAGTTATGGCCGGTTTCATCATGTTTCAGAAATATAAGATATCATAACTATAAATCAGAAGCAAGCATGAATTCTAATTCTAATTCTGAATCCTAATTTCCTTAAGTTCTGAACTGAAATTCTCTCTACTTAGGCAAAAATACATGAAATTTATGAATATGTATAGAATCAGAATCATGATGTCTACATTGTATTTTTGAACATGCAAATCTAGCAATGCTTGAGTAATATGATGATAGTCAGCAGAAGCTCACCTTGCAGCTGGAAAATGTTATGTGAGCTGGAGCCTGGTTCTGACTGCTTGTGATATTTTGATCAGCTTCCTCACGTGCTCAACAGGCTGTAACAATCTTTAACTTGGGCTATGAATGGTCGAAAAATTCTGGAACAGACAAGAAGTAAAGTTCTGACTTTTTGAGGTGGATATTGATGGAGAACGTGTTACAGTCTGAAAACAAAAGTTAGGACGACTTTAAAATGTATATTAGAAGCTGTATGGATGATTTGGTCAAGAAAAACTTGAGGAAAATTGGAGTTTTATTATAAAAATAAAAAACTAGCAGGTTTTGTATTTGTGTTTGCAGTTTCGGATTTATGGAATTTTTAGCAAGGTTTCAAGGCTTTTTATTTTCAATTTTTATGACCGCTTTACAGTTGCAAATGAAGTTCAATTTATAGGCAAGTATTTTGTAGTTTGGCGAAGTCAAGAGTACCACCATCATGCTATGGCGCTGACTGGTTTTTAAAGAAAGTTAAACAAGTATGGTGGTTAGCAGCTTTTAGTCGTGTATAAGCTGGATTTGTAAGCATGAATTAAGGAAAAGTGTGACACGGTGGGGGAACTGACTTGGGATTTTGCATTTGTATTCGCAAATGTTTTGGTTTAGCAAGAGTCGCCACCGAATTTTTATTTTATCCTAAGGAAAGGTAAAAAAGCACAGGAAAGACCTTTGAGATGTTTTCTTGGGTTCGGGGAGTAGATTATAAAAAGGGAAGGTGCAAGCACCCTTTTCATCCATGGTTATCCATGGGCTCTTAGTTACTTGTTTAGATCACTTGCTTTTGCTTTTCAATTGTTTGAAATGGTGCTTTGTGTGTGGTTTTGAAAGATGTTTTGAAAAGAAGCCATTGTTGTGGCAACCTTTGTAATGATTCTTGTTTGAATGTATACAAAGGTGTTTTTGTCTTTTGAAAAGATGTTTCAATGTTTTGAAAGTTTGTTTTGGAAATGTTTTGAAATTGTGTTGTGAGGTGTGTTTGAAAATGGCAAGGATGTTTTTGCAAGTTTTGATCAAGTAACTAAGAGTTGTCTACCCTATTTTACTCAAAGGTCTTTCCTATATGTTTTTAACCCTTTTGACAGTGTTGCTTTACCATTGCATTTGGTAAACAACCTTGTATTAGGATGTTAAACGGGACAGGCGCGGGTCATCGTATAGACCATGATAGGAATTGTGTTAAGTATTTTTAGCAAATTTCTGAGGGACTAGATCATTTTTATATAGGCAACCAAGATAGCATCATCGAGGGACTATGATCTTTTGTTTTGTTTTGGTTTTGCCAAAATACTCAACATGCATAACATGGCCCATTTTTAAGGCAACAAGTGGATGTAACCCTAGGGGTGCAAGTGTGCATTGTGTTTGATTTTCATGCATTTTTGTCTTTGTATTAGGTCAAGCTACTTGTTGATTTTGGATTTTTGCATACAAACCCTAATCTCTAATCATGGCATAATTGAAAGCGTAAATGCGTAAAATAAATCTACCACTATTACAACACGATTATGGGGACGGGGATACAATTTTTGAATGGGGATTATTTAACAAGAAATTAAAACCCTAGTTTTACTATTACATCAAATTGAAGTAAATGCATAAATAATAAATGGACAATATTTAAATAAACAAATTAAATAAATATACAAAATAATATTAAGATGCAAAAAATGTTTTTATTTTTTATTTTTATGTATGTAAAATATTTAATGCAAGAAAGGAATAAATAAATGAAAAGATTATTATTATTTTTTCTTTATTAAGGGTAAAACCCTAATTTTTTAAGAATATAAATATATTGACTATATTATTTATAAACAATAAAATAAAAATGGTATATATACAAAAAATAAAATAATTTAGAAAAAGTATTTTTTAAGTATAGATAATAATAAAATAAAAGTATAGTATTTTTTATGTTTTTTTTATTCTAAAGCATCTATTAAATAAAATAAAAGTATGTATATACATATTAATTATATTAATCATGTACAAAAAATAAAATAAAATAGATACAAGATAAAAATATATTTAGAATAATATTTTTTAGTGTAAATAAAAGAATAAAAATAAAAGGTATAATTATATTATTTTCAAGTTTTCAATAAATAGAAATATATATACTAATTAAATTGTTTTTTATGTTAGAAAAAATAGAAATAAAATGCAAAATAAATGTAAAAAATTATAAAATCTTTTTTTTTTTGGGTATTTTTTATGTTTGGAAATAATAAAATAAAATCAAAAATGAAAATAAAATAACAAAACATAAAAATATGAAGAAATGGGCCAGGGGGTGTATTCAGCAAAAGGGGGGTGCAAATAGTGAGAGGACCAAAGCCCAGCCCAAGCCACTTCATCTTCAACCTCTGACTTCAAATTTTACATGCGCCCTGTACAATTGCTAGATCCTGCATACGAGCTCTATTGCAAAAACACATAACATCAAAGTTGTAGAGCTTTTCAAGACGAATCCAACCATATAAAAAACTTCTCCTAACTCTCAAAGACCAGAGAGAATTTCTCTGGCCCTAAATCTTAACCTATTTTTTTCAGGATGTTCATGGACCAAATTCTCTTAGCATGCTTAATTAAAATGAAAACTGAGCATATGTACAACTTCATGGCAATGAATACTACATTTCTTATTCACAAACCTAAGTCTAAATGTTCCTAAATAGAGAGATAGGAAGTTTATAAAAACCTGTTTCAGCTGACTTCGTGTATGGCAATGTGGAGCTTTTCAACAAGGCCTGAGATGTCTCGGAGCTTGCTTGAACTTCACTTGACCTTCTCCAATGTCTAGCTTGCCTTGAATGCACTTGAACAAGCCTACAGAACTCAACCTGCACAAGCTCAAATTGAAAATGGCAAACCCTGTAAATGGAGTTACAGTTAGTGTTTAAGGTTCGGGATAGCTTGGATGGATTGAATGGAAGGTGTTTGAATCGGTTTGGGGCAAAACGCACGAGAAAATTGTGCTTGGAAGTCAAGATGCAGATGCTTCCCTGTTTTGCCAATGGAAGGTGATTTTGATCTATGGGATGTTTGAGGGCTCAAAGGGTAGTGTTTATGGTTCAAGGGGATGTGAGAAATATGTTTCAAAAGCTTGCACAAGTTAGTTTTGGCTGATGTTCAATTCTAGTGTTTTGGACATGTTTCTTGTATTTTAAGCCAAAATGCACAATGATGTAATAAAAGGCTGTACAGGCTATCTATCAGCCTGCTTCTTCTGATCTTGGCCCCTCAAGTTGATGGATATGCTTTGCTGCACAAGATTTGGCTCTATGCTCAAGGATTGTGGTTTTGACATAAAGCAAGATTTGGCAAAAATGGAAATATTGCTTTTTCTACTTAGGGATTAATCCAATGTGCAATGTTCTAAGGACCAAAACAAAGCCTTAAACCAATGGATATGCATTTAATTAATGAGTGTGAAATTGTTTTTAGGCCTGGAATCTAGTGCAAAGCAAGCTGATTTGAATTTGTAACTTGTATGAACATGAACATGCCATGGATGAAAAGTGAGTTTTTTCCAACTTCAAGCCTTCGATTCTCCCTAACCACAAATGAGTTTGGAGAGTTCTAGGACATTTTGGAAAGCTTGCAACATGCTCTACAATTCATATTTAAAATGAAATTTGAGATTTCTAGTGGAACTATGTGAAAAATGGCCATGAAGATAGGTCAAAATCCTACCTAAACTAGGGCAAAATTTCACTAAGTTACAAGTTTCATAGTCCCTTGTTCCAAAAATAATAACTTGAGATCCAAGCTTCTTTTGAGAAAAATTTGTGAATCAAAGTTGTAGACTTTGTTGAGGAATACAACTTTCATGTTGGAAGTTTTGTTTGAATCCAAATGCATCATGGTGAAAATGTTGGGCAAAGTTAGGAAAAAATTAAGAAAATTTCATAACTTAGAAAAATTCTAAGTTATGAAATTTGAAGACATTCTGGCTCTTCTCATATATGGTTTGGTATTGTTTCCTAACTCCGATTCCTTCGTTGACGTGAATGCGGTAAAAATCTTCATTTCCAGTAATCCTGTGCCCACTCTCTTGGGTGACATTCTTCATTCTCTTTATGCCCGTACTGCTCGGAAGCGGGGAACCCTGATGAGTTATGCACCATTGCTGGCGAGGTGGTTTATTTCTCACCTCCCCAAGTCAGTTTTGAAGATTAAGGAAGGCATGGGCTGGGCCTATAGCATTATGGACTATCAAGGGCATGGAAGACGTGGCTATTATTGATCACTGTGGGGAATACCCCAATGTTCCACTACTAGGAACCCATGGAGGAATCACCTATAATCCATCTTTGGCCTTACGTCAATTTGGGCGAGCTAGGAGGGAAGGACCTCATGAGTTGCTAATTCCTAGTATTGTCTTTGATTTCCAAGGGGACAGTGACGAACAACGCTGCAGATTCATAAGAGCTTGGGATAGGGTACATAGGTCTGATCCACATGAGCTGGGTGCGAAGACTTCTCTACCAATGGAACCATATCTCTGATGGGTTCGTATCCGTTCCCAAAAGATGGGAATGCCCTATGAAGCTGTCTTTCCTATAACTCTTGAAGTTGCTGATGAAGAAGGGGTTCCTCCTACCATCCTTAATCCATACATGCCTACTGACATTGGGGCATTAAAGATATCATGGATGAAACTGAGAGAAGAGCGGGATACTTACCGAGAAAAGTATCACGAGCAAGATCAGAAGATTCAGAAGTTGACAAGGCAACTGGAGAACGAGCGGATCCTCAATGACTATGTTCGCACCGACAAGAAACGACCATGGGAGCAATGATTGTCTTTTGATTATTTCTAGTTTTGATTTACTTTTCAGTTTTTCTTTCTTGTAACGCCTTAAGGGCATCTGTTGAACAATTGAATTTCAAGTTTATCTAATAAAAGTGTGTTTCGTTTTGTTTACGAATTTGAATCCCTAAAAGTCTTTGAAATCATATCATGTGCATATCATTCCCATGAACCTTATAACAAGTACCCCTACAGGTTTTCTCATCTTCTTCGCTGTTTATTTCAGCATCATGTCTTCCGAACCATCAACTGAACAAGCAATCAAGGCTCTATAGGCTCAAAACGCCCAGTTCCAAGAATTGTTCATGAACCTGGCTAAGGGTTAGCAAGATCTGAAGGCCCTTATCCTGAAGGAGAAGAAAAAGAAGAAGAAGACGGTCCTATTTAATATGGGTCGCAGATTCCGAAATGATTTGCGAGAAGAGGTTGATTTGACCCCCTAATCTGGAGGGAAAGGTAATCAGGAAGAAAGAAGGGCTCCTAGCCCTGTGGTTTCCGACAACGATATTGGCTTCGACGAAGACCAGTATCCTCTGGCCGAGGATATATATAAACAACTTGAAGACCGGTTAAGTGCGATGGAAGTTCAGAAGGTCCCTGGGTTGGACTTTGGTGATCTAGGTTTGTCATCTGTGGTGGTGATTCCCCACAAGTTCAAAGCACCAGCCTTTGCTAAGTACGACGAGGTTTCTTGTCCAAAGATGCACCTCTGTTTGTACGTTAGGAAGATTCAGCCATACACCGCTGACAGGAACCTCTGGATCCACTTCTTTCAAGATAGTCTCTCAGGGACTCAACTTGAATGGTTTTACCAGTTGGAAGGAGCTAGTATCCATAATTGGGAAGACTCGGCTGCTGCTTTCTACAAGCAGTACCAATACAACGCCGACCTCGCTCCCACGCGTACCCAACTTCAGGGTATGTCCATGGGTGCGGGCGAAGGTTTCAAAGATTATGCTCAGAAGTGGAGGGACCTTGCTGGAAGAGTTCAACCTCCCTTGGCTGATAGGGAGCTAGTGGATATGTTTTTGGGGACCTTGTCTGGTCCGTATTTCAACCATCTGATTGGAAGTTCATCGTCAGGATTTACGGAGCTGATTATGCCCGGAGAAAGGATTGAGTCTGGTATCAAATCTGGAAAAATACAGAAGGGTGCTTCGTCTAGTGCCGAGAAGAAGCCTTTTAAGAAGGAGTCCAGTGTTGTTTACGGTTCAAAGAGCCATAATAGACCTGAACGTCATCAAGCTGTTAACACGGTAGTTATATCAAGACCTGTTGTTGCACCTCAGCGCAACAATCAGCCAAGGGCCGAGAGGCTGCGAAGACAGTTCACTCAGCTCAACATGACTTTATCCCAAATTCTACCACAGTTATTGAAAACCAACTTGGTGATTCTGAAGGAGCCCCCGAAGACCCCTAACACTGCATCACCCATGTACGACCCAAATGCCCGTTGTGCTTTTCATTCTGATAGCCTGGAGCATGATACGGATAATTGCTGGGTCCTAAAGAACAAGGTACATGATTTGATTGATGCTAAGGAAATTCATTTCAAAGCGCCAGAGAAGCCAAATGTCATAACAACACCTATGCCCAAACATGACGCAGGAGTGAATGCTATTGGGGATGACGATGATGAAGAGTTTGATATTGACAGTTGGATATACCCGACTGCTAATGGTGGATTGAGCAATTGGACAATGAAGGATTCTATGCCCGTTTCTGTTATTACCCAGTAATGAGACTTTTTGTTTTGTATTTGTAACATACAATGTTTTAAACTTTACGGCTCGGTGTCTTACCCGGGGCACCATGGTTTTGTTTATGAGGGCTTTATGTGTGTGTCATTTTCATATATCATTAATAAAAGCATTGGACGTTTCTTGCATTTCAAATTTTGTGCTACTTGTCTTTCATTTATTATATATTGCAAAACAGATATTTTACACACACTCACATATATAGGTCTACATCCACTCTGGATCCTACTGATAACGACTCTGCTACTGTCAGTTATGACTTCAAAAGTCCGATCAACTTAGCCGAAGACGAAGGTGAAGACGATTGTGAAGTGCCTGGTGAACTTGCTATACTGTTAGTCCAAGAAGAGAGGGCCATACAGCCGCATGAAGAGCCTGTGGAAACAATAAATCTGGGTACAGAGGTAGACAAGAAAGAGGTCAAAGTCAGTGCAAATCTGGAAGCTAGTGTTAAGCAACGATTGATTCAGATGCTGCGTGACTATGTTGAGATCTTTTCCTGGTCTTATGAAGATATGCCTGGGTTAGATACCGACATTGTGGTTCACCGATTGCCTACCAAGGAAGACTGTCCTCCAATAAAACAGAAAGTTCGCCGAATGCGCCTTGAGATGTCTGAGAAAATCAAGGCTGAAGTGATGAAACAGTTCGACGCCAGTTTTCTAGAAGTTACTTCTTACCCACAGTGGGTGGCCAATGTGGTTCCTATGTCGAAGAAGGATGGTAAGGTTCAAATGTGTGTTGACTATAGGGATCTGAACAGGGCAAGCCCCAAGGATGATTTCTCTCTTCCTCATATCGATGTTTTGGTTGACAACACCGCTCAGCATAAGGTTTTCTCCATTATGGATGGTTTCTCCGGTTATAATCAGATTAAAATAGCTCCCGAAGACATGGAGAAGACGACCTTTATTACTCAGTGGGGTACCTTTTCTTATAAGGTCATTCATTTTGGATTGAAGAATGCTGGGGCAACATATCAGTGCACCATGGTCGCTTTGTTCCATGACATGATCCATCATGAGATTGAGGTATACGTCGACAACATGATTGCAAGATCCCAGACTGAAGAAGAGCATCTCGACCACCTTCAGAAGCTATTTGACAAGTTGAAGTTGTACAATCTGAGGTTAAACCCGAACAAGTGCACCTTCGGAGTGAGATCTGGTAAGCTGTTGGGTTTCGTCGTGAGTGATAAAGGTATTCAAGTGGATCCTGCAAAGGTGAAGGCTATACAAGAGATGCCAACTCCCCGAACAGAAAAAGAAGTCAGAGGCTTTCTGGGATGTTTGAACTATATTGCTCGATTCATCTCACACCTGACTGCTACTTGTGAACCAATCTTCAAATTACTGAAGAAAGATCAAGTGGTAAGATGGAATGATGAATGTCAGGCCTCTTTCGAAAGGATCAAAGAGTATCTCCAAGAGCCACCTATTCTGATGCCTCCAGTTGAAGGGAGACCTTTGATCTTATATTTGATAGTACTTGACAACTCAATGGGGTGTGTGCTGGGGCAGCATGACGTGTCTGGCCGAAAAGAGCATGCTATTTATTACCTTAGCAAAAAGTTTACCAACTACGAGACCTGATACTCGTTGCTTGAGAAAACTTTCTGCACTTTGGCATGGGCTGCTCGCCGGCTGAGATAGTATATGCTGACTCACACTACTATATTGATATCAAAGATGGATCCAATCAAGTATATCTTCGAGAAGCCTGCTTTGTCCGGACGAATAGCAAGATGGCAGATGATCTTGACTGAGTATGACATTCAATACACAACCCATAAGGCAATAAAAAGAAGTGTGTTGGCAGACCATTTGGCACATCAGGCAGTGGATGATTACCAGTCTATGAACTTTTAATTTCTAGATGAGAATATCATGTTAGTAACTGATTGTGAGACACCTGGACCAGATGAAGGACCCGAGGAAGGATCCCGATGGCCTATGTACTTTGATGGAGCTTCAAACGCTTTGGGTAATGGCATTGGCGCCGTGATCATATCCCCTAAAGGCTCTCATACTCCATTCACCGCCCGACTATGTTTCAACTGCACCAACAACATGGCGGAGTATGAAGCATGCATTATGGGTCTTCGAGCAGCAATTGACCTAAGGATTAAGTTTTTATGTGTTTTCGGAGATTCCGCTCTCGTGATCAGCCAGATCAAAGGAGAGTGGGATACGAAACACCCAAATCTCATTCCTTACAAGGAGTATGTGTTGACGTTGCTTCCACATTTCGAGGAGATAACCTTTGAACACTTCCCTAGAGAGGAGAATCAGTTGGCGGACGCGCTAGCTACGATGTCTTCTATGTTCAAAGTCAATTGGGACAACGAAGCTCCCCGAATCATCATTGAAAGATTGGATGAACAGGCATATTGCTGTGACATTGAGACTGAAGAGGTAACAGAAAAGCCCTGGTTTCATGAGGTGAAGAGGTATCTTGAGGCTCAAGAATACCCCGAGGGTGCATCTGTTAATGATAAAAAGTTTTTGAGGAGGTTCGCGACAAAGTTCTTCATCAGCAATGACATCCTTTACACGCGTAACCATGATTCGACCTTACTGTGTTGTGTGGATAAGAACAAAGCAGAAAGGATTATGGCGGAGTTACATGAAGGTACTTTGGAACTCATTCCAGTGGACACACCATGGCAAAGAAAATCCTACGGGCAGGATATTTTTGGTCAACCATGGAAGCCGACTATTATCAGCATTCCCGGACCTGTCACAAGTGCCAAGTCTATGCTGATAAGGTGCACGTATCTCCAGTTCCCCTGAACGTCTTGACGACACCTTGGCCTTTTGCAATGTGGGGCATTGACATGATCGGCGAGATCAGACCTACGGCATCCAACAGGAATCGTTTCATCCTGGTAGCTATTGATTACTTTACGAAGTGGGTTGAAGCAGCTTCCTTTGCTACTGTGACCAAGAATGTCGTGGCAAGGTTCATTCGGCATAACCTAATCTGTCGATATGGTATACCAGAAAGGATCATCACGGACAATGGTACAAATCCCAACAATAAGATGATCACCGAGCTCTGCAAGCAGTTCAAGATACAACATTACAACTCTTCTCCCTACCGGCTGAAGATGAATGAAGCTGTAGAACCGGCTAATAAGAACATTAAAAAGATTGTGCAGAAGATGACAGTGACATACAAATACTGGCACGAGATGTTACCGTTTGCTCTTGATGGGTACCGTACCTCAGCACGGACGTCTTGCCCATTGAAGTTCAAATACCCGCTCTTCAGATTATGAAGGATGCAAGTTTGAGCGAAGATGACTGGATTCAGACCCGGCTTGATCAACTAAACTTAATCGACGAAAAAAGACTTACTGCTATTTGTCATGGTCAAAAGTACCAGAAACGGATGATCAAGGCATTTAACAAGAAAGTTAGACGACAAGAGTATCAAGTTGGGGATCTGGTAATCAAACGCATTATCTTACCTCAAGGTGATCCTAGGGGCAAATGGACCCCTACATATGAAGGGCCATTTGTGGTTAAGAACATTTTCTCAGAAGGAGCTATGATTCTAACCACCATGGATGGTGACGACCTTCCTCACCCCGTCAATGCAGACATAGTGAAAAAATACTACGCATAATCAAAGACCCGCTAGGTCGACTGGCCTAGGAAAAAATAAGGGCTTCCCGGCGAACCAAAAGGGTTCGGGCAAAAATAAGGGATGAAAATGAAAAAATCTGTACACCCGACAAGTCTAAAACCTGAAAAGGAGGCTTGGGCAAAAAAGGGTATCCCAGTGGACTGAAAATCCGAAAGGGCGGTCCAGGCAAAAATTAGGGATTAAAGCGTAACACTATGTCTCATTGGATCACCTTGCAACCAGACTTCGGTATCGACTATCAAGCTCGGACGACACTAATCAATCTGATCTACCTTTAACCAAGTAGCAAAGTGATGAGATGCTCGAGGACATAAAGGCAATAGCAGAGCTGGAACCCAGTGGGATTATTCACATAGCTGTTTTGTTTAGTTTTTCACAAATTATGTAAATTCTATTATTCGGCGGTGTTCTCTTACTAGGACGTCAGCCTCTTGTACAAAAATGCCTATTTACAGGCCAAACTTCAAAATCAATACAAATTCATTTTCACACATGTATCAAACTATTTTCCCTTTTTCTGTTTTGTTTTGCAAAGAACTTCCAATGTTCATTTTTGATATATGCATTTGACATTAATTGCTGCTCACAGATATTTACATGCGAAACAAAAGACCATTACTGGTAATATCAGAAACAGGGGCAAATAAGAATTGTCCAAACTGTACAGTTGCTCTGTCCACCAGGTACAAGGTAAATTCAGATGAAGAATATGGTTGAGATGCACTCACTCCCCGCAGAGTAAGATAGTAATGTTAGCTCTCCCCAGCTGAGACTTGCAACTATAAATGAATCGGTAATACTCTCCCCAAGCATAGTTTATCTACCATCAACACTGGAAAGGTTTAATATCCCCGACAATCTTAATATTCCCCAACGGAGTATAAGAATATTCTCTGGCAGAATACAACATATCCCTAGTGGAGTCTGAGATTTTTCCAGCGTAGTCTAAAAAGGCTTCCCCAGTGGAGTTTGGAGAATCATCCCCAGTAGACTTTGGAAGATTGTCCCTAGCAAATTCAAAGGATTATCCCCATAAGAGTCTAAAAGGTTATCCCCAGTGAAGCCGCAACTGAAAGATCATCTCCAGCGGAGTTCATTCCCTTCACAAACAAGAATCCAATCTCCAACAGGATTCAGTATCACCAGCAACGGTAATTCATCCCCAGCGGAATTTATCAGCAGGAATCCTCAGCAGAACATCTCTTCTCCACAGAGTAATCTCCTCGTCAGTTTATTCCCCAACGGAGTCATCCTATCCTGCAGGTTATTCTTGCAATCATCTTCGTTCGCCATCTCCAGCGGAAATGAAAAATACAACTCTATTCTCAAGCAGCTATCCGGGATTTACTTTCCCCAGCTAAAACATTACATTCCCATACATCATGACACATGCATATATGCATCATACAAACACAATCTCATTTATTTTGAGAACATCATTGCTTGATATATATCATGTGTTGCATACGACTGAACTTTACCTTTCAGGAAAGATGCAGTTAAGTTCTCAGCTATGTCGAACTATTGACCGGTTCTTAAATCTCAACTGAATTATTATCGGTTTAATTACAGATAAGGTTCTAAATCTCGACAATTTTTCACCGTCGTAGTGTGGACGAGTTCTTAAATCTCAACAGAATTATCCTCCGTTGAAGTACAAACAGTCCTAGATCTCGATGAAGATGTTTCCCTCAATCGAAGTACTGACCGGTTCTTAAATCTCAACAGAATTATCCTCAGTTGAATTACAGATAAGGTTCTAAATCTCGAAAAAGTTCCTCCATCGAATTACTGATTGTTCTTAAATCTCGACAAAATTATCCTCGGTTGAATTACAGACAAGTCCTAAATCTCGATGAAGATGTTTCCCCAAGTCGAACTATTGACCAATTCTTAAATCTCAACCGAATTATCCTCAGTTGAATTACAGATAAGGTTCTAAATCTCGACAAGTTCCTCCATCGAATTACAGACGAGTTCCTAAATCTCAACAGAGTTTTCTCAGTTGAATTACGGGTGAGTTCTTAAATCTCGATGAAGATGTTTCCCTCAGTCAAAGTACTGACCGGTTCTTAAATCTCAACCGAATTATCCTCAGTTGAATTACAGATAAGGTTCTAAATCTCGACAAGTTCCTCCGTCGAATTATAGACGAGTTCCTAAATCTCAACAGAGTTTTCTCAGTTGAATTACGGGAGAGTTCTTAAATCTTGATGAAGATGTTTCCCTCAGTCGAATTACGGACCAGTTCTTAAATCTCAACAGAATTATCCTTAGTTGAATTACAGATAAGGTTCTAAATCTCGACAAGTTCCTCCGTCGAATTACAGACAGTTCCTAAATCTCAGCAGAGTTCTCTCAGTTGAATTACGGGCGAGTTCTTAAATCTTGATGAAGATGTTTCCCTCAGTCGAATTATGGACCAGTTCTTAAATCTCAATAGAATTATCCTCAATTGAATTACAAATAAGGTTCTAAATCTCGACAAGTTCCTTCGTCGAATTACAGACGAGTTCCTAAATCTCAACAGAGTTTTCTCAGTTGAATTACAGACGAGTTCTTAAATCTTGATGAAGATGTTTCCCTCAGTCGAAGTACTGACTGGTTCTTAAATCTAAACTGAATTATTCTCGTTTGAATTACAGATAAGGTTCTAAATCTCGGTAATTTTCCTCAGTCGAAGTACTGACCGGTTCTTAAATCTCAACTGAATTAGTCTCGGTTGAATTACAGATAAGGTTCTAAATCTCGACAATTTTCCTCCGTCGTAGTGTGGACAAGTTCTTAAATCTCAATAGAATTATTCTCCGTTGAAGTACATACAGTTCTTAGATCTCGATGAAGATGTTTCCCCCAGTCGAAGTATTGACCGGTTCTTAAATCTCAACTGAATTAGTCTCGGTTGAATTACAGATAAGGTTCTAAATCTCGGACACCCTCCTTAGTCGAAGTATTGACCGATTCTTAAATCTCAACTGAATTAGTCTCGGTTGAATTACAGATAAGGTTCTAAATCTCGGCAATTTTCCTCAGTCGAAGTACTGACCGATTCTTAAATCTCAACTGAATTAGTCTCGATTGAATTACAAATAAGGTTCTAAATCTCGGCAATTCTCCTCAGTCGAAGTACTTATAGGTTCTTAAATCTCAATTGAATTATCCTCGGTTGAATTACAGATAAGGTTCTAAATCTCGACAGATTTCCCCCAGTTGAATTACGGACAAGTTCTTAAAACTCAACAGAGATGTTCTCTCAGTTGAAGTACAGGCAAGTTCCTAAATCTCAACAAAGACCAGACTTCCCCAGCGGAATCCTCCACAACAACAAGTATATAAGCTCTCGCTAAGGAATCGCTTATGCGATCGACACTCCTACAGATGGCATCTTTAAGCCCATCCTCCCATCACCAATCTCCAAATGGCATCTGTAATCCCATTCCCGACATCACCAGGCTGATACCACTTCATGCGAGTGCAAATTTCTGGGCACTCTAGTGTTCAATCATCTTCCACCTTCGGATCACGAAAGGCACGAAAGCCAATCTACATCCTCAGGTCTAAGAAGATTTAACAGGGGCAGATGTTGTACCCCAAAATTTGCCCTCTCATATTTCTCAAAACATTGCAAGAAAAATCTCCAAGTTGCTCAAGTTTGCTCAAGAGTTAGATAAACAAGATGTCTCCTAAGGCAGTAAACCCCAAATTAGGGTTTTGTGTTGCATCAAGATCCTTGAGTCCAAGTGAACTCAAATGTTCCTCAATATACAAATATGTTCTCAAGATCATCCATGTCAAATTTCAAGCCTTGCAAAGGAAGTTTGCTCAGTCAATTGCTCAAAAGATCCAAAAATAGACTGTGCTAGAGCAAAAGTCAACTGTGACCCAAATACAATCAAACTTCAAGATTTTTTGTCAACATTATCATTTTGAAGGATATTTCATCATTTTATCAAGGGTTGATCATGATTCATCAAGGATTGCTCAAAATTCATCAAGACTCAAAGGTTGCTAAATTAGGGTTTTGTAGGAAAAGTCAACTCAACTTTGACTAAGCATAACTTTCTCGTACTTTATGAGAAATGACCCATACAAAGCTAATTTTTAAGAAGATTCAATTTCCTACAATCCATCTTCATACCCCAAAATCAAAAAATGCACTCACAAGAAGTTATAAATTTGGACATTATAGGTCATTTTTGAAAGTCAACAAAAACACCTTTTTTCCAAAGCTTATAACTTGAGCATGGAATATCAAAATGAGATCAAACCAAATGGGTTGGTTAGAGGACATCTAAAGATTTCTAAAAAGTCCAATAACACCTTCAAAAGTTCAAAATTGAAGAAGTTATGCATTGTTGAAGTTGGACATTTTTGCAAAATTGCCAAAAGTCAACTATCCCCAAAACATCAAATTTTGTTAAATGGGCCCATTTTTTTCCACTTGATTTGAGCTTGCATAGTTTCCCATGTGTCCTAGCTTCATCCATGAGCTCAAATTTCATTTTTATTATTTTATTTGATTTTTTATTGAATTTATTCATTTTAAATCAAATTAAATCATATAAAATCTAAAACCTTGATAACATGAGATTTTTTTGCTATTTCAAGATTTGATTCTCATCATTATCATCATAAAACTCGAATCTCACCAATTCATGTGAAAAATATGGAGATTTGGGAAAGTTTGGCAAGTTGTAAAGAGGAGATCAAATCAAATCCCAAGGCATTGATATGGGAAGATTCAAACCATAATTCTTACCCTAATACACTCCATAGTACATAAGCAAGCAAAACAGATCGAAACAAGGGTTGAAAAGGGCAGGCATAGGAAGAACAAAAGTTGGAAATTTCATCAAAAAGCTTGAGATCAAAACTATAGCTAGAGGCATTTTTAAGGGCTGAGACGTGTCCCAATCTCTTCCTGGGTGTTCAAACAAGCGATCTGGACCAAAAGCAAGCATTCTCACACACCACAACACACTGTAAGTATCACGCGATTCCCCCCTGTACTTGGTTTCGTATCTCACAAATTATGCATTGTTACAATGAAATAGTTGCATATTTGTAATCACCATGCCATTTGCAAGCTTTTGACGTTAACCAATTTCATTTATATGACCAATATGAAGATCTGCCATTGCTAGGGTTTCGTCCTTGTTTTTGGGGCTTTTATTTTCAGGTACAATTGGCCATAATAATGGCTATGGTTGTGACTAGCTGGCCGAGACGAACTCAACCATGGATTTAGAATGCATTTCCATGGCGCTTATAGGATTCTAGAGATGCTTGGATTGTAGTGACGAACCTTTGTCCGTAGGTATAGGTCCTGTAACCTTTAGCAACAGTTCAACAAAGAAGATGAAGGCGTGTCACTCCATCATTGGCCCTTTCAAAAACAACATGCATTTTTTAATTGTCTGGCCATAGTTTTTTTGTTTTTATATAATATCTATTCTTTCCATTATGCTAACAAACAAATCCAAGTGGTGTAGTGGCAAGCGTGCATTGGTAATCACTTTCAGGACCTGGGATCCTGGGTTCAAATCCCAGGTCCCCCAATTTCTATTTGATTTTGTCCTTCAGGTGAGCATATACATATTCAAGCATGCAGCATACCGTACACCAGCAAGCATCCAATGGCCAGATGACCAAAGGCCAAATCTGGTGGCCAAGATCTGAAGGTCTACCATGGTCCAAGTTAGCGCATGCACACCAAATCCAAAAAGTCAAACAAGGCCAGCGTGTTTTGGGCCTTCAGACTGCTATTCAAGCTCCCAATTCAGGCCCATACCCCCTCTCTCTTTTATTTTACTTATTTTGCTTTATCAGTTTATTTTTATTATTTTCTAACCAATTAAAAAATTTATTTTCTTTATAAAATAAAAACCACAAAAATATTTTCTTTATCAAATCAAATTTTTATTTTTATTTTATTAATAAACACTAATTAATTAATTTAGGTTTTAATTAGAAATAACTTTAACCTATTTTTTGTAAATAATTGAAATTAAATTAGACTTAATTAGGTTTTTACTAATTCAATTAATTTTTATTTCTTTCTTAAAATACCAAAAACCCAAAAATAGTTTATTTTTATTAATTAATTTAATTTAATTTAATTTAGTAATTAATTTAGACTAATTGAACGTTTTAACCTAAAATAAACTTAGATCACCTTTAACATGTACAAAGATGGAAATAATTGAAAAGAACACACTCGCACATGCGCACTCTTAGGGTACACCCCACTTGGTTGCCTTCGTGCACGATCATTGAGTATAGGTCGTTTTAGAGGTCGCCCTCTTGTCTAGAAGATCATAGTCGCCTCGAAATGGTTGCCTCAGATATCATTGCCTCAAACAAAATGATCTAAGACATTAGGGTTACCACTAAGGCGTCCTAACATTGCTTTAGTGACCGCAAGTCCCTCATTCGAATTGACCCTCAAACTCCAACGACGGTGCTACCTACTCATCAATAGTAGGATATCATTGTCTAAAGGAATATAGCATAAGACGATTCCTTTTTCGAGTAGGTAGATGGTTCTTAGATACTTGCTCTTTAAAAAAACAAAATCTTTTTCACACTTACCCTTTTCGAACAAAGTTTTCAAAAACACTTCATATACTCTTGAGGACAGAAGCAAGAGTTAAATTGAAGTTTTCAAAACAAAAACTTTTTCAAACCCACAAGCACAAAGAAAGCAATATTTTGAAAACATTTGAGCAAGTATCTAAGAGCCTGTGGACAACCATGGATAGAAAGGGTGCTAACACCTTCCTTTTCTATAATCTACCCCTCGAACCCAAGAAATATCTCGAAAAAGGAATTTTTCTGTGCTTTTTTTCTTTCCTTGTTGGATAAAATAAAATTCGGTGGCGACTATTGCTTACCGCGACATTTTGCAAAAACAAACCAGCATTTTCTAAACAGTCAGTTCTTCCCACCGTATCACACCACCGTATCAAGAGGCTATTAAGACCACTAATCTAGGCACAAAAGAAGATCCGAAAGAAATCAAGCTAGGGGCAATGTTAGAGTAGAGCATCAAAGAAAGGCTGATCAAGCTATTATCTAGCTCACCAACCACTGCCAGAATATCAACCTATGAAGTTCGACTTTCAGACGCAGATGTCATGGCTATGGGTAACTATGAAATGACAGGACGTAACAAAGGACCTGAGCCAGGGGCACGTTGGACAATCATGTTCGACAGGGCTTCAAATGTAACGGGGCATGGTATAGGGGCAATTTTGACTTCTCCAAAGAATTATCACAAGCCCAATACTGCAAGATTGTGTTTGATTACACCAACAATATCGCCGAGTACGAAGCTTGTATACCAGGACATGAAGCTGACATTAATCTGAGAATAAAGCACTTCGAAGTATTTGGGGACTCTGTATTAGTCATATACCAAGTCAACGGCGAAAGGGATACTAAAAATATTAAACTGATTCCATATCGGGATCATGTTTGAAAGTTGGTTGTGGAATTCACAAAGATCACTTTCAGTCACATCCCACAAAAAGAAAATCAAATGGCAGACGCTCTGGAAACTCTATCAACTACGTTTAAAGTAACTTGGATGAACCACAAACCGCGCATCACAAGTAGACACTTCGAAGAGCCCGCACATGGCCTTACTATTGAAGAAGGGCCAGATAACATGCCTTGATTTTATGACATCAAGAAGTGATTGGAAAAGCAATAATATCCAGAAAATGCCTCTAGCATCGACAAATGAACTCTACAGAAATTAGCCTCGGAATTATTTCTGAGCAACAGTGTACTGCAGAAGAGGAACTACAACACGGTCTAATATATAAGAAGATTCTACTACCTTGCCTCGATTCACGTGGTAAATGGACACCCGCATATGAAGGTCCATACATAGTCAAAACAGCATTCTCTGGTGGTGGTCTAATCCTTACAACAATGGATGGGGAAGAACTACCGCATCCGGAAAACTCAGACATAGTCAAAAAGTACTATGTATAAAAAGCTCGCTAAGCTCGAACCTTAAAAGTGCGACTTAAGAAAAAAAGGGGCATCCCGGTGGATCGAAAACCCTAAAGGGTGATCCAGGAAAAAATTAGGGGCATATAAACAAACAAATTATCCCGGTGGATTGAAAACCCAAAAGTGAAATCCAGGAAAAAATTAGGGATTTCATACAAAGAAATAAAGAACAAAAAGACTACGATCTAAGAAGCACGACTACGAACCATGAAGGGAGAGATGGATCTAAATCATACAACTCAAAAGCGAACGAGATAAGGGCTATTAAAAGGATATTGGGGGAATAACAATAACAATTATCATTTTTTATTGCCATTTACAAGTTTAAAACTTTCTGTCATTACCTCTTTCTAGGAATTGCATCTTGTACATTCGTTTATTCAAAGGCATAATCAATAAAACATTCACTTTTCTTTTCATCTTTCAAATTGCCTTTTTTTTCTCAGAATTGTTTACAAAATACCACGATCATTACTTGTGAATATTTTTTTGAATCCATTTCGGGGAAATTAACAAATAAAAGCTTTTGATAAAACATCAAAAAACACTTTGGGTTAGAAAAACATCAAAAGAAAATCCACGACCGTGTCCATGAACACTTCTACGGCTACGACCACAACACAAAGTCTACGTCTGTACATGCGTCTATGCCTATGCCTGCACTTACAACATAAAATTCTATACATATGCCAATACAAGCGTCTACGTCTCCTCCAGCGCTTACAAAAACAAAAAAATCAATGCTCAAAATCTTGATAACACATTTCACCATACTCCATGGATTGCTGTCTAATTCTTACTCGGCTTCAAAATAAAATGCTGGCTCATCCAACCTTCTAATGGTGATGGAAGGTGATTCATTAGCCCACTTAACTTTGAACATGGATGACAGAGTTACCAGTGCATTATCTAGATTGTTCTCTTCTCTAGAAATATGTTCAAACTTGATCTCTTCAAAGTATGGAATCAACTTCATAAAATGATCAGGATAGGGAATCAGGTTCTGATGACATGTCTCCAAATATCCATTAATCAAGCTGATAACAAGATTAGAGTCTCCATAAACTTTCAAGTATTTAATTCACAAGTCAATTGCCGATTCAATACCATAAATGCAAGATTCATATTCGGCCATGTTGTTGGTACAATCAAAACAAATACGAGTTGTGAAAGGAATGTGGAATACTTTAGGATAAGTAATAACAACTCCAACACTGTTTCCCATAACATTAGAGGCATCGTCGAACACATGCTTCCAACGTGATCCTGGCTCAGATCCTTCATCTAGGCTAGGGATATTGCAATCTAGAATATACACTATTTGCTCATCTGGAAAATCGAACTTCATTGGTTCATAATCATCCATGGGTTGATGAGCGAGATGATCGGCCAATATACTACCTTTAATTGCCTTTTTCATAGTGTACTGGATATCATATTTGGTGATTATCATATGCCAACGGACTACCCTGCCTGTGAGAACTGGCTTCTGAAAAATGTACTTGATTGGATCCATTTTGGATATCAAGTAAGTGGTGTGGGTGAACATATATTGTCTAAAGCGTTTGGCAGCCTAAGCAAGTGCACAACAAGTTTTTTCCAGCAAGGAGTACTTTGACTCTCACTCTGTAAACTTCTTACTCAAGTAATAAATGACCTTTTGTTTCTTTCACATCTCATCATGTTGACCGAGAACATAACCCATGGAGTTTTCCAATATAGTTAAATACATGATCAATGGCTTCCCTTCCATGGGTGGCATGAGTATCGGAGGTTCCTGTAAATATTATTTTATCGAATGTCTTTTGACAATTTTCAATCCACCTGACCGTTTGATTTTTCTTTAACAATTTGAACAAATTTTCACATGTGGTTGTGACATGAGAGATAAATCTAGAAATGTAGTTTAACCTCCCCAAGAAACCACAGACTTCTTTTTCTGTTTCCAGTTCAAACATTTCTTGTATTTCTTTTACTTTAGCAGGACCAACCTCGATACCTTTTTCACTTACAATAAAACCCAACAACTAGCCTGATCTCACCCCGAAGGTGCACTTATTTGGATTCAACCTCAAAAGGAACTTCCTCATTCTTTCGAACAACATTTCTAGATGAACAAGATGCTCTTCTTCAGTATCAGACTTAGCAATCATATCATCCACATAAACCTCGATTTCCTTGTGAATCATATCATGAAAGAGAGTGACCATGGCATGCTGATACGTTGCCCCTGCATTCTTAAACCTAAATGGAATCACCTTGTTGCCAAAGGTTCCCCATGGTGTGATAAATTTTGTCTTCTCCATATCTTCTGGCGCCATCTTAATCTGATTATAACACGAAAAACCATCCATGAAGGAGAACACCTTATAATGAGTTGTATTATCGACCAACACATCAATGTGGAGAAGAGGGAAATCATCTTTAGGGCTTGCTCTGTTAAAGTCCCTATAATCCACACACATCCTAACCTTACCAACTTTCTTAGGCACGGGCACAATATTTGCAATCCACGAAGGATAATTGATGACTTTCAAGAAATTTTCATCCAACTGTTTATGAACTTCTTCTTTAATATTTTTGGACATCTCTGGATGAGTTCTTATGAGCTTTTTCTTGATAGGAGAGCACCCTTCCTTGAGCGGTAGACGATGTACCACGATATTTGTATCTAAACCTAACATTTCTTCATAAGACCAGGCAAAAATATCAGAATACTCTCGAAGCAGCTCAATCAATCTGGCCTTCATACTTTCTTCGAGATCTGCCCCTATCTTGAGTTCTCTCCTAACCTCTTTCGTGCCAATATTCACCACCTGGATTGATTCTTGATTCGTCTGGATAACCTTATCCTATTTTTTCAACAATCCTTTTAATTCTTTGGTGAAGTCACAATCCTCATATGCCTCTTCTTCAGTTTGGTAGACCAGATTATCTTAGTCATAATGGGCGATATTTGAAAAGGAAACATCACCATTTAAAGAAAAATAATAAAATAAATAAAGGGAACAAAATATTTGAATGAAAAAACGTCCTTTATTCATGATAAAATTTTGAAAACAAACATGGTGGCCCTACACAAATGATCCACTACGCCTTGGGCAGAGCGCAGGAATTATTACATGATAATTAAAGAAAACAAGATTATTAATCCTCAGCGCTTGAAACTTGGACAACATCAATAAAATTCCAATTGATGAGTTCTTGGTATGGAATACTTGGACGAATAAAATCTTCAATGTTGTAGGTACCATCCCCATCATCACCAACTGCATTGTTGTATCCTTCTTGAACGACACTAGGACGGGAAAACTTCATGGGAGTAGATAGAACGAGTGCCCTGGGAGATGTACTCTGCTTACCTAGACTGGAACCAAGACGGAACTTGTTGAACTTAGGGATAACATCTAGCACCTGACCCCAGCCTTCAGGGTTACCATTCTCCACCACAGCTCTGACATCTCTGAGAGAAGACATAGACGTTTCTGGTTTTCTTTTCTGCCCTGGAGGAGGAATATTGACTGTATGGAATGTCTCCAAGCTCGGAAAGGAGTCTCATGTATCTCACCCTCAACTTCAATATAGCGAAATGGCGTCAAATGACTCACAATATACTTTTCTTAACCGCACAAAGTTATCACTTTTCCATCTGCAAGATACTTAAGTTTATGATGAAGAGTAGAGGTGAATGCCTCTGCTTTATGAATCCACGAACAGCCCAACAAACAAAAATATGCCGGTTGTATATCCATAACAAAAAACATAGCGGTGAATGTGCAAGGGCCAACCTTGATAGGCAACTCCACCTCTCCAAATATTGATCTATGGGACCCATCAAATGCTTTCATCATCAAGTCACTAAGATGCAGCTCAAGACTAAAATAATCAGTTTTCATCAAAACTGATTTAGGAAACACATTCAAAGATGACCCCGTGTCCACCAAAACCCGGGATAAAGTTGTGCCTTATTATGGTATCCCCCCTAAGGAGTAAGATCAAAATATGTAAAGCCTAGACTATTTCCGGCAGATATGTTAGCAGAAACATTCTCAAACTGATTAAGTGTTATCTCATGTGGCACGAAAGCATTCTTCAACAACTTCATCAAAGCATTTATGTGGGGCTCTGAATAAATCAACAATGATAATATAGACATCTTGGAAGGGATATGAATCAACTGATCAATTATGTTGTAATCACTCTTCATGATAATTCGCATTAATTCCTCAAATTCATCAGGAACTGAAGAAGTTTCTGGCACCAGAATTTCCTGAGTCACATTGGCATTTGTAACCCTCGGATTACCAATCATCACCAGTTGTTTGCCTTTTTCTCTTGCTAAGGCATCCGCATCATCTTGTACATTGGAGGGACCAAACACTCTTCCGCTTCTGGTCATTCGACCCACACTAGAGAAGTTAAGAACATCTACTTCATTATCTTCAATAAATTCATCCTTAGATGGACGGGGATTTGTCTCTTGCCTCACCCCATGGTAATAGACATCGACACCATAATGCCATGGGATGGATTTCTCAATTGCATATGGCATGGGACCAAGTACTGTAATCATTAAAGGAGGCACCCTAGACAGAGCATGAATACACACATGAGCGTAAGGAATGGATATCACATCGATATCTTCCTCAGCAACATTTTGGAATCTTGGTCTTCTATCGAACTATAGGGAACCCTCATCAATTAGAAAATGGATGCCAACTTTAAAATCATCACAACCCTTTGGTAGCTCTTTACACTTGACACAGACAGGAACACATCATGGGAAGATAGAATTGTTAAGAAAATACCTTTTAACATATAACAATGGTGTAGTAACTTGTACTACATTTATTATTAAACTCCATTCCACCATCATCATCAATCATAATAACAACAGCCCCTCCATGCTTAGGGATTGGGTTTTAAACAAAATTTGGACCATTTGCCGGAGTAAACTCAATTGCCTTGGTATTGTACCCCAAAATTTTCCCTCTCATGTTTTCCAATTTTTTTATATGGGTGGTCACAAGCATTTGATTAAAGGAAAAAATAAAAAATTTTGAAAATGGGCAAGGAGTCTTCGATTGGCATCTAAATTTTTTTTCCCGATTGGCATGCTAAAGGGCTATTCGATTGATATTTGGACAGGCTTCAATTGAGCTCCTAAACTCCTCCAAGCTTGCCTCAAATTTCCAAGCTTCGATTGAAGCCTTGGCCTTCTGCTTGTTTGATGTATACAATCTTCGACTGGGCATGTGTTTCCTTTGAAACAGTCTCCTTCGATCCAAAGGGGAAAGGACTCCTATTAGTGATCCTTCGATTTCACCATTGGCTTTGCATGCTAGCTTGATTCATAATGCAATGGCTACCTGCATGAAAGCTTGACTCCTTCTTCGTTTGGGCATTTGATTGTCTTTGGAGCAAGCTTGATTCCTATCTCGACTAGGCAAATAATCCCTCTTCAGCCTGCCTTCAGCGTACAGGGAAAAAGGTTTCTTTGGACTTGCCTTTGATGCACAAGGCATGAATCCCCTACAAGCATGTTTTGATTCATCAGGCCAAAAGCACCTTCACTCTTGCTTTGGATTCACTAAGACAAAGACTTCGTTTGTGCTCGCCTTCAATGCACAAGGCCAAGACTCCTCAGCTCAGTTTCTGCATTATCGCACAATATGGCCCCTTCGAAAGAGCATTCCAAAGGTCCAGTCGAAGGACACACATTGGACAGTCAATTGAATAAGGCACAAAGCATGCATGTGACCCCTTCAAAAGGACACATATTTGGTTCAAAATAAAGAATACACAAAGGGCCCATTCGAAGGAAACTTTGATGGGAAACACATATTGTTGTCTAAAAAGGGGGTTTGCTCGAAGGATGGATCTAGTTGGTCAAAAAGAAAAAAAATATTCAAAGAGGCCTGGTAGCCCAAAAGCCAACATACTGTCAGTTTCAAGCCAACGTGCACAAGCACATTCATTGGCCAGGAATGAGTTTTCGTTTAGGCTAGTGTAATACGGTGGGAGAACTGACTTGGGATGTTTTGAGTTTGATCACAAATGTCGCGGTTAGCAAGAGTCGCACTCGACTTTTCTTTTATCCAAAAGGAAAGGTGGAAAAGAACAGGAAAGACCTTTGAGATTATTTCTTGAGTTCAGGGGGGTAGATTATGAAAAGGGAAGGTGTTAGCACCCTTTTCAACCATAGTTATATATGGGCTCTTAGTTACTTGCTAGATCATTTGCTTTTGTTTAAAAATATGCTTTGTGGTGATTTTTGAAAGTATTTTGAAAAAGGCGCCTTCGTTTAGGCAAACTTTGTAACAATTCTCATTTCAGAAAGAACGTATACAAAGTGTTGGACTTTTGAAAATATTTCATGGAAAATGTTGGTGTATTTGAAGAGATGTTTGTCTTGAAAGTGAGCAAGCAACTAAGAACGTTTCTACCTACTCAAAAGTCTTTGTTCTTTTCCTCCTCCTTTAGATGTTACTATCTCACCATTGATTGGTAAGAAGCTTTATCTTTGGATGTAAAGGGATGGGCACGGGTCATCGTATAGTCATGATAGCAATGTTGTAAGATATCTTAGCATTTCTCTTTGATGGAATAAGATCATTTGAAAGGAAACATTTGAAGCGTCATCGAGGGACTATGATCTTGTATTTTTGATTGTTTTTGCTAAGACATCCCACATGTATAACATGACCATTTTTATAACACAACAAGTGGAGTTAACCCTAGGGGTGCGTGTGTGAATAGTGTGTTTAATTTGCATGCATGTAGTCTTTGATTAAGGGTTGTCAACTTGTTGTTTTTATCTTCCCATACAAATCCTAATTACTAGCATTTATATGAAAGAAATAAATTGTGGAAAGTAAATATCCTAAGCTATTACAATCATTTGGGGATGGGGTGTACAAATTTATAAATGAGGATTGCAAGAAATTAAAGTCCTAATTTTCTAATACAACCATATTGAAATAATGCACAAGAAATGTAAAATAGACTTGTTTTGTTTTTGTTAATAGAAGAAATAAATTTGCTTAAGAAAATATTTTTAGTCTTTTTGTTTTAAAAGAAATAAAGCAAAATGCATGAATATAAAGTATTTTTGGTGTTTTGATTAAAGGAAATAAAAGGGATAATAAAAATAATAAGAGAGTAAGAGTCATAATCAGCGCGTTGCTGAAAGGAAAAAGATCAGAAGTTTTGACTCAGGTGCGCTGCAAATAAGAAAGATAATGTTAGCAGAAAAGGGGAAAGCCAGAAGTTCTGGGGTCGATGGAAACAAAGGAAATCCTAGAAGTTCTGATTTCCTAGAAGTTCTGATTGCCTAGAAGTTCTGATGTTTGAAGGAGTCTAGAAGTTCTGGTTGTTGAGAGAATGAGGTGATAATGTTGTTGGGTGAGGAAGTCTAGAAGTTCTGGTTCAGGAATATTGTTTGACAAATAATGGGGTAATAATGTCAATGAATAAACCTAAAAAAAAGATGCTTCTGGGGCTAGAACCCAGGACCCTTAACACTAATGTCTTATACGCATGCTTTCTACCACTGGGGTGACTGTACATCTGATATTAGAAGAAGAAGCATAAACATGTATCACAAAGTAAGTTTTGATGATGGACTTCATCTCTTTCTCCATGCCAGTCAGAGCATCTGCAGCTTATCCATTTCTTAATAAAATAGAAAGTGCAAACATAACAGTTATGGCCGGTTTCATCATGTTTCAGAAATATAAGATATCATAACTATAAATCAGAAGCAAGCATGAATTCTAATTCTAATTCTGAATCCTAATTTCCTTAAGTTCTGAACTAAAATTCTCTCTACTTAGGCAAAAATACATGAAATTTATGAATATGTATAGAATCAGAATCATGATGTCTACATTGTATTTTTGAACATGCAAATCTAACAATGCTTGAGTAATATGATGATAGTCAGCAGAAGCTCACCTTGCAGCTGGAAAATGTTATGTGAGCTGGAGCCTAGTTCTGACTGCTTGTGATCTTTTGATCAGCTTCCTCACGTGCTCAACAGGCTGTAACGATCTTTAACTTGGGCTATGAATGGTCGAAAAATTCTGGAACAGACAAGAAGTAAAGTTCTGACTTTTTGAGGTGGATATTGATGGAGAACGTGTTACAGTCTAAAAACAAAAGTTAGGACAACTTTAAAATGTATATTAGAAGCTGTATGGATGATTTGGTCAAGAAAAACTTGAGGAAAATTGGAGTTTTATTGCAAAAATAAAAAACTAGCAGGTTTTGTATTTGTGTTTGCAGTTTCGGATTTATGGAATTTTTAGCAAGGTTTCAAGGCTTTTTATTTTCAATTTTTTTGACCGCTTTACAGTTGCAAATGAAGTTCAATTTATAGGCAAGGATTTTGTAGTTTGGAGAAGTCAAGAGTACCACCATCATGCTAGGGCGCTGACTGGTTTTTGAAGAAAGTTAAACAAGTATGGTGGTTAGCAGCTTTTAGTCGTGCATAAGCTGGATTTGTAAGCATGAATTAAGGAAAAGTGTGATACGGTGGGAGAACTGACTTGGGATTTTGCGTTTGTATTCGCAAATGTTTCAGTTTAGCAAGAGTCACCACCGACTTTTTATTTTATCCTAAGGAAAGGTAAAAAAGAACAGGAAAGACCTTTGAGATGTTTTCTTGGGTTCAGGGAGTAGATTATTAAAAGGGAAGGTGCAAGCACCCTTTTCATCCAAGGTTATCCATGGGCTCTTAGTTACTTGTTTAGATCACTTGCTTTTTCTTTTCAATTGTTTGAAATGGTGCTTTGTGTGTGGTTTTGAAAGAGGTTTCGAAAAGAAGCCATCGTTGTGGCAACCTTTGTAATGATTCTTGTTTGAATGTATACAAAGGTGTTTTTGTCTTTTGAAAAGATGTTTCAATGTTTTGAAAGTTTGTTTTGGAAATGTTTTGAAATTGTGTTGTGAGGTGTGTTTGAAAATGGCAAGGATGTTTTTGCAAGTTTTGATCAAGTAACTAAGAGTTGTCTACCATATTTTACTCAAAGGTCTTTCCTATATGTTTTTAACCCTTTTGACAGTGTTGCTTTACCATTGCATTTGGTAAACAACCTTGTATTAGGATGTTAAACGGGACTGGCGCGGGTCATCGTATAGACCATGATAGCAATTGTGTTAAGTATTTTTAGCAAATTTCTGAGGGACTAGATCATTTTTATATAGGCAACCAAGATAGCATCATCGAGGGACTATGGTCTTTTGTTTTGTTTTGGTTTTGCCAAAATATTCAATATGCATAACATGACCCATTTTTAAGGCAACAAGTGGATGTAACCCTAGGGGTGCAAGTGTGCATTGTGTTTGATTTTCATGCATTTTTGTCTTTGTATTAGGTCAAGCTACTTATTGATTTTGGATTTTTGCATACAAACCCTAATCTCTAATCATGGCATAATTGAAAGCGTAAATGCGTAAAATAAATCTACCACTATTACAAACGATTAAGGGGACGGGGATACAATTTTTGAATGGGGATTATTTGACAAGAAATTAAAACCCTAGTTTTACTATTACATCCAAATTGAATCAAATGCATAAATAATAAATGGACAATATTTAAATAAACAAATTAAATAAATATATAAAATAATATTAAGATGCAAAAAATGTTTTATTTATTTATTTTATGTATGTAAAATATTTAATGCAAGAAAGGAAGAAATAAATGAAAAGATTACTATTATTATTTTTTCTTTATTAAGGGTAAAACCCAAATTTTTTAAGAATATAAATATATTGACTATATTATTTATATACAATAAAATAAAAATGGTATATATACAAAAAATAAAATATATTTAGAAAACGCATTTTTTAAGTATAGATAATAATAAAATAAAAGTATAGTATTTTTTATGTTTTTTTATTCTAAAGCATCTATTAAATAAAATAAAAGTATGTATATACATATTAATTATATTAATCATGTACAAAAAAAAATATATATATATACAAGATAAAAATATATTTAGAATAATATTTTTGAGTGTAAATAAAAGAATAAAAATAAAAGGTATAATTATATTATTTTCAAGTTTTCAATAAATAGAAATATATATACTAATTAAATTGTTTTTTATGTTAGAAAAAATAGAAATAAAACGCAAAATAAATGTAAAAAATTATAAAATATTTTTTTGGGTATTTTTTATGTTTAGAAATAATAAAATAAAATCAGAAATTAAAATAAAATAACAAAACATAAAAATATGAAGAAATGGGCCAGGGGGTGTATTCAGCAAAAGGGGGGGTGCAAATAGTGAGAGGACCAAAGCCCAGCCCAAGCCACTTCATCTTCAACCTCTGACTTCAAATTTCGCGCGCGCCCTGTACAATTGCTAGATCCTGCATACGAGCTCTATTGCAAAAACACATAACATCAAAGTTGTAGAGCTTTTCAAGACGAATCCAACCATATAAAAAACTTCTCCTAACTCTCAAAGACCAGAGAGAATTTCTCTGGCCCTAAATCTTAACCTATTTTTTTCTAGATGTTCATGGACCAAATCCTCTTAGCATGCTTAATTAAAATGAAAACTGAGCATATGTACAGCTTCATGGCAATGAATACTACATTTCTTATTCACAAACCTAAGTCTAAATGTTCCTAAATAGAGAGATAGGAAGTTGATAAAAACCTGTTTCAGCTGACTTCGTGTATGGCAGTGTGGAGCTTTTCAACAAGGCCTGAGATGTCTGGGAGCTTGCTTGAACTTCACTTGACCTTATCCAATGTCTAGCTTGCCTTGAATGCACTTGAACAAGCCTACAGAACTCAACCTGCACAAGCTCAAATTGAAAATGGCAAACCCTGTAAATGGAGTTACAATTAGTGTTTAAGGTTTGGGATAGCTTGGATGGATTGAATGGAAGGTGTTTGACCCGGTTTGGGGAAAAACGTACGAGCAAATTGTGCTATGGAAGTCAAGATGCAGATGCTGCCCTGTTTTGCCAATGGAAGGTGATTTTGATCTATGGGATGTTTGAGGGCTCAAAGGGTAGTGTTTCTGGTTAAATTGGATGTGAGAAAGATGTTTCAAAAGCTTGCACAAGTTAGTTTTGGCTGATGTTCAAGTTCTAGTGTTTTGGACATGTTTCTTGTATTTTAAGCCAAAATGCACAATGATGTAATAAAAGCCTGTACAGGCTATCTATCAACCTGCTTCTTATGATCTTGGCCCCTCAAGTTGATGGATATGCTTTTCTGCACAAGATTTGGCTCTATGCTCAAGGATTGTGGTTTTGACATAAAGCAAGATTTGGCAAATATGGAAATATTGCTTTTTCTACTTAGGGATTAATCCAATGTGCAATGTTATAATGACCAAAACAAAGCCTTAAACCAATGGATTTGCATTTAATTAATGCGTGTGAAATGGTTTTGAGCCCTGTAATCTAGTGCAAAGCAAGCTGATTTGAATTTGCAACTTGTATGAACATGAACATGCCATGGATGAAAAGTGAGTTTTTGCCAACTTCAAGCCTTCGATTCTCCCTAACCATAAATGAGTTTGGAGAGTTCTAGGACATTTTGGAAAGCTTGCAACATGCTCTACAATTCATATTTGAAATGAAATTTGATATTCCAAGTGGAACTATGTGAAAAATGGCCATGAAGATAGGTCAAAATCCTGCCTAAACTAGGTCAAAATTTCACTAAGTTACAAGTTTCATAGTCCCTTGTTCCAAAAATCATAACATGAGATCCAAGCTTCTTTTGAGAAAAATTTGTGAATCAAAGTTGTATACTTTGTTGAGGAATACAACTTTCATGTTGGAAGTTTTGTTCGAATCCAATTGCATCACGGTGAAAATGTTGGGCAAAGTTAGGAAAAAATTAAGAAAATTTCATAACTTAGAAAAATTCTAAGTTATGAAATTTTTCAACTTTAAACCCTAATTTGCAAAAATGGATCTCTTGATGAACAAGTTTCATGTTTTGACATATCTTGATGAAAAATGACCCTTGGCACTTGATTTTGACCAAAAAAGTCAAAGTTTGACTTTTCAATATACAGTCAAATTTTGATGAGTTAACTGAAAATCTCATCTGTCAATCCAATGCAATTGAGATCTTTTGAGCTTGTTGAATAGGTCAAGATGATTCCATTGAGTCCTTGAGTCCATGGTTGAGCCCAATTTTCCATTGGATAGGTCAAAAGTCAGATATTGCCATTGTGTAGTCAAAACCCTAAAAATGACCATTTTGCCCTTTTGATGATCTGATCAAATTTCCTGAGGAGTTGTGGTCCAAACATGATCAAATGGTTCATAGGATCCTAGAATGTTGACGTGGATAAAAAATCATGAGGTTTGACTGTAAATTGGCCACAGTTGACTTCTTCCCCGATACTGCTGATTTCTAGGTCAATTGTCCAATTGACTGGGCAAAAATTTTATTCAAGGTTTGAAACTTTGTATGGACAAACTTATGAGTCCAACATGAAGTATGAAAGTCACTTTGAGCATTAGAAGTCCAAAAATCCATGTGCAAGCTCAAACCCTTATTTAGGTCATCAGTGCAAGGAGATGTCTTGAGTAGAGCAAAACCCTAATCCTGTCTGGAGTTCAAGGAGCCTTGGAGGGGAAATATTGATAAAATGAGAGGGAAAATTTTGGGGTACAACAACTGCCCCTGTTCAATCTTCTTGAACCTGAAGAGTTAGATTGGCGAGTTTGCCTTTCGTGACTCGAAGGTAAAAGAGGATTAGACACTAGAGTGCCCATAAATTTGCACTTGTCAAAATGTAGCCGAGGGAATGGGCTTAAAGATGCCATTTGGAGATGGTGGAATCTTGCTGGAACTGGGCTTACAGATGCCATCCAAGATTTGTTTGTTGAAAATTTGGAGAATGAATGTCAGAATGGTATTCGTGTCTGGAACGTATCTGAGTTGTATCTGGAGATTGGATTCGTATGAGCAAAAGAATGGCATCCGTGTCTGGAGCGTATCCAAACTGTAACTGTATTTGATTCTTGAATGAATATCAGAATGACTGCCGTGTCTGGAGTGTATCTGTATTGTATCCGAAGCCTAAAATCTGAATAAGCGATAGAAAGACATCCGTGTCTGGAGTATCTCTGGGCTGCGGAATAGGTTTGAATGAGTGACAGAATGGCAACCGTGTCTGGAGCGTATCTGGACTGTATCTGAGGTTAAGATCTGTATGATTAGTAGAATGACTTCCGTATCTGGAGTGTATCTGTACTGTAACTGGGATCTGAATAAGTGACAGAATGACTTCCTTATCTTGGAGTGTATCTGAGCTTGAGGTTGATAGTTGAATCTGAATGAGAAATAGAATGGCTTCCATGCCTTGAGCGTATCTAGTCTGTATCTGATTGCTGAAGTCTGAATGAGTGACAGAATGGCATCCGCGTCTGGAGGGTATCTGGACTGTATCTTGACTTGAAATTCTGAATGAGTAATAGAATGGCCGCCGTGGCTGAGGTATATCTATACTGTATTTGACATATTTGAATATTTGTTAAAGATAGCTTTTAATCTTATCCTGAAAAGGGTAAAATGTTAGCTGAAAACACAAAGTTATGTTGCATGAAATGTATGATGCAATAAATGTGTTTTATCAATTTTTATGATATATGAATGTAATGTATGCGCATGTAAGCTAAGTAGCCATCTTACTGAGGAAGATAAATCTTTGATAGCTAGAGATAATGAAATCTTTAACTGCTGCCGGGGAAAACAGACCCTTGACTGCAGCAGGAGATTCAAAACCTTTGATTGCTGAGACTGAGAAATCCTTTGGATTACTGCTGGGGATTGAAAATCCTTGATGACTTGTGGGTTTTAACAAGAGCTTTGATAACCTATGCGGGGCAATGAGAATCTTTCATGACTTTCCTGGGGAATAAGGAAAACTCTGACGATCTCTACTGGGGAATTAAAACTTGGGAGGCTTCAATTGGAGAAATGAGAACAAGAATCTTCGTTCTACTGGGAAATAACTCTGGGGAGAATGCTTATCCTGTTGGAGATTTTTCAAAAGCTTGGGTTGTATGCCAATCTACTGAGGATTTATGGAGGGAATTAGATGGTGCTCCACTGGGGTTTAAAGGTTGAAGTTTTGGACTCCGTTGAGGAAGAAAATTTTATCTTCACTGAGGGTTTATAGTTCCAAGTTTTCTGGCTCCGTTGGGGATTGGGAGTTTGGAAACTTAGTTCTGATGGCGATATGCATTTAATTTCGCTGGGGATATGTATTTCAAGATTTCAGCTCTATTGAGGATCTGAATGACATACTGCAGGGGATTTCTTCTGGAATAGCCTAAAGACGTTTTCCTATACTTTCAACCTATCAGTAACAATCCTTTCTCATTTCGTTTTATTTGCAAGCAGTGATTATATTCAAATGCATATGCTCATTTAACAAATCATTGGAAGTTTTCAAATAAAACATAAGTGTAAAAAAGAAAAAAAAGGCAAGCAAATTTCTGCACTTTGAAGTATCTTTGTATTAACTTTGTGTAAGCATTTTGTACAAAGGAGACAGACATCCTAGTAAGAGAATGTTGTCATAAAATTGAGAAATTTTTTTATACAAAGAAAGATGGCTATGTGTAACAATTCCATGGGGTTCCCATTCTGCTATAGCCTTCACAACTCTGAGTATCTTGTCCATTCGTTTCCTCGTCCGCAGATGATTGGATCGATCAGAAGCTTGGAGCTTTTCTGTGAAGAGATTGTCCTTAAAGTGATCCGAAGAGACATAATCATACGCTTTAATTCCCTAACTTTTGCCTGGACCGCCGTTTCGGGTTTTCGATCCACCAGGAAACCCTTTTTTGCCCAAGTCGCCCTTTCGGGTTTTCAACTTGCCGGGTGTACATATTTTTTATATTTATCCCTAATTTTTTCCTGAACCGCCCTTTTAGGTTTTTGATTCACCGGGTGTTTCCAGTGATTTCTGGTAAACAACCGCTAGTCTTCCAAACTATCGAATAATCTTTCTTACTGTTATTCAATCTCTCTGGTAACTCACAGGATCGACTAGATTGATCCTAGGACTCCTTGGATACTAAGGTTACTCTCACAATCGAACAATTATTCATGATTGATATTGTATAAGTGTTTGGCTTACTTCGATCTCTCTCTACGAGTCTAAAAATGTAGTCAAAATGTATATGAAAACTAAGTTATACGAATAAATGCTAATTGTAATGCTGATTGTAGAGACATATAAAACTGCATGAAAAATGAAGTAAATGGTTTCGACTTACAAAACGTTTAACATAAAAGGTTTCTGGAATGTAGACGTTTAAAATATGCAAAAAGCGTTTAATGCAAGAAATCTGTAAATGATTTTAAGTAAAAGTATGCGCTCGAAGGACAATACTTGAAGGTAAAGGTATGGAAAATGTGACAGTTCTCTGAAATATAAAGTGCTCGAAATATAAAGAAAACAGTAAAACTTAAAACTTTGAGGAAATAACTTCGAAGTGAAAAGACTGTAAATAAGAAAACTTGTAAATGTTTCCTGACAAAAAGAATAGAGGAAAGTACTGGAAATGGTAAAAGGTTTTCATTAAGTTAGAAATACATGGTGCTATCATACATACGTTTCTCTTGCATTCGTTTCCCTTGCCATGTGGTAGTTTGAATGTTATTGAGTATTTTGTATAACAGATATAAGACCCCGAAATCCTAATACTAAGACTTCTATTTATACTAATTCGACCCTAACGGTCTCGCTACAGGATTATGCCACGTTTCGAACATGCAAGACAATGCTTCTTTCATCTTTCCACGTGTCCCCAAATGCTCCAACACATAACTTTCAAACTTTGAAAGTCCCGCTTCCATTTGAATTTTAAATGCTTTTGGTGTCTCTCTATTTCGAGCGTTCTTCCCAAACACAACCTCGCTGTTGTTCCGAGACTCCTTTAACTATGTTCCCATAATTGCCGTTCGAAGCTTCACGCTTTGACACCCTTATTCGAAACACTGCTTCTGCAACTTCGAAATATGGCGTTTAATTCCATTTCGATCAGAATGTTTATCTCTTTTGGCTTCTAAATAATATTATCGAAATCTTCAGCCAACAAATTGCCCCTTTAAAATATGTATTTCGACTCCTTTGAGAAATACCTATTTTAAACATCTACACAAGATTTCGATAGGACTTTCGAATCATCGTAACATTTAATGCATTTGACTCCAGTCACATCAATCATAGCACCTTTTAGATTCCTTAACCGCCCAGAGTCACTTCACAGCGTGGTGCAGTTATAAGTAATGATTATTTTTAAATCACGCCTATTACCTATATCAACTTCACGCCACCTCTTCATCACACCAACCCATGATCTCCACGTATCACACCTTTATTCGGTGGATGTTTAAACTTCTCATTATAAAACATCAACTTAATCTTCTTCTTTTCTTTTCACACTCTAAATCTTTCATACTCAGAATTTTTACCCTTCTTCTCTCATAAAACAATCCAAGCTTTCAAACAACAAAAATGTCTTCTTCCACTTCATCCCAACTCAAGAAAGTCTCCAAGAAGAAAGGAAAAACTACAGGAGCAACCATGGAGAGTAAAATCATCACCATTCAAGGCCAATCTGCTCTTGCTCCTCAAATGATTTCCAAAGAAAAAGAAATGCTGTACGCATCACAGGTACTCATCCCTACCCATGTTGCTGGTAAGAGGTTAGCCTTAAATGGCCCTCTTACAGTTTTTGAAATATTAAAGGACACCAGGACAATTTTTCCCGTCTGTTATAGCTTCAAACCCTTATTCAACAAAATGGATGCCCCTAGGGCAGTAGAATCCCTTAGTTCAAATACCGTAGAAACCCCAACTGTTCCTCCCAAGGACCCATTTGTTTTGGATTATGTAAAAAGCAATTTTAAGCCATTTCGATCTTTCCCTACTTCTGATATTGCTTATCAAAATTGGTTCACGAAAGTAGAAGCCAAGAAATCCCAGCAATGGGAAGAATTAGGCATTTATAACCTCATTAAGCTATCGAAACCTGGATTCACCTATAGCCATCCTCTGCTGTTTGCGTCCCTTTATTTCTGGGATAGTACCTACAACACTTTCCATCTCCCAGGTGGAATGATTACCCCAACCTTCTTCGATATAGCGGCCATTACTGGGCTGTCTCCAGTGGGAGAAACTTATGTTCCTGACAACGAAGAGCACTCAAGCATAATTGACTTCGAAGTCAAGTTAGCCAGCTTTTCCAAATTTATCAGCCATTATCATGCTGAAGGGGACAATGTGTCTGACATAGAGCACATTGCTTTCTTAACCCTGTGGCTGTCTAGATACGTTTTCTGCAGTAGATCCCTGCAGGTAGCTAGTAGGTTCATTCCTCTAGCTAGGGATTTACACGAAAATCGCAAAGTGTGCCTAAGTGAATTACTCTTAGTTGACCTCTATGAGAGCCTGAGGTCAGCTGTTTCGAGCCTCAAATCCCACACCTCCAAAAACATTCTATTAGCTGGCCCATTTTGGTTACTCCAACTATGGCTAAATGCCATGTTCGAACCTTCCTTATCAACCGCCAACACCATAGATGAGCAAGATTCTGAAATAAGTGATAGGATAGTCGAAGGCACTAGGCTTCGAAGACTAACTCCTAATGATGACAAGGATGACTTCAAGGTTCAATTCTCGAAGTACATCATGATATTCTCCAAAAGGCACAAATTCGAAGAGAGCATGGCGCCTTTTGCTTCGAGGGCTCATGGACCTTCTTGGTTCACCATGGCTCTCTCAGAAGCCATCAAGAGCAAGGAGATTCAGGATGTATGGAGAGCTTTCTTGCTTCCTAGACTCATCTCTTCAAGGATAACCCCAGCCAAGAACCAAATTCTTCTCTTTTCCTACCAACCAAACTTTGTTTCGAGGCAGTTTGGCTTATGCCAACTGATCCCTGAACCTTTGTTCCAAACTGAGGGTGCCATCACTTCTGGACGAACTTTCAAGGCAAGGGATGCCAAGATCCAGCAAGAACAATATCAAGGATTCGCCCAATTTGAGCTGATAGCCTTCGAACCTACCCATCTCGCGGCTAAAGGATTTCTGGAGTGGTGGATTAAGTTTTATCAAACTTGTATGTTCGATACACTTACAATTCGACAAAAACTAATTGATGCCTTCGATGTGCAGGTACCAGCAAAGAAAGGTATGTTTACTCATGCCAAAGAGATAAAAGCTTTTCAAAATTATTTTGAAACTACTTACGACCCCACGCGCTTGGACTCCACTGTGCATCAAGCAGCTGAGACCTTGAAGGAAAAATTTAAACAAAAAGTTTCTAAGCTAAAACTTCCTTCAGGGCTGTCACCTGAGGATAGGTATAGGTTGGCATTCGAAATGCATCCACCTAAATTTCCCAAATTACCTACCTCAGAACTGGCTCTGGCTTGGTTTCCCCCATATCCATGGTGGTTTACTTGCAAAGAGATGTTCAAACATCTTCAAAGGAAACCAAAGCCATCTAAGACTGTGACATGGGCTCGATACTGGCTTCATGATTTCCCAGGACAACTTCGATACGACCTTTCTGCCATGTCAATTAAATCTGATCAAGGCACAGGTGTGAATGCTTGGGAAAATCCCAAATGTCTTTTATTTCCCATATCTTTAACCTGTGCTTTAATTGTTTCGATTTTCAGCTATCAGGATAAAGACGACTGCCTCGAAGTCGAAGGAAGGGAGTGCCTCTCAAGCCTCCATTGAAACCACTGATAAAATGACTCCACCCGAAACAACTACTACTGCTGTAACTACAACAACAACAATAACGCCAACAACAACAAGTGCCCCAATTCCAACGGTAATCACTTAGTTTTTGATGTTTAGAATTCACTCAAGCTTTTTGGTTTATATCTAACTTCGTTAAAATTCGTTCAGACCAACAAGCTTCCTCCTACTACTCCCAAGAAGCGGAAACCAAGCACTACTGGGGAAGACCCCAAGGCTGGAGGAAACTCAAATACTGCTTCGAAGAAGAAGCTAAAGAAAGCTACTCCTAAAAGCACTGTTCCGACTAGTGTCTCTCGACTCGATTCCAGGGATGCTGCTCCCTTACCTAAATCCAAAAATCCACCTTCGACCTCCAACCCACCGTTGGAACGCATAGCTAGTAACCTCTCCTCTGAGGGTCCACAGGTAAATCGAACTTCTTCTAAAAAATGTTTAACTTCTTATTACCTTGGTGAATATTTTCTTTAACATTCTGCTGCTCTTTGCAGAACATTTTGAATCCCACTTCTACCATTTCGACCTCACCATCCAGAGCTGCTGCTCCGCTTAACTCCTCTCCTCAAGGAGATTCCAGCAACTTGGTCCAAAACAAAGGTTCTTCCAATGTGGCGGTTCTGGCTGGAACTTCTGAACAACCGGATGACCAAGGTACCTCTATTCCTCTAAAAGAGGTGAACGAAACGATACTTCAAACGTCTGCAGAGGATTCGCAAAGGGTTCTTCAAAAGTCCCCTCTTGAAACTCTTCAAGAGGACCCAAAGGATACTCAGACTGAAGAAGAAAAAGCTGATTTTGGGCGAGGAGCCGAAGAATCTGCAGACGAAGAATCTGAGGAGGAAAACGCCAATGACGAGGAAAACGTCAATGATGGTTCGACTGCCGGGACGGAGTCTAACGCAAATAGCGGCGAAAGGGATGGTATCGAAGTGGTAGATTTGGACGAGGATGAAGAAGACCAAGAGCACGAAGCAAATGAAGGGGATGGTGATGCAATCAACGAAACCCCAGAGGTTGAAACAAATGTGGTTCCCCTACGCGTGGAATTCCCCCAATCCTCTTTGTCTCGAATGACTGACGAGGAACTGGCACTTCTGAGGCGAAATGACCCCATTGGGTACATGAAGGCAAAGTTGGCTCAGAGGGACGTCCCACTCGCTAGGGCTGGCACAAGTTCAACCAGCTATCCTCTTCCCACAGATGAAAGAGTTGTTCTTCTCAACAAAATTAGGAGAACTATTCTCAATGTGGATATATTCGAAGTGCTTAAGCAAGATAGTACTGCTTGCTATACTATGAAGGAGCTGCTCACAAAGGTCAATCTTTCCACCTGCTCCTTGCCAGTTAGTACTCTCTTGTTCGACCTTCAGAATTTGCTGGACAACATAACTGGCTACCTTCTCCAAGACGAATCTGCTGCCAAGAAGGTTCAAGAGAAACGCATTGCCATGGATGCCGCCTATGAACAAGCTTCGAAACTTTCTCAAGAAGCTGAGGATCAAGCTATGCATCTGAAGCAGGCGAAAACTGAATATGAGGCTCGAGCTGAGTCCATTCTTATTTGGGAAAGGCAGATTCTGGAACTTCAACAGAAAGTTAAGGAGGCTAAGGAACAACAACTAGCCTTCGAAACTAATCCTGCAGGTAACCAATTCGAAGAGCTTCTCAACCAGGGGCTTGCAGAAATGGAGACTGCAGAACAGCTTAAAGGAGAAGTGGCAACCTTGGAAGGAGCCAGGCGGTTTGCTCAGCAGAAACTTGAAACATTTCGAAGCACCTTTAATCGATTGAAAAACAATGCTTATTTCTAGATTTTGATGTTTATCTGACCATAACTTTGGTTTTTTACATGTAATATTCGAACAACGCCATTTTGGCATTCTATCTTGCCATCTTGGCTTTTTATAATATTTTGTTTACGTTGTTACTATTCAAATCTCCCGCAGGCTTGGCTTATATTTCTTTAAATATTTCCCATTAACCTTTAGGACACGTTTATCATCCAAGAGTTCTTCGACTTCGTATGCATTGTTTGAGAATACTTTTAATATTCGAAAAGGTCCTTCCCAATGAGGTGACCATTTACCTAACACTTTGTTCTTCTTATCCATAGGCAATATGACTCTCCAAACCAAGTCATTAATAACGAATACTTTTTTCTTCACCCTTTTATTGTATGTTCTGGCCACTCTTTCTTTTTGCCTCATCAAAATTTCCAACGCATGTAATCTAATTTCGTCCAACTCAACTAATTCATTCATCATCATTTCCCAATATAATGCAGCTGGAATTTCGTTTTGTTTCTGAATTCGAACTGATTGCAGATGAATTTCTACTGGTAACACTGCATCATGACCAAATGTAAGTTGGAAAGGCGTAGTGTTAGTGGCTTCCTTAGGAGATGTTCTACAAGCCCATAACACTTGGTCCAGAGTTTTGTGCCAATTTCTTGGCTTCTTGCCAATATGCTTCTTGATTAATCCTATTATTACTTTATTTGCTGCTTCGATTTGCTTAGCATAATATGGTGTTGATGTTAGCAATCTAAACCCAATTTCTTGGGCAAATCCTTGCATCTTTCTACCAGTAAATACAGAGACTTGGTCTGTAGTTATACTTTCTGGCAATCCAAACCTATAGATAATGTGCTTTTGTATAAATTCAATAATTGCCTCTTGATCAGCAACTACCAAAGGTATAGCTTCGATCCATTTGGTAAAATAATCTACTCCCACCAAGATGTATTTCTGCCCTTTAGACGAAGCAGGATTTATTTCTCCTATCAAATCCAATGCCCATCCTCTGAATGGCCATGGTTTGATGATCGAATGCAACTCACTTGCAGGGGCATGTTGAATTCCTGCATGTTTATGACATTCCTCACATCCTTTAGCAAAGTCTATGCAATCTTTGAGCATGCTAGGCCAATACAAACCATATCGAAATAGCAACCATTTCATTTTATGGCCTGCTTGGTGTGCCCCACATGCCCCATTATGGACTTCAGACAATGCTAAATATGCCTCACTCTCTCCTAGGCATTTCAATAATACACCTTCTTGGGTCTTTTTGAACAATTCGTTCCCCATGAGGAGATATGACAATGCTCTATATTTTGTTTTTCTGTCCACTTTTAGAGTTGGGTCTGCTAAATAACTCTTCAATGGACTTCGCCAATCTGCATCATACAAAGTATTGATGGCTAGTATTTCGAACCCCTGTTTCTCAGCATATCCCAATCTCATATTTTCCAGATCCGATGGTGTGAATCTAGTGGCCATAGCTCTTCCCCTTATTTCGACCAAATCTTTAAAGTTCTTGGTAGACACTTTATAACCTGAAGCCAACTGCGCTAAGTCATTTGCTTCTTGGTTCTCTAATCTTGGTATGTGTTGAATATCCATGTATTCAAATTTCCTTAATAGCCTATTGACTATGACGAAGTATACCATTAAATTTTCCTTTATGCACTTGTATTCCTTTGTGATTTGTTTGACCACCAATTCAGAGTCTCCTTTAATTTCGACTCTGGTTGCCCCCAATTCCAACAAAGCTTCAAGTCCAACAATGAGCGCTTCATACTCAGCTTCGTTGTTCGAACAACGAGGACCATCCAATTTATACTTGAATTTTGTTGGAATTCCTTCAGGAGAGACTAGAAGGACTCCAACACCACTTCCATTCCTGTGGGTTGAACCATCAAAGTACAATTTCCATGGTTGCATTTCGACGTAACTCATGCTTGTCTGCTCAACCAACGAATGATCCATAATGAAATCGGAAATCACTTGACCTTTCATAGCTTTTAAAGGCATGAAAGTCAATGAATATTCTGTTAAGGCTAAAGCCCACTTGCCAACTCTACTATGCATTATTGGCTTTGAAAGCATATGTTTAATGACATCGAAGTGAGATGAAACGTAAACATCAACAGGTTTTATATAATACTTGAGTTTCATACAAGAGAAATATAAACAGAGACATAGCTTTTCTAAATTGCTATATCTGGTCTCTGCATCATTTAGCACTCTACTTAAATAGTATATGGCTCTTTCGACGCCATTGCTATCCTCTTGTGCCAGCATACTACCTATACTAACTTCAGAGGCAGATATGTACAATCTCATGGGCTTCCCCCATGATGGTGGAGACAAAATAGGAGATTGAGAAAGATATTCTTTTATTTTGTCAAACGCCTCCTGGTGAGCTTCGTTCCATTCGAAGGCTTGACCTTGCTTCAGACGAAGTAACGGAGAGAAAGCTTGGGTTCTTCCACTCAGGTTCGAGATGAATCTTCTGAGGAAGTTAATTTTCCCTAGTAGAGATTGCAACTCTCTTTTTGACGCAGGTGCTTTCGTCTCCATTATGGCTTTGGTTTTGTTCTGGTTGATTTCGATTCCTTTCTTGTGGACCACAAAACCAAGAAAATCTCCAGCCTGCACAAGAAATGCACATTTAAGGGGATTCATCTTTAAGCCATGTTTTCTCATTCGTTCGAATGATTGGCTTAAATGATGCAAATGCGCTTCTGCAGATATAGATTTGATGACTATATCGTCAATATACACCTGCATGAAGGTTTCGATGAAGTCATGAAAAATTGAATTCATCGCCCTTTGTAAGTTGCCCCAGCATTTTTTAAACCAAAAGGCATCACCACCCATTCGTAGGTGCCTAAGGCTCCTGGGCAACGAAATGCTGTTTTTGCAACATCTTCTTCAGCAATGAAAATCTGGTTATATCCAGAGTATCCATCTAACATGCTCAAGTATTCGAATCCTGCAGCAGAATCTACCAGCATTTCTGCCACGGGCATGGAATATTCATCCTTAGGGGTTGCAGTGTTTAAATCCCTAAAATCTATGCAAATTCTTAAAGAACCATTTTTCTTAATAACGGGTACTATGTTTGCTAACCATTCAACATACCTTGTTGTTCTGATGAATTTGCAGCGCAACAACCTTTCGATCTCAGCTTTAATTTTTGTAAGAACCGCTGGTGCGAATCTTCTGGGAGTTTGTTTGATGGGCCTCTTGCCATCTTTGATTGGCAGTCTGTGTTCGACCAATTCCCTCTTTAAACCAGGCATCTCATCATAATCCCAAGCGAAGCAATCTTTGTTTTCCTTAAGGACTTCGATCACTTTCTTCTTGAGGCCTGGGTTAAGTTTAGCACTTATGTAGGTTACTCTTTTCGTTTTTTCATCCCCTAAGTTGACTTCTTCGAGCGGGTCCTGTGCCAACATTTTGACACCTGAGTTTATGGGGTCCCTTTCGAAGCCTAAGGGTTCTTTATCATAGATGGCATCCAACCTTTGATCCATCTCATATTCCTTGATGGGTGAGCATTTCGAACCCTCCCCACTAACTTCGTTCATCTTTATAGTTGATTTATTTATTTCAGCCTCTAAGGCTGCTTTTGATTCATTCTCAGCCATATAGGCCGAAATCCTTTCGAAAAAGGTAGACTCAGTCATGGTTAAGGTTGTCGAAGTCCCAGCCTGCTGGCCGTTTTTGTATAGCACCTTCAACTTCCTCTTCTTCACTAATTATTGTTCTATCCCAGTAAAGGCCATCATGACGAAGTGTCATGTAGTAGTGGGCGTTTCTAGTTTCATTCATCTCGTCATTTGGAACACATGGAGCAATCTTTGCCAGATTTTTATCATAATCCCTTTTGTCAACTAAATTGACAGTTGACATAAAGTAACTCTGGTCTGCTTCGATGTTTTCCACGATTCCATCATCTCTCCACAGAACTAGTCGTTGATGCATAGACGAAGGAACTGCCCCCACGCCATGGATCCACTCTCTTCCCAGCAGCAGGTTATAGTTGGCCTTGGCTTCGATCACCATAAACATGGTGGGCCTGCAACTTGAGCCTATTGTCAATTCCAACTGGACCACCCCCAGTGTTTTGCCCACTTTTCCCTCATAATTGGACAGAACCATATTATGGGGCTTGATATCTCCTTCGCGGATCTCTAATCTTTTTAGCATGAAATTGGGTATCAGATTGACTGCAGCACCCCCATCCACTAGAACTTTGTTCACACCATGGACACCCACTTTCGCCCGAATGAAAAGTGGTTTGAGATGGTTCTTCATTGCAGGTTCTGGACGTTCAAAGAACGCATTTTGTTCCTCAACAGCCCCATTGTCCATTACGTAGTAGCACACGGGCCTGTGTTTCATCAAATCTGTGGTGTCTTCCTCCTCATATTCGTTGATTTCGGTTTCCTGTCCAAATTCGCAGGGAAGCACAGACACCACATTACAGTTCAAGTTAAATGAAGACTCCCCCTCCTATTCGAAGTTATCTGTTATCATATCTTCGTCCTCTTCTGGGCCTGGAGTGTATTCCTTTGGTTCATCTCGTTGGTCTTTAGAGAAAAGCCTCCTATTGACTGGAGGTTTATCTTCAGTTTGATTTTTTGGTTTGTTGGTGCTCGATTCACCTTGTATTTTCGTTGAAGTATCCCCTTTGTTTGCCACAGCTTCTCTCTCAGCCTTTCGAATCCTTTGCTGTCTGCGCCACTGGGATCTTGACATGGGGTTCCTTCCTTTGTAATTCTCTAATCTCACTTCCTCCCTTTTTTGTGTGTTGAATTGCCTCCTGTATGTCACAGCATGGCGTGCATTTCGTTCAGCATTCCTCCATCTATCTTTGCCTTTGTCATTTCTGACTTGTAACCATCTATCGGTTGGCACTTCAGCAGGGAGTTTGAAAGTCACTCTTCGAGCAGCTTTGGGGTGAGGTCTATCAGGCCTTCGCTGTTTGTGTCTGCTGTCGAAATGTGGGCCCATCTGGGCAGTTTCTTGATGGTTCCGGCAAGGGGCGAAGGGAATCGTTTCGAAGGCCCTGGCCATGCTTTGGTCATACACAGCAGAACACCTTGGGCAAATCAAACACTTGGTTGCCCCTTTGTAGCAGCGAAAAACAAACTCCAGCAAACTCTCTCCAGCCTTGGGATAGCACCTAAAAAGCTGGTTATCCTGGCGCCAATTGTTGCCAGTTCGAGCCCTCTGTACCCTTTCGAAATTTGCAGCAATTCTTTGGTTGCAGAGGATGCTGCACCTAGGGCACAATATCATGCCTGGATCTCCTTTGTGGCATGTCATGAGATAGTCTTTGAGACTAGCATCTCCAGTGTGATTATCCCCCATTCTGTACTTTTCTTTTTCTAAGTATTTTTCCACTTCCTCCATCTCAGAGCGGGGTCTTTCCATATCCACCATATTTATTTCCACATCCCCCTCTTTAGTTTCGTCATCGCCCCATCCTGTGGGCTTTATATCTTCAATCTGGACCTTCGAACTCTCTGGGGCAGAATATTTGACCAGATAGTCAAATTTTCCACTGGGTTCCCCTAGAGTGTCCCATATTTCCTTCTGAGGGGGAATTGGCTGCGTAATTTGGACTTTCTCCAATTCCAGCCTCAAGCCCTCAGTGACTTGTGTTAATCCTTCGTTTTGATTCCCTTGGCCTTCAGTAGCCTGGGTTTCTCCTGCAACAGCCACAGGTGCAGCAATCGAAGTGTCTGGCGTATTCTGGATGTCTTTAGTGACTTCCTCGCTGACTTCGACCATCACCCAGTTTTCGACTCCAGTGTCCTTTTCTTCTGTTAGGGCGTCGCTTCGATCAGTTTCCACCATGTTGACCTCTCCAATGCATGCAGGCTCGGAGTAGTTGGTGTCTGCGACGTCCAAAGGATCTTCGTCCACTTTCATCTTCACCTTATCAGCAAACTTTAGTCTGCCATCTTTGATCGCGTTTTGAATCAAGTCCCTGAAAAGAAAACATTGTGAGGTCTTGTGGCCTAGGAAACTATGATATTTGCAAAATCCCCTCTTCTTCCTCTGATCCAAAGGAGGTATTTTGACATTTGATGGCACAATTAGTTGGCCATCCTTGACAAGCAAGTCAAAAATTTCGTCACACTTAGTGACGTCGAAGGTATAAACCTTCTTTGGAAACTTGTCACTTTTCTCATTTTCAACAATATCTTTCCCTTTTGTGGGAACTAACATTTTGCAGGAGTAAGGCGGGGCCTGTTTTAATTCAGCGAGGTTGATTTCGACCTCTTCGAATTCGAATTCAGGATATTCTTCTACTTCCTCAGTCCCAACATAGGAAATCCTTTCTTTCTTACTATTCTTAAAGACTCTGGCTTTTTCGGCCTTTAGTCTTTCGACCTGTCGAACCCTATCGGCTAACTGAGCCATATCCCTCAAATACTGAGTGTCTAGTTTCTTTCGAATAGAATAATCCAAGCCCCCAGCGGCCATTTCGACTAACTCATGTTCACGCACTACTGTGTAACATCTGGATTTCAACAGCCTAAATCTATTCAAATAATCATCTATGGGTTCGGTGAACTTTCTCTTAACACTGGCCAATTCCTTCAAACTTATTTTCGATTGTCCCATGTAAAATTGTTCATGGAATAATCTCTCTAAAAGAGTCCAAGTGTCAATAGACCCAGGAGGCAACGTGGTAAACCAAGTGAAGGCGTTTTTTGTCAAGGAACTTGGGAAGTATTTGATCCTGAGATCTTCATTATTGGCTATATCTCCCGCTTCGGTTAGATATCTCGCTATGTGTTCGACTGTTGACTCATTGGTATCCCCAGCGAACTTTGTAAATTTAGGGACTTTATATCCCCTTGGTAAATCAGTACGCATTATACAATCCAGTATAGGAGAAGCGTAATTTGGCCTCCTCATTCCCGTGTTGAGGCCATTCTGGGCCATGATCCTCTCTATCATGGTGGTTAGGTTATTTTCTGCCAAGATGTTATCGTTTCGAATCCTATGAACGACGACATCGGCATCTTGATTTCGACCAACCAAAACAACTCCCCTAGGTTGTTCTTCTCGAAATTCTGGGGCTTCTGGCCTTTCGATCCTTGCCCCTGGTTCCATAACTTCCCTTTGTGGACCCGGGATTATTGGGGCTTCTAACCTTGGTGCTCTGGCCCCTAAGTTAACTTCTTCTCTGGGTGGTCTATGAATTGGGTCGTTAGCAATTTGTTCTATAACAGGCATGTTTGTTCGAAATCCCGCCTGGTTCTGCCTACGCCTTTCTGTGGGAGCAAAGAAATCTGCTATTCGACTCATATTGTCAGCGTTTTCCCTGTTCGTCACAGTCACATTCTGAACTATTGGGGCAAATATTTCCTGCATGGTTTGCGCTAACACCCCTATCATATTGTGGTTGCTGTCATCCATCAATTGCCTAAAAGCCAACTAGTTATCTGTGGTTAGGATAGGCAACGTGCTATAACCCACTGACCCTTGGTTATTTGTCATAAACTGATTAGCCCTAGACCCAGATCCTAGTTGTGGAGATGAATTCGATGTGGAATTGTGTAAACCTACCATAAAAGATGTTGGCATTCCGTAAGAAGAACTTCTAATTCTATTCCCATCGAAACCGGGTGGTCTAGTTAATGGTGTGGCGAAATGGGATTGTGTCCCTGATGGTGGAACGAATCCCCCAGGGTAGCCCATAGTTCCAGTATTTCCTAAGATCGAACTATTAGTTGATATGCCACTTACTCCATTGGTGGCTATGTTACTGGTTAAAGATGCAACAGACTGTGCATTCGAAGGGATTACATTAGATGTTCCGCTCGAAATGGACGCGTTAGTGCGTGTTGCATGTGGGCCACCTTGGTCTCCTTGTTGATTGTCTGAATTAGACATTTTGTCCAAACGTTTTCTTCTGGATAAAGGTTGGTTGCTGTTGGTTATCTTACCACTTCTCAGGTTCATAAAACAGCAAACTTCTTAGGTTCCTACGTTTTTGTAATGGCTACGTCTCGACAATCCTTAATTCTGATATCCAATTATTGGTCCCACCAGGTGTGCCAATTTGTTTCCAGTGATTTCTGGTAAACAACCGCTAGTCTTCCAAACTATCGAATAATCTTTCTTACTGTTATTCAATCTCTCTGGTAACTCACAGGATCGACTAGATTGATCCTAGGACTCCTTGGATACTAAGGTTACTCTCACAATCGAACAATTATTCATGGTTGATATTGTATAAGTGTTTGGCTTACTTAGATCTCTCTCTACGAGTCTAAAAATGTAGTCAAAATGTATATGAAAACTAAGTTATACGAATAAATGCTAATTGTAATGCTGATTGTAGAGACATATAAAACTGCATGAAAAATGAAGTAAATGGTTTCGACTTACAAAACGTTTAACATAAAAGGTTTCTGGAATGTAGAAGTTTAAAATATGCAAAAAGCGTTTAATGCAAGAAATCTGTAAATGATTTTAAGTAAAAGTATGCGCTCGAAGGACAATACTTGAAGGTAAAGGTATGGAAAATGTGACAGTTCTCTGAAATATAAAGTGCTCGAAATATAAAGAAAACACTAAAACGTAAAACTTTGAGGAAAAGACTTCGAAGTGAAAAGACTGTAAATAAGAAAACTTGTAAATGTTGCCTGACAAAAAGAATAGAGGAAAGTACTGGAAATGGTAAAAGGTTTTCATTAAGTTAGAAATACATGGTGCTATCATACATACATTTCTCTTGCATTCGTTTCCCTTGCCATGTGGTAGTTTGAATGTTATTGAGTATTTTGTATAACAGATATGACACCCCGAAATCCTAATACTAAGACTTCTATTTATACTAATTCGACCCTAACGGTCTCGCTACAGGATTATGCCACGTTTCGAACATGCAAGACAATGCTTCTTTCATCTTTCCACGTGTCCCCAAATGCTCCAACACATAACTTTCAAACTTTGAAAGTCCCGCTTCCATTTGAATTTTAAATGCTTTTGGTGTCTCTCTATTTCGAGCGTTCTTCCCAAACACAACCTCGCTGTTGTTCCGAGACTCCTTTAACTATGTTCCCATAATTGCCGTTCGAAGCTTCACGCTTTGACACCCTTATTCGAAACACTGCTTCTGCAACTTTGAAATATGGCGTTTAATTCCATTTTGATCAGAACGTTTATCTCTTTTGGCTTCTAAATAATATTATCGAAATCTTCAGCCAACACCGGGATGCCGACTTTTGCCCAAGTCGCCCTTTTGGGTTTTCAACTTGTCGGGTCGTTTTATGCGTAGTATCTTTTGACTATGTCTGCGTTCGCAGGGTGTGGCAGGTCATCCATCACCGTCCATGGTGGTTAAGATTATTTCCCCACCAGAAAAGATGTTTTTGATCACAAATGGTCCTTCGTAAGTAGGAGTCCATTTGCCCCTGGGATCACTTTGCGACAAGATGATTCCCTTGGTTACAAGGTCCCCGACTTGATATAACTGCCTCTTGACTTTCTTGTTGAAAGCCTTGATCATACGTTTTTGATACGCCTGACCATGACAAACAGCAGCAAGTCGTTTTTCGCCAATCAAGTTAAGTTGATCAAGCCGGGTCTGAATCCAATCGTCTTCACTCAAACAAGCATCCTTAATGATTCTCAAGGATGGAATCTGAACTTCGATAGGTAAAACAACTTCCATGCTGTACACCAAAGAATAGGGTGTTTCCCCAGTTGAAGTGCGTGTTATGGTACGCTACCCGTGCAGAGCAAACGGTAACATCTCATGCCAGTCCTTGTAGGTAACTGTCATCTTTTGAATGATCTTCTTGATATTCTTGTTCGCAGCTTCAACAACATCGTTCATCTTAGGATGATAGGGAGATGAATTGTGATGTTGAATCTTGAACTGCTCGCACAGAGCGGTGATCATAGTATTGTTCAAATTTGTACCATTGTCAGTGATGATCCTGTCGGGGATACCGTACCGGCATATGAGGTTCTTCCTGATGAAGCGGGCAACCACATTCTTTGTAACGGAGGCGAAGGAAGCTGCTTCGACCCACTTGGTAAAGTAATCAATGGCCACCAGGATGAAATGGTGTCCATTGGATGTTGTTGGCTTGACTTCTACAATCATGTCGATTCCCCACATTTCTAATGGCCAAGGAGCTGTTAAGACATTGAGAGGAACTGGGGGAATATGTACATTGTCAGCATAAATTTGGCATTTGTGACAAGTACGGGAGTGTTGATGAAAATCAGCTTCCGTGGTAGACCAGTAGTAGCCTGCTCGTAGAATCTTCTTAGCCATCGTATGACCGCTCGAGTGGGTGCCAAAGGTGCCATTATGTAGTTCAACCATAATCTGCTCAGCTTCAACCTTCTCTACACAACGGAGTAGGACACAATCAAGATTGCGCTTGTATAGGATACCATTGCTCAGAAAAAACTTGGCCGCTAACCTCCTTAAGAACTTTTTGTCGTTGACTGAAGCTCCTTAAGGGTATTCATGTGCTTCGAGATACCTTTTGACGTCATGAAACCAAGGTCGGTCCACCACTTCTTCGGTATTAATCTCGTGACAATGAGCAGGTTCGTCCATTCGTTCAATGGTGATTTGAGGAGCCTCATTATCCCAGTTGAGTCTAAACATGGATGACATTGTAGCTAGCGCATCTGCTAGCTGATTCTCTTCTCGCGGAAAGTGCTTGAAGGTAATCTGCTCGAAGTGTGGTAACAATGTCAGGACATGTTCTTTGTAAGGGATGAGGTTAGGATGCTTAGTATCCCACTCTCCTTTGATTTGACTGATAACCAAAGCTAACCCAAATACAATCAAAGATTTGATTCCCAAGTCAATAGCAACCTTGAGACCAAAGATACAAGCTTCATACTCGGCCATGTTGTTGGTGCAGCTGAAGCAGAGTCTAGCAGTGAAAGGTGTATGGCAACCTTCTGGAGATATAAGTACCGCGCCAATACCGTTGCCAAGTGCATTTGAAGCACCATCAAAGTACAGGGTCCATCGGGATCCTTGTTCAGGTCCGTCATACGGTCCGTTACCTTTAATGTTGTCCAAAGTCATGATATCCTCGTCGGGAAAGTCGAACCTCATAGATTAGTAGTCTTCGACGGCTTGATGAGCTAGATTGTCAGCTAGTACACTCCCCTTTATAGCTTTTTGGGTTGTGTACTAGATATCATACTCAGTCAGGATCATCTGCCATCTAGAGATTCTTCCGGATAAAGCAGGCTTCTCGAAGATGTACTTGATCGGATCCATTTTGGAAATCAACAGAGTGGTATGTGTCAACATATACTGCCTTAGCCGGCGAGCAGCCCATAGCAAAGTGCATCAAGTTTTCTCAAGCAGTGAGTAGCGAGTCTCACAGTTGGTAAACTTTTTTCTAAGGTAATAAATGGTGTGCTCTTTTCGACCAGACTCGTCATGTTGGCCCAGTACGCACCCCATTAAGTTATCCAAAACAGTCAGATACATGAGTAACGGTCTTCCTTTGACGGATGGCATCAAGATAGGAGGTTCCAGAAAATACTCCTTGATCTTATTGAAAGCAACTTGACAGTCATCATTCCATTCAACCACCTGATCTTTCTTCAACAACTTGAAGATTGGTTCACATGTAGATGTTTGGTGAGAGATGAACCTTGCGATGTAGTTTAGGCGTCCCAAGAAACCTCTGACCTCCTTCTTAGTGCGAGGGGCAGGCATTTCTTGTATAGCTTTAACTTTGGCAGGATCAACCTCGATGCCTTTGTTACTGACGATGAATACCAAAATTTTACAAGACCTGACTCCGAAAGTGCACTTGCTAGGGTTCAGTCTTAGCTTATACTCCTTCAACCTGACAAACAGCTTTTGCAGATGGTCGAGGTGTTCTTCTTCTGTTTGTGAACGGGCTATCATGTCGTCAACGTAGACTTCAATCTCATGATGTATCATGTCATGAAACAAAGCTACCATAGCTTGCTGATAGGTTTCCCCGACATTCTTCAGTCCAAATGGCATCACCTTATAGCAGAAGGTACCCCACTACGTAACAAAAGTAGTCTTCTCCATGTCTTCGGGGGCCATTTTGATCTGGTTATACCCTAAAAATCCGTCCATGAAAGAGAATACCATGTGTTAAGTTGTGTTGTCAACCAAGATGTCAATATGTGGTAGAGGAAAATCATCTTTAGGGCTAGCCCTGTTCAAGTCTCTGTAGTCCACACACATTCTGACTTTGCCGTCCTTCTTAGGTATGGGCACAATGTTAGCAACCCATTATGGATAGGAAGTAACAGCCAGAAATCCAGCATTGAACTGCTTCATCACTTCAGCTTTGATCTTTTCAAACATATCGGGCCTCATTCGGCGGACTTTCTGTTTGATTGGTGGACAGTCTTCTCTTGTAGGGAGATGGTGAACCACAATATCTGAATCTAGTCCCGGCATGTCTTCATAGGACCAGGCGAAGATCTCAACATATTCATTCAACAGCTGAACTAAGCGCTCTTTGACACTTGGCTCCAGGTTGGCACCCACTTTAACCTCTTTTCTGTCTTCCTCTGTTCCCAAATTGATAGTTTCTAACAACTCTTCATAGGGAAGAATAGCCCCTTCTTCTTGTTGCAAAAGTCTAGCCAACTCTCCAGGCACTTCACAGTCTTCATCACCTTCGTATTCGGCATGGTTGACCAGATCTTCAGAGTCACTGAAGGCCGTAGAAGAATTGTTACCCATGGAATCCGGAGTGGATGGGTACCTGCATTTTGTGAGCGTGGGTGTGTGTAAGGGATAACCACCTTTAAACAAAATGAAATGTAAAAAAGAAAGAAAAATGAACACAAAACTTTATAGATGAAAACATCCATGATTTATTAAAGATGGCATATGAAAAATGAAGAATCAAAGCCCTTACAAATGGACCTATATGCCCCGGGTAAGGCATAAGGAAAAAATTGTACGAATTGTTTAAAAGTTATTACAGACCAAACAGGAAATGTTCAAAAGATAAATTACTGATTGATGAAAGTAATGGGAACGAAGTCTTTCGCCTCCCAGTTGTTCAGTCCTCCTTCAATAGTTGGAAAGATCCAGTCTTCAAAATTGCTTCCTTCTTCATCATCTTCTAAAGCATGAACTCCATGATGAGTGATTCTCAGCGGCGGTCCTCTAGCACGGGAGCGATGCACGGCTTTTTGGCTAGCAGCAGTGAAACCCAATCCGTACTTATCTGTCTTGTAAGGAAAATCTGGCAGTTGACCCCTAATGCCAAGTAGTGGGACATTAGGGAATTCTCCGTAACGATCAATGATGATGAGATTTTCTCTTGACCGAGAACACCAATGAACATCAGAATCTGTGAGGGTCATCAACCGTTGTGACCACCTTAAACCCTGCTCATTCTTCAAAACTAATTGGGGAAGGTGAGAAATAAACCACCTTGCTAGAAGAGGAGTACAACACATGAGAACACCTCTTTTCCTCATTGTTCGTGTGTGAAATGAGTGTAGGATGTCCCCAAGAAATGTAGGCACAGGATTCTGAGATATGAAAGTCTTGACAACATTCACATCTATAAGCTGATCAAGATTTGGGAACAAGACTAACCCATAGATGAGGAGTGCTACAATCTCCTAAAAAGCTTGCAGATCTAGAGAATTCCAGCAGTCTTGTGCCTTCTCAAACATAAACTTTGCCAAGAAACCCTTGACACCACTTCTGGTTTCCCAATGACCTTTGATATCAAATGGTTGCAAGTGTAAGGCTTGAGCAACATCTTCAAGCTTTGGTTCTCTTTCTGTACCGTTGTAGGGTAGTTGATGGAGAATAGGAATCCTCAGGAGTTGAGAAAATTCCTCCAAAGTAGGTACTAGTTGGTAATCAGGAAATGTAAAGCAATGGTGTAGTTGGTCAAAGAACTGGAAGAGAAGTTTCACCATGTCTTCTTCAATGTTGGAGTTGACCAAGTTGAGAAGTCTACCATGTCTTTCACTGAAGAGAGAATACTCTGGAATCTTGGAAGTGAGCTCCTTGAGTTGAGGAGGGATCCTCACAAGGTTGACCTGAATTGTTTTCTTGCGAAGAGATTCCATGACCTACAAAACAAGAACACAGATGAAGATCCGAACCCTTGAAATGGTTAGTGGATGCAAATGATGCTTTATGATGTTCATGATGTATGCATAAGTATATGTACAAACAAATCACACAAGATCCTAGTTTCAGGCTTGCATGGGGTTTCATAGGTAAGTACCCTCTTGAAGTTAGTTGGCTCAACCTGTCCTAAAAATAGTAACCGGGTTCTAAGGAGCTCAATATCACTGGATTATTTTCTGTGTTCATTGTTTCAATTTAGCCACTTAACTGGCGACCGAAATATTCTAAGAAAACAACCCTCAATGAGTGTAGTATCGAGTATCTACCAACTTCGGACTGCACCAAAGCCGGTCATCTCACTACCCCTAATAAGGCCAAGATGGTCAAGTAAAGGTTCTAAGAGTTCATTAGTGTTTCATGACATCACTCAGCAGCCCCGTATTCTCTTTGATTGACTCAAAGGCTACCGGTACCCACAAATATGTCACACTAATATAGCTATTGCTTCAACCATGTCGGTACACCCCGCACAGTTTCCACAACGTATTGCTATTTACCTATGAATGTTTCCCAAATCCGGGTAGAGGATTTCAAGCCCAAACAATAAAACCAATTGTAAAGCAATCAAAGCAAACAAGATAAGCATGAAAAGGTGATATAAACCCTAAGGTTACTCCACTTTTAAAGTTCTCCCCAGCAGAGTCGCCAGTTCTGTGATACAGTGGGAGAACTGACTTGGGATTTTGCGTTTGTGTTCGCAAATGTTTCGGTTTAGCAAGAGTTGCCACCGACTTTTTATTTTATCCTAAGGAAAGGTCAAAAAGCACAGGAAAGACCTTTGAGATGTTTTCTTGGGTTCGGGGAGTAGATTATGAAAAGGGAAGGTGCAAACACCCTTTTCATCCATGGTTATCCATGGGCTCTTAGTTACTTGTTTAGATCACTTGCTTTTGCTTTTCAATTGTTTGAAATGGTGCTTTGTGTGTGGTTTTAAAAGATTTTTTGAAAAGAAGTCATCGTTGTGGCAACCTTTGTAATGATTCTTGTTTGAATGTATACAAAGGTGTTTTTGTCTTTTGAAAAGATGTTTCAATATTTTGAAAGTTTGTTTTGGAAATGTTTTAAAATTGTGTTGTGAGGTGTGTTTGAAAATGGCAAAGATGTTTTTGCAAGTTTTGATCAAGTAACTAAGAGTTGTCTACCCTATTTTACTCAAAGGTTTTTCCTATATGTTTTTAACCCTTTTGACAGTGTTACTTTACCATTGCATTTGGTAAACAACCTTGTATTAGGATGTTAAACGGGACAGGCGCGGGTCATCGTATAGACCATGATAACAATTGTGTTAAGTATTTTTAGCAAATTTCTGAGGGACTAGATCATTTTTGTATAGGCAACCAAGATAGCATCATCGAGGGACTATGATCTTTTGTTTTGTTTTTGTTTTGCCAAAATACTCAACATGCATAACATGGCCCATTTTTAAGGCAACAAGTAGATGTAACCCTAGAGGTGCAAGTGTGCATTGTGTTTGATTTTCATGCATTTTTGTCTTTGTATTAGGTCAAGCTACTTGTTGATTTTGGATTTTTGCATACAAACCCTAATCTCTAATCATGGCATAATTGAAAGCGTAAATGCGTAAAATATATCTACCACTATTACAACACGATTATGGGGATGGGGATACAATTTTTGAATGGGGATTATTTGACAAGAAATTAAAACCCTAGTTTTACTATTACATCCAAATTGAATCAAATGCATAAATAATAAATGGACAATATTTAAATAAACAAATAAAATAAATATACAAAATAATATGAAGATGCAAAAAATGTTTATTTATTTATTTTTATGTATGTAAAATATTTAATGCAAGAAAGGAAGAAATAAATGAAAAGATTATTGTTATTATTTTTTCTTTATTAAGGGTAAAACCCTAATTTTTTAAGAATATAAATATATTGACTATATTATTTATATACAATAAAATAAAAAGGGTATACATACAAAAAAATAAAATATATTTAGAAAAAGTATTTTTTAAGTATAGATAATAATAAAATAAAAGTATAGTATTTTTATGTTTTTTTATTCTAAAGCATCTATTAAATAAAATAAAAGTATGTATATACATATTAATTATATTAATCATGTACAAAAAATAAAATAAAATATATACAAGATAAAATTATATTCAGAATAATATTTTTGAGTGTAAATAAAAGAATAAAAATAAAAGGTATAATTATATTATTTTCAAGTTTTCAATAAATAGAAATATATATACTAATTAAATTGTTTTTTATGTTAGAAAAAATAGAAATAAAATGCAAAATAAATGTAAAAAATTATAAAATATTTTTTTGGGTATTTTTTATGTTTGGAAATAATTTAATAAAATCAAAAATGAAAATAAATTAACAAAACATAAAAATATGAAGAAATGAGCCAAGGGGTGTATTCAGCAAAAATGGGGGGGGGGGGTGCAAATAGTGAGAGGACCAAAGCCCAGCCCAAGCCACTTCATCTTCAACCTCTGACTTCAAATTTCGCGTGCGCCCTGTACAATTGCTAGATCCTGCATACGAGCTCTATTGCAAAAACACATAACATCAAAGTTGTAGAGCTTTTCAAGACGAATCCAACCATATAAAAAACTTTTCCTAACTCTCAAAGACCAGAGAGAATTTCTCTGGCCCTAAATCTTAACCTATTTTTTTCAGGATGTTCATGGACCAAATTCTCTTAGCATGCTTAATTAAAATGAAAACTGAGCATATGTACAACTTCATGGCAATGAATACTACATTTCTTATTCACAAACCTAAGTCTAAATGTTCCTAAATAAAGAGATAGGAAGTTGATAAAAACCTGTTTCAGCTGACTTCGTGTATGGCAGTGTGGAGCTTTTCAACAAGGCCTGAGATGTCTGGGAGCTTGCTTGAACTTCACTTGACCTTCTCCAATGTCTAGCTTGCCTTGAATGCACTTGAACAAGCCTACAGAACTCAACCTGCACAAGCTCAAATTGAAAATGGCAAACCCTATAAATGAAGTTACAATTAGTGTTTAAGGTTTGGGATAGCTTGGATGGATTGAATGGAAGGTGTTTGAACCGGTTTGGGGCAAAACGTACGAGCAAATTGTGCTATGGAAGTCAAGATGCAGATGCTGCCCTGTTTTGCCAATGGAAGGTGATTTTGATCTATGGGATGTTTGAGGGCTCAAAGGGTAGTGTTTCTGGTTCAACGGGATGTGAGAAAGATGTTTCAAAAGGTTGCACAAGTTAGTTTTGGCTGATGTTCAAGTTCTAGTGTTTTGGACATGTTTCTTGTATTTTAAGCCAAAATGCACAATGATGTAATAAAAGCCTGTATAAGCTATCTATCAGCCTGCTTCTTCTGATCTTGGCCCCTCAAGTTGATGGATATGCTTTGCTGAACAAGATTTGTCTCTATGCTCAAGGATTGTGGTTTTGACATAAAGCAAGATTTGGCAAAAATGGAAATATTGCTTTTTCTACTTAGGGATTAATCCAATGTGCAATGTTCTAATGACCAAAACAAAGCCTTAAACCAATGGATTTGCATTTAATTAATGAGTGTAAAATGGTTTTGAGGCCTGTAATCTAGTGCAAAGCAAGATGATTTGAATTTGCAACTTGTATGAACAAGAACATGCCATGGATGAAAAGTGAGTTTTTGCCAACTTCAAGCCTTCGATTCTCCCTAACCACAAATGAGTTTGGAGAGTTCTTGGACATTTTTGAAATCTTGAAACATGCTATACTATCCATATTTGAAATGCAATTTCAGATTCCAAGTGGAACTATGTGAAAAATGGCCATGAAGATAGGTCAAAATCCTGCCTAAACTATGGCAAAATTTCACTAAGTTATAAGTTTCATAGTCCCTTGTTCCAAAAATCATAACTTGAGATCCAAGCTTCTTTTGAGAAAACTTTGTGAATCAAAGTTGTAGACTTTGTTGAGGAATACAAATTTAATGTTGGAAGTTTTGTTTGAATCCAATTGCATCATGGTGAAAATGTTGGGTAAAGTTAGGAAAAAATTAAGAAAATTTCATAACTTAAAAAAATTCTAAGTTATGAAAATTTTCAACTTTAATCCCTAATTTGCCAAAATGGATTTCTTGATGAACAAGTTTCATGTTTTTACATATCTTGATGAAAAATGACCCTTGGCACTTGATTTTGACCAAAAAACTCAAAGTTTGACTTTTTAGTGTATAGTCAAATTTTGATCAGTTGACTGAAAAACCTATCTGTCAATCCAATGCAATTGAGATCTTTTGAGCTTGTTTAAATAGGTCAATATGATTCCATTGAATCCTTGAGTCCATGGTTGAGCCCAATTTGCCATTGGCTAGGTCAAAAGTCAGATATTGCCATTGTGTAGTAAAAACCCTAAAAATGACCATTTTGCCCTTTTAATGATCTAATCAAATTTCCTGAGGAGTTGTGGTCCAAAATTGATAAAATGGTTCATAGGAGCCTAGAATGTTGATGTGGATCAAAAATCACGAGGTTTGACTGTAAATTGGCCACAGTTGACTTCTTCCCCGATACTGTTGATTTCTAGGTCAACTGTCCAATTGACTGGGCAAAAATTTGATTCAAGGCTTGAAACTTGGTATGGACAAACTTATGAGTCCAACATGAAGTATGAAAGTCACTTTGAGCATTAGAAGTCCAAAAATCCCTGTGCAAACTTAAACCCTAATTTAGGTCATCAGTGCAAGGAGATGTCTTGAGTAGAGCAAAACCCTAACCCTGTCTGGAGTTCAAGGAGCCTCGTGAGGGGAAATCTTGATAAAATGAGAGGGAAAATTTTGGGGTACAAAAAAAAGTAACTTCAGAGGCAAAAGCAAAGCATGGGCCCAACATAAACTTGTACAAAAGTATACTTTTCAAGGACAACAATGGTACTTCTATGCCACACGTGGGGAAATCCTTTGGACAAAGTCTCAAAGGTAGGTGTGAGCATTAAATGATGATGAGATTTTTCAAAGTAGAATCCTGCAAAATGAGATTATGTATCATAGCTTAGTCTGGGTCAAAAGTTCAGCACCAGCGCAACATAGAATAAACATCCAACTTTTGATCTTTGAATCTCCCTGCTCCAACATGTTTTAAATGAGCTCTCAGACTTTTCAGAAAGCTTGCAACATGCTTTGTAGACCCTCTTTGAATTGCTCTTTGCAAACTCTGGTTGAACCTTCATGAAAACTAGCCCAGAAGTTCTAACCAAACTCTATCTTGGAAAGGCCCAGAATTTACTGAGTGCTTTAGTTTCGTGGACGTGTCTTCAAGGATTTATAACTTGAAATCCCAACATTTCTAGGAGAAGTTCTATTCTGCAATGTTTTAGATCACATTGACATCTATAACTCTTGTGTCAAAAGTTCTTCAGGAATCAGCTTGCATAATGGCGAAAATTTGGCCAGAAGTTCTGAACTTGTCATATTTCTTAAACACTTAGAAAAATTTCTAAGTATTTAGAATTTTGACCTTTGCAAAGAAAATTTGACTTTTGACTTTCTTGATGAATAAAATTTCATATTCAAACATGTCTTGATGAAATATGATTCTTGAAACTTGATTTTGATCCAAAAGTCAAAGTTTGACTTTTTCAATGTGCAATTGACCATTTTACCCTTGTGCCAATTCCAAACCTAAATAGATGTATCAGTGCTGCAAACTTGATGTCATGGAAGATCTTGTGAGAAAATCCTTGAGAAATGAGAGGGCAAATTTTGGGGTACAACAGCTGCCCCTGTTGAATCTTCTTAAACCTGAAGAGTTAGATTGGCGAGTCCGCCATTCGTGACTTAAAGGTGGAAGATGATTGAACACTAGAGTGCCCAGAAATTTGCACTCGATGATGTGGTGGTTGATTGTGTGTGGAATGGGCTTAAATATTCCATTTGGAGAAATGATGGAAAGTTGTTGGAGATGGGCTTATAGATGCCATCCAGGGTGACTGGGGAAAGTATCAGGATAAATCTTCTAGTTGATTTATACTGAAAGAGCAGAAAAATGTCTATGGGAAAGGGATCAAGATAAACCATTGAGATATTTAAATTGAAACAACAGATGTAGCGGGATGAATATCAGAATATTATCCATAAATGGATTGTATCTGACTAGTGTCTTAAAGATATATTGAATGAGCGTCAGAACAACATCTGTATATAGATCATATCTGGACTGTATTTGAAAGGTATACTGAATGAGTGGCAGAATGACATCCCTGTCTAGATCGTATCTGGATTGTATTTGAAAGGTATGCTGAATGAGTGGCAGAATAACATCCGTATCTGGATCGTATCTTGACCGTATTTAGGAGAAAAATCTGGAATAAGTATCAGAATAATATTCGTCTCTAGATCGTATCTGAACTGTTTCTAGAAGGAATCTAGAGTAAGTATGAGAATGTCAGGCGTATCTGAATCGCATCTGAACTATTTCTAGAAGGAATCTGGAGTATGTATCAGAATTTTATCCGTGTCTGGATCGCATCTGAACTGTTTCTAGAAGGATGTATGAGAAGGAGCCCAGGTAGGGTAACTTCATGATGAGTCTGTGTAAAAACCTCATCTAGAAATGAGAAGGAACCTGGGTAGAGTAACTTCAGTTGGTCATGTAGATAATTTCCCTTTCTTGTTTCAGGTATTTAATCTCTGACCTTAGGAAGAAGGATAGTTTTTCTGGCTTGTTACATGTATTAATCTTCAATCTTCTCATGTAGATAGTTTTCCTGGCTTGTTACAGGTATTAATCTACAATCAGTCATCCACAAATAGTTTTCCTTGCTTGTTATAGGTATTAATCTGGAACTATTGAAGATTGTTGATGATAGCTATCTGTTGATTGACCTTTTCATGAAAAGGTAAAACGTTAGCTGTATGCAATGTCATGATGTATAAGATGCATTATGTAATGATGTTCTCAAAATAAATGAGATTATGCCGTATGAATTTAAGATGTGTTAAATGTCATTGAAATGAATCTTTATCTGGAAAATAAATCCTTGACAAATGCTGGGGAGGTTTGGGAAATGAAAATCCTGGACCGCTGCTGTGGGTGAAGACCAAGCTCCTCCTCGGACCTTGTTTTATGATGTTTTCACTGGGGATTCCCGTTTTGTTGATTGAGGAGAAACTCTGTTGGGGAATCATGGCTTAGCTTGAGAAGGCTCTGTGGAGAGTGTTGATATTTGTTTGGGGGAAACGAGTTCAGGAGTCTCAATTTTCTGTTGCTCTACTGGGGAATTATCTCTTGAATGGAGAGGAAGAAAGTTTAGTTGTTATCTGGTCGGATTCCCATCTTCACAACAACTTGCTGGGGATAAAGAAGTTAACTGTTATCTGGTCAGATTCCAAGCTTTGCAGTAAATTTCTAGAAAGGATGAAGTTGAACTGATATCTGGTCGGGTCTAGGATTTTGCAGTAACTTACTAGGGAGGATTATAGAAAAGTATACTGGGGAAGAGGAGTTGTGGTTCCTTTATTTGTAGCAATCGGAGAGGAAAACTCAAGGTGGGAATTTGTAGTTTGTTGGGGAAATAAACCATGTCGCCGGTCCGTCAGAGAGGTGTCTTCTTTTGGCAGAAATCCTCGAGGATTCTTGAGGTTGACTCAATTGGGGAGAAGTTTTCAGATATTGAAACCTTGGCTGGGGTCACCCTATAAAAAGGACTTTGTGGGGGATTTTTCGTTGGCCCTAGTGAAGAAGTGAAAAACACAAGAAGGGGGTTGAATTGTAAAACTTGAATTATCAAATGCAGACAACACGTTATTTTTATCCTGGTTCGTTTGATCTCAAACTACTCCAGTCCACCCGTCAAGGTGATTTCGCTTCTCTCCAACGAGGTCTTAATCCACTATATTCAACTGAATACAACAACTGCTTTAACAACTGTCAAAGCCTTCTTGAGTCTAACCACAGACCGATTTATCTCAAGGAAATTCTTTTACAGATAAATGAACAAATGTGTTTGATGTTTTCTAGGAAAAACTATATATCACAACTGTGATAATACACAATATTAAGCTTGGATAATACTAGATTGCAAGAGCTATAGAGTAAGCGCTTGAGAACTTTAGCAAACTGGATGAGTGAGAACGTGAAGATGATTGGCTTATGCGTATGTGCGTATTAGAGAATTATTAGCCATTTGTTTTCTCACAGATTTGTTTTTATAGCCATGGAATAGATACGTTGATGTCCATAACTTCATTTCAATGCTCATAACGTTCTTTCCATTTTGAGAAGATCTTTGTCTTGGAATAAAGACGTTGGTAATTAATCTGCCTTGAATGCATAGTAACGTTGACACTTCAGAGTGTTCTGCTGATGCTAATCATAGTGTTCTTGGCTTTAGCTTATTCTGGCGTTTCTGAGTGCGGATGATGTGGATAGGATCTTGATCAGAGTCAGAGTATGTTTTGCGCAGATTCTGTTCATCAGGCTTCAGCGTAACACATGTTTGATCTTCTGATTTGACATATCTTCTGATGCTGATGTTGATATTCTGATGCTGATTCCACCAGAGTTTCTGTAAATACACAATATAATTTTAAGTAGCATATATGTCTTATAAATCTTACAATTTATTTAATCTTGTATTTTGTTATCATCAAAACTCTAACTGAGGGTTGTAGAATCAAACTATGTTCTAACAATCTCCCCCTTTTTGATGATGACAAAAACCAGATTTTTTCAATTAAAATAAAGTGATGAAAGGTATCAGAGTTTAAGGATAAAGAGGAAACAGTATCAGAGATAATCAATTAACGAATAAAAGGTATCAGAGTTCAGAAGATAAGGAATAAGAAGTATCAGAGTAAAGAAGAGAAAAACTCCCCCTGAGTTGATTATTTCCCTTTGATTCCTTGAGACCTTGAGCATCAGAACTTTACTGAACTTTCTTTGAGCACCAGAACTGTACTTTGTCAGAGTTCATCAGATTCTTGTACCTGTAAGCTTTTCAGAACAAAGAAATTCAAATATTTAAGAATGTTAGAATGTTTGAGACTTATGTCTCAGTAATCCGTTATTGAAAAATATCATTCGTTCTCCCCCTTTTTGTCAGTTATCAAAAAGCATAAATAATCAGAGTTAAAATGATCAGAGCAAAACAAACGTTTGTATTAAAACAGAAGCAATGAGTGTAGAACAAGTAAAAATATTATAGACAAACATGTAAAGAAAATAGGGAAAACATAGGAAAATTCTAAGAAGAATAAGGAAGTCGTGTGAATGGTGTGAAGTGTTTAAATAGATTTCGAAAAAGTTTTTGAAAACATAAACGTTTAAGAGAGAGAAATAAATCATGATTAATTGCATTTAATGATTGCTGATTTTAGGGGATTCAGAAAGATACTTAAACGGTTACCTATGACATGTGTCTCAATGCATCCAATCAGCGCTTTGCCTTTTCAGAAGCGTGAACGCGTGTTCAGCCTCAGGAAAAAACTGATGACAGGATGACACTTGTTTTCTTGAGTGAACAACACATCTATCCTTGAACTGAAGCGCTCAGATCTTCATGGATAGATTCTGATACAATCTGCATTTCTAAAATTCTGAAAGAGGATTGATCAGAAGTTCACATAGAAATAAACACAATTCTGAAGGTTAATATATAAAATTAAAACAGTTTTATTCTGGACAGAGCTTCATGCTGAGATGTTTCAGAATGAAGTTGAACCTATCTTCAGAAAGTGGTTTTGTAAAAATATCAGCCCATTGATGGTCTGTATCAATAAATTTTAAGTTTAATATTCCTTTCTGAATATAGTCCCTAATAAAATGATGTTTTATTTCTATATGCATAGCCCTAGAATGCAAAATTGGATTTTTACTTAAGCAAATAGCAGAAGTGTTGTCACAGAGGATAGGAATGTTACTCTCATATATCTGGAAGTCCTCAAGTTGACTTTTCATCCAGAGCATTTGTGTGCTGCATCCAGCTGCTGCTATGTATTTAGCTTCTGCTGTTGATAGAGCAATTATGGATTGTCTTTTGCTGGACCATGAGAACAGATTTGCTCCCAGAAACTGGCAGCTTCCAGAAGTGCTTTTACGTTCTACTCTATCTCCAGCAAAGTCAGCATCACAGTAACCTACTAAGCTATAATCACTTGATTTTCTATAAAACAGACCCAGATTAGTAGTACCTTTCAGATACTTGAAAATTCGCTTAACAGTTGTTAAGTGAGATTCTCTAGGATCTGATTGGAATCTTGCACAAATGCATACACTGAATAAAATATCAGGCCTTGAAGCTGTCAGGTAAAGAAGAGAACCAATCATACCTCTGTAGACCTTCTGTTCTACCTTTTTTCTTACCTCTTCTCTTTCCAGAATGCACGTGGGATGCATTGGAATCTTTGATGGCTTACATTATGATAGATCAAATTTCTTCAGAAGTTCTCTGAAATATTTGCTCTGATGAATGTAAGTTCCTTCTGGGGTTTGATTGATCTGAATGCCCAGAAAGAATTTCAGTTCCCCCATTAGGCTCATCTCGAATTCTGCCTGCATACACTTAGCAAACTTTCTTCCCAGAGAAGGTTTAGTAGATCCAAAAATGATATCATCAACATAAATCTTACATACCAAGATGTCATTCTTAACTGTCTTACAGAATAAGGTTGTGTCCACTTTCCCTCTGGTGAATTCCTTTTCTAACAGGAAGTTACTCAGTCTTTCATACCAAGCTCTGGGAGCTTGTTTCAGACCATACAGTGACTTCTTTAGTTTGAAAACATATTCTGGATTCTTTGAACTTTCAAACCCAGGGGGTTGGTTCACATATACCTCTTCTTCTATATAGCCATTTAAGAATGCACTCTTAACATCCATCTGATACAGAGTGATGCCTTTATTAACAGCAAATGAAATTAAAAGTCTGATAGATTCTAACCTGGCGACTGGATCAAAGGTTTCTGTATAGTCTATCCCCTCTTGCTGACTCTAACCTTGTGCTACCAATCGTGCCTTGTTTCTGATGACTTCACCTTGTTCATTCAGTTTGTTTCTGATGACGTTGAATCCTTTTCGTTTAGGAACAAGATCCCATACGTCATTTCTTGTGAATTGATTCAGCTCCTCTTGCATTGCTAGAATCCAGTCATTGTCCAGAAGTGCTTCATCAACTATTGATGGTTCAATCAGAGAAACAAGTCCCATGAGGGATTCTTCAGAGTTTCTGAAGCTGGCTCTTGTTCTGATTGGATCTTCCTTTCTTCCTAAGATTGTTTCTTCTGGGTGATCCATACTGCTTCTGGATGGTCTTTTCTGAGGTAGATCAATAAAAGATGCTGGATTGCTTGTAGTGCCTCTTTCTGATGTTGAGGGAGTGTCTTTGTTAAGAGCTTCTGATGACTTATCTTCAGTACCTGTGAATTCAACTTCCATACCTACAAGTAATTCATTCAGCTTTTACTTTTGAGAGTCAAGCTTATCATCAAAACAAACACTGATTGATTCTTCCACAATTTGTGTTTCTGTATTGTATACTCTGTACCCTCTTGAGCGTTCAGAGTATCCTAACATAATACACTTCTGTGCTTTAGAGTCAAACTTGTTCAAATAATTTTTAGTATTCAAAATAAAACAAGTACATCCAAATGGATGAAAATATGAAATGTTGGGCTTTATGTTCTTCCACAATTCATATGGAGTCTTTTCCAGAACAGGTCTTATAGAGATTCTATTCTGAATGTAGCACATTGTGTTTATTGCCTCTGCCCAGAAGATCTTAGAAACATTAGTCTCGTTGATCATGGTTCTGGCCATTTCTTGCAATGTTATGTTCTTTCGTTCTACAACTCCATTTTGCTGGGGAGTTCTAGGACAAAAGAAATCATGCAGAATGCCTTTGTCATTAAAAAATGATTCAAAATCTTTGTTTTCAAACTCTCCACCATGATCACTTCTGACTTTGACGATTCTAAGATCCTTTTCATTCTGAACTTGGTTGCAGAAGGTGACAAACACAGAGTGTGACTCGTCCTTGTGTCTTAAGAACTTTACCCATGTCCATCTGCTATTGTCATCTACGATTACTAACCCATACTTCTTGCCACAGACTGAAGCAGTTTTAACTGGTCCAAATAAGTCAATGTGCAGAAGTTCTAATGGTTTAGAGGTGGAAACAACATTTTTAGATTTGAAAGCTGGTTTTGCAAACTTGCCTTTCTGACATGCTTCACACAGAGCATCTGAATTGAACTTCAGGTTAGGAAGTCCTCTGACCAGATTGAGTTTGTTAATCTGAGATATTCTTCTCATACTAACCTGTCCCAATCTTCTGTTCCAGATCCATTGCTCGTTGTTAACATACAGAAGACACTTTACATTCTGACTTTTCAGTTCATAAAGTTTGATTTTATAAATGTTGTTTCTCCTCTTTCCATTAAACAGGATAGTCCCATCTTTCTGACTAACAGCTTTGCATGAATTTTGATTAAAGATTATATCATAACCGTTATCACTTAATTGACTTATGGATAACAGATTATGCATTAATCCATCTACTAATAAAACATTACTTATAGAGGGAAGATTTCCATTACCTACAGTTCCAGAGCCAATGATCTTTCCCCTTTGATTGCCTCCAAAGCCTACGTGGCCTCCAGGCTTAAGTTCCAGGCTTTGGAACATATGCCTTCTTCCCGTCATGTGTCGTGAGCAGCCAGAGTCCAGGTACCATGACTGGTGTTTCTACTTTGCTGCTAAAGATATCTGCAACATGTATTATTTTATCCTTAGGTACCCATATTTTCTTGGGTCCTGATTTGTTAGTTTTACCAAAAATCTGGTTGAATTTTGGTTTGACAGAATAATTACTACTAGTATATTGGATGTCGTGTGTGTGCCCATATACAAAGTGTAGGTACCTTACCTTGGTATCCTATTCCCTTTCTGACATTTCTGCTAACTCCATAGATCATTGAAGCCATCTTGCTTCTATCTATGTTTTTAGCTAGAAACTTCTGAAAGTTGTGATCATACTCCTTGATGATCTCATCAGCACTATTGGGAGTTTCAAGAATTGTTTCCTTCTCAGAGTTTTGTAATAGATTTTCTAATTTTGAAATTTTATTTTTCAACTCAGAATTCTCCAATTTGAGACTCTCAGTTTTATCAGAGTCAGAAACAAGATCCCTTTTCAGGTTTCTGAATTTGACTCTGATCTGCTGATATCTTTCCAGAATCTCATTAAGGCTTTCAGCTAGTTCAGCCTTAGTAAAATTAATAGCAATGTCAGGAAATACATCTTCTGTGTCTGATTCAGAGTCTGATTCAGAAGCTTCACTGTCTTCTGTTATGTTTGCCATGAGAGCTATGTTTGCTCTCTCATCATCTGATTCTGAGTCAGCTTCAGATGTATTAGAATCATCCCATGTGGCCGTGAGACTTTTCTTATTTTCCTTGCCAAACTTTCTTCTGGGCTTTTCCTTCTGAAGCTTTGGGTAGTCACTTTTGTAGTGCCCTTTCTCGTTACATTCATAGCAGATGATGTCTTTGTTGTTTGGCTTTCTGCTTCTTGAAGAGCCTTCAGATCTTCTGTATCCAGAGGAGGGTTCTGAACTTCTGTATCTGGAGGAGGATTCATTCTGATTCTCTGATCTTCTTGGATTCCTGAACATTCTTTGCCTCTGCTTCCACAGTTGGTTCACCCTTCTGGAGAGGAGAGACAGTTCATCTTCTTCTGATGAGGACCCATCAGAGGTTTCTTCTATAGCCTGCAAAACTTTGGAGTCAGATTTTCTGTTAGATTTTAAAGCTAATGGCTTACCTTGCTTTTGAGGTTCATCAGCTTCTAGCTCTATCTCGTGACTTCTGAGGGAGCTGACAAGTTCCTCCAGAGAGATTTTGTTGAGATCCTTAGCTAGCTTCAGCTTTGTGACCATTGGCCTCCACTGTTTCGGCAAGCTTCTGATGATCTTCTTAACATGATCAGCAGTAGAATACCCTTTGTCCAGAACTTTGATACCAGCAACCAGAATTCGAAATCTTGAGAACATCGTTTCAATTGATTCACTTTCTTCCATCTTGAATGCCTCATACTTCTGAATGAGCGCAAGAGCTTTAGTTTCTTTAACTTGAATGTTGCCTTCATGCGTCATTCTAAGAGAGTCAAACATATTCTTTGCAGTGTCTTTGTTTGATATCTTTTCATATTCAAAGTAAGAGATGACAATGAGAAGAATTATTCTTGCTTTGTGATGGTTTCTGAAATCACGCTTTTGTTGATCAGACATTGCTTTCTTGTCAATCTTCTGACCACTTGCATTCACTGGGTGCGTGTATCCATCAGTCACTATATCCCACAGATCAGAATCGTGGGCCAGAAAGAAGCTTTCCATTCTGTCTTTCCAGTAATCAAAGTTCTCTCCATCAAAGACTGGAGGTTTGCCACTGAATCTGTCTCTTTCTTCATTATTGTCATTGCTGATGTTTTGATGTGTACCTGCCATAGTGTGTTTCAACGCTAGATCTTGTACTGACACGATTAAGTGTTATAAGCTCAGAACCAGGCGCTCTGATGCCAATTTAATAAGTGAAAAACACAAGAAGGGGGGTTGAATTGTAAAACTTGAATTATCAAATGCAGACAACACGTTATTTTTATCCTGGTTCGTTTGATCTCAAACTACTCCAATCCACCCGTCAAGGTGATTTCGCCTCTCTCCAACAAGGTCTTAATCCACTATATTCAACTGAATACAACAACTGCTTTAACAACTGTCAAAGCCTTCTTGAGTCTAACGACAAACCCGTTTATCTCAAGGAAATTCTTTTACAGATAAATGAACAAATGTGTTTGATGTTTTCTAGGAAAAACTATATATCACAACTGTGATAATACACAATATTAAGCTTGGATAATACTAGATTGCTAGAGCTATAGAGTAAGCGCTTGAGAAATTTAGCAAATTGGATGAGTGAGAACGTGAAGATGATTGGCTTATGCGTATGTGCTTATTAGATAATTATTAGCCATTTCTTTTCTCATATATTTGTTTTTATAGCCTTGGAATAGATACGTTGCTGTCCATAACTTCATTTCAATGCTCATAACATTCTTTCCATTTTGATAAGATCTTTGTCTTGGAATAAAGCCGTTGGTAATTAATCTGCCTTGAATGCATAGTAACGTTGACACTTCAGAGTGTTCTGCTGATGCTAATCAGAGTGTTCTTGGCTTTAGCTTATTCTGGCTTTTCTGAGTGCTGATGATATGGATAGGATCTTGATCAGAGTCAGAGTATGTTTTGCGCAGATTCTGTTCCTCGGGCTTCAGCGTAACACATGTTTGATCTTCTGATCTGACATATCTTCTGATGCCGATGTTGATATTCTGATGCTGATTCCATCAGAGTTTCTGTAAATACACAATATAATTTTAAGTAGCATATATGTCTTATAAATCTTACAATTTATTTAATCTTGTATTTTGTTATCATCAAAACTCTAACTGAGGGTTGTAGAATCAAACTATGTTCTAACACCTAGTAGCGAGTGTTTGTGGTACTTCCAAGAAATGTTTGACTGTACATAAACCTTTATTGGGATTCATGCTTAATTCCCCAAGTGATTCAGATACAGACCTGCCCCAGGTATATTCAGCATTTCTTGAGAGATTTCTTCGAATCTCGATCGGACTGCCCTAGGTGTATTGGACAGTGACACATCACGCCCCCTTGCTTATAGGAGATATGTTTTTTTGGAAGTGTCTTCCCACTTGAAGTGATTTTGTTCATTGAGAGAGTTTTCGTTCACTGCATATTCGTCGTGTGAATTTATCTACTGTCCAACAAATAGCCTTATGCAAACAACGATATTCAAATAATGCAAAGTTTATGCTTTCCTTTGAAGTTTTTAAAATGCATTTTAACAGATAAAGAATTTTATAGGAAAATTCAACTCAGGATTTAGAGTAAAGCCTTACAGGAGTCAGGATACCTTTTGTAACAGTATACTTTCGAATTAACCCATGCTTCAATTAGGACTTTTGAAGGCTGTAGCGTGGCTTGGTTCACGGTTTAAGAAACAAAGGATAAAGGCTCAAATTTTATTTGTACCCACCTGTTCTTTGTGATGTTCTCTGATCCTAAACTCAGTTAATTGTATGTTCGAACTCCAATGACGTTTTGGTGATGGTTCCGACAAGTTTAGTTTATCGTAAGGAAGTCACTTTTTGCAACATTTTTCATGTTGGTAGAGGATCTATAATGACCTCTTTTTTTGGTTTATTATCCCTGATTTTGCCTGACTGTTCTTGTTTTTGAGATTACAGCCAGCAGGATGCCCCAGTTTTTGTAGGTTTTGACTTAGTGGGCTTTTCTTTTTTTAAGAAATAATGACTGCCTATGTGATAGGGAACCATCACCGTCTTTTGATTCCAGAGGAATGTTTTTTAATGTCATTCAAAGTGAAAGTTTGTCACTGATTGCAAATTTGAATTAACTTAGGGACTACCCTGCCCCAGGTTTTGATTAAAGGTTTCAATTTGTGTAAAAAGGAAACTCCTACTTCTTTGGCTCAAAGGGGTTGATTAGGGATTATCTTCCTTATAACTCCAGTGTATAGGATTTGAAAGAATTCATGTACATCGTCAGCAAGGTCTGTCCAAAGGCATATTGTATGAGATCATGGCATTGTTTTCGTCATCCTCCCTCTAAAGGCTTTTAACAAGAGTTAAATATCATAAAGGGAGTAAACAACATAGTTTAAATGTAATGAAAACGAATGGATCAATTCAAGACAAACATATGAAATGCATTAATGAAACAAAGTTTGACATTAATAGATAAGTGTTTTAACAAACAAAAGAAATTACAATTGAAAATTCAAGAATGAACAAAGTGATCTTAATGATTTGGCAAAGGAGAAGTGATCACATTAGGAGCCTCTGGAGGGTCAAACTCAATCTCCTTGGCATTAATCATGTCCTGGACTATCAGAGTGGTATGCGCACCTTTCATTGGGATGATAGGTGGGAGCATAAGTGTTAGGGTTCCGGAGAGGAGCCTTTAACGTAATCAACTCTGCTTTCAACATGTGTTGTAGATCTTGAGCCGGTGGCATGTTGATCTTAGTGAATTGTCTTTTAGGCATGAATTCCTTACACTGAAGCCCCTGTTGGCGTTGTTGCACTGATGCAGGATTGGAGATCAGGACGACCCCCACATGTTGGTCGTGATGGTTCTGGTTAGGACCCTTTTGGTCATGAACAACATTGGACTCGTTCTTCCCATTGTATGGCTTTTTATGAATATCATAGGATGTAGCTCCTTGGATCTTTCCACTTTTGATACCAGCTTCGACCCTTTTTCCAGTCAGTATTATCTCGGTGAATCCAGCTGAGGAGATTCCAATTAGGTGATTAAAGAAAGGTCCTGTCAAAGTTTCCATAAAGATGTCAATCAACTCTCTGTCAGTTAATGGGGGTTGCACCCTACCGGCCAGATTTCTCCACTTTTGGGCGTATTCTTTGAAGCCCTCGTTGGGACGCATGGCCATATTCTGCAATTGTACATGAGTTGGTGAAAGATCAGCATTATATTGGTACTTCTTGTAAAAAGCAGCAGCTAGATCTTCCCAAGTGTGAATGTGGGAACTCTCCAATTGAAAGAACCACTCAATTTGTGTCCCAACTAAACTCTCTTGGAAGAAATGGATCCAAAGCTTCTGATCAGTTGTGTATGGTTGAATCTTGCGGACATAAGACTTTAGGTGCATCTTAGGACAAGAGACTCCATCACACGGGGCAAAGGTATGGATTTTGAACTTTAGTGGGATGACCACTCCAGAAACCAAACCCATGTCTCCTAAGTCTAAACCAGGCACATCTTGGATCTCCACAGCTTTTAGTTGTCTTCAAGCTATTTGTATTTTTCATCTACTGGTGGATACCGCTCCTCAGAAGAGTCTTCGTCATCAATGGCTATGTTGACTCTAATGCTTCCAGCTTCCCGTTCTTGACTGTCTTTAGAAGAAGAATCTTCTCTTTGAGCTAGCTGGGCATGCCCCTTGGACCTTCTACTCACGTTGAGGATGACAAAAAATTTCTTCTTCTTGCTCTCCTTGGTGAATAGTGTTTTCATATCTTCCTGCCCCTTGGCCAAGTTCATGAGCGCTTGTTGGAACTGAGCGTTTTAAGCTTGGAGATCTTTAACAGTTTTCTCTAAAGCCATCTCTACTGAAATAAACAGTAAGAAGATAAGAAGACCTGTATGGGAGAAACCTATCATGATATGATGCATGGTATGTTGATGTATGTTTTCAAGGATCTCGCGGGATAAACACAAGAAGATGTTAGAATTTGAACGTTGATCAACTGCTTAGATTGGAAAACTTTGTATTGGTGGATGTCCTTCCACGAGAATCAAGCTCACCATGTCAAGTGGCTCGTAGCCCATGACTCAAGTTACCGTGCTTTGGTCTTGACGTTGTTTGATTAGAGGAAAAATAAATCCTCTTTCCCCTTGATATGAATCTGGTTCATCATGAACCTGTATCATATGCCCTTGAGATCCTTGAAATGGTTATTGAAAATGCTATGGTATGATGTTATGATGGTATGTACAAGTATGCAAAGTAAGCAAGTTGTTATGTACAAATAATCATATACACACAAAGCAGACAAGTCCTTAGGTTTAGGCTTGCATGGAGTCTTATAGGTAAGTTCCCTCTTGAAGTTTAGTTGGCTCAACCTGTCCTAGTAATAGTAACCGGGTTCTAAGGGGTCACAATATCACTTATCTTTCTTGTTAGGCATTGTTTTAGCACAAGCCTCTTTAACAGCGACCGAAATATCCCGAGAAGTCCGATCTCAATGAGCGTAGTATCGAGTATCAACCAACTTCAGACTACACCAAAGCCGGATATCTCACTACTTCCTAATGGCCAAGTTGGTCAAGTAAAGGTTCTAAAGTCAGTTAGTGCTTCATGACACCATACAGCGGCCCCATATTCTCCTTAACTACTCAAGGGCTACCGGTACCCACAAATGTGTCACACTAACGTAGCTATTTCTTAGACCATGTCGGTATACCATGCACAGTTTCCACAACGTATTTATACTTACCTATAAGGTATCCCAGACCCGGGTAGAGGATCAAAATAAGCCCAAACAAGGAACCAAAAATGTAAAGCAAGTAAGTCAAACAATGAAAGCAAATAAAGGTGATCTAGACCTAAGGTAACCCCACTTTTAAGTTTTCCCTAGCAGAGTTGCCAGTTCTGTAATACGGTGGGAGAACTGACTTGGGATGTTTTGCGTTTGATTGCAAATGTTGCGGTTAGCCAGAGTCTCCACCGACTTTTCTTTTATCCAAAAGGAAAGGTGGAAAAGAACAGGAAAGACCTTTGAGATTATTTCTTGAGTTCGGGGGGTAGATTATGAAAAGGGAAGGTGTTAGCACCCTTTTCATCCATAGTTATCTATGGGATATTAGTTGCTTGCTAGATTATTTTCTTTTGTTTGAAAATGTGCTTTGTGGTGGTTTTTGAAAGTATTTTGAAAAAGGCGCCTTCGTTTAGGCGAACTTTGTAACAATTCTTGTTTCGGCAAGAACATATACAAAGTGTTGGACTTTTGAAAATATTTCATGGAAAATGTTGGTGTATTTGAAGAGATGTTTGTTTTGAAAGTGAGCAGGCAACTAAGAACGTTTCTACCTACTCAAAAGTCTTTTTTCTTTTCCTCCTCCTTTAGATATTTCATCTCACCATTGATTGGTAAGAAGCTTTATCTTTGGATGTAAAGGGACGGGCGTGGGTCATCGTATAGTCATGATAAAAATGTTGTAAGATATCTTAACATTTCTCTTTGAGGGACTAAGATCATTTGAAAGGCAACATTTGAAGCATCATCGAGGGACTATGATCTTGTATTTTGTTTTTGCTAAGACATCCCACATGCATAACATAACAATTTTTATAAGGCAATAAGTGGAGTTAACCCCAAGGGTGCATGTGTGAATAATATGTTTGATTTGCATGCATTTAGTCGTTGATTAAGGGTTGTCTACTTGTTGTTTTTATCTTCCCATACAAATCCTAATTACTAGCATTTATATGAAAGCGATAAATTACGGAAAGTAAATATCTAAGCTATTACAATCATTTGGGGACGGGGTGTACAAATTTACAAATGGGGATTGCAAGAAATTAAAGTCCTAATTATTTATTACAGCCATATTGAAGTAATGTACAAGAAATGTAAAATAGACTTGTTTTGTTTTTGTTAAGAGAAGAAATAAATTTGCATAAGAAAATATTTTTAGTCTTTTTGTTTTAAAATAAATAAAGCAAAATGCATGAATATAAAGTATTTTTGATGTTTTTTATTAAATAAAATAAAAGTGATGATGAAAATAATAAGAGAGTAAGAGTTAGAATCAACGTGTTGCTGAAAGGAAAAAGATCAGAAGTTCTGACTCAGGTGCGCTGCAAATCAGAAAGAGAATGTTAGATGAAAAGGGGAAAGCCAGAATTTCTGGGGTCACGGCTAACAAAGGAAATCCTAGAAGTTCTGATTGCCTAGAAGTTTTGATTGACTAGAAGTTATGATGTTTGAAGGAGTCTAGAAGTTCTGGTTGTTGAGAGAGTGAGGTGATAATGCTGTTAGGTGAGGAAGTCTGGAAGTTATGGTCCAAGAATATTGTTTGACAAATAATGGGGTAAAAATGTCAATAAATAAACCTAAAAAAAAGATGCTTCTGGGGCTAGAACCCAGGACCCTTAGCACTAATGTCTTATGCGCACGCTTTCTACCACTGGGGTGGCTGTACATCTGGTATTAGAAGCAGAAGCATAAACATGTATCACAAAGTAAGTTCTTATGATGGACTTCATCTCTTTCTCCATGCCAGTTAAAGCATCTGCAGCTTAGCCATTTCTCAACAAAACACAAAGTGCAAACGTAGGAGTTATGACAGATTTCAACAGGTTTCAGAAATATAAGATATCAGAACTATAAATCAGAAGCAAGCATGAATTTTGCTAATTCTAATTCTGAATCCTAATTTCCTTAAGACGTTCTGAACTGAAGTTCTCTCTACTTAGGAAAAATACATGAAATTTATGAATATGTACAAAATCAGAATCAGGATGTCTACATTGTATTTTTGAACATGCAATCTAACAATGCCTGAGTAATATAATGAGAGTCAGCAGAAGCATACCTTGCAGTTGGAAAATATTTTGTGAGCTGGAGCCTGGTTCTGGATGCTTGTGATGTTCTGATCAGCTTCCTCACGTGCTCAGTAGGCTGTAACAATCTTTAACTTGGACTATGAATGGCCAGAAAATTCTGGAACAACCAAGAAGCAAAGTTTTGACTTTTTGAGGTGGATATTGATGGAGAACGCGTTACAGTCTGAAAACAGAAGTTAGGACGACTTCTAAATGTATATCAGAAGCTGTATGGATGATTTGGTCAAGAAACACTTGAGGAAAATTGGAGTTTGAATGCAAAAATAAAAAACTAGTAGGTTTTGTATTTGTGTTTGCAGTTTCGGATTCCTTGAACTTTTAGCAAGGTTTCAAGGATTTTTCTTTTCAATTTTTCCGACCTCTTTACAGTTGCAAATGAAGTTCAATTTATTGGCAAGGATTTTGTAGCTTGGAGAAGTCAAGAGTACCATCATCATGCTAGGGCGCTGACTTGTTTTTGAAGCAAGTTAAACAAGTATGGTGGTTAGCAGCTTTTAGCCGTGCCTAAGCTGGATTTGTAAGAATGAATTAAGGAAAAGTAACCTTAGCGGCAAAAGCAAAACATGGGCCTAGCATAAACTTGTACAAAAGTTTCTTTTCAAGGACATCAATGGTACTTCTATGCCACATGTGGGGAAATCCTTTGGACAAAGACTCAAAAGTGGGTGTGAGCATTAAATGATGATGCGATTTGTCAAAGCATAAATCCTACAAAACGATATTATGTATCATAGCTTAGTCTGGGTCAGAATTTCAACATCAGCGCAACTTAGAATAAACATCCAACTTATGATCTTTGAATATCCCTGCTCCAGCATGTTCTGAAGGAGCTCTCAGACTTTTCAGAAAGCTTGCAACACGCTTCGTAGATCCTATTTGAATTTATCTTTGCAAACTCTGGTTGAACCTTCTTGAAAACTGGCCCAGAAGTTCTAACCAAACTATGTCTTGGAAAGGCCCAGAATTTACTGAGTGCTTCAGTTTAATGGACGTGTCTTCAAGGATTTATAACTTGAAATCCCACCATTTCTAGGAGAAGTTCTGTTCTGCAATGTTTTAGATCTCATTGAGATTTATAACTCTTGTGTCAGAAGTTCTTTCGGAATCAGCTTACTTCATGGTGAAAATTTGGCCAGAAGTTCTGAACTTGTCATATTTCTTAAACACTTAGAAAAATTTCTAAGTATTTATAATTTTGACCTTTTCAAAGAAAATTTGACTTTTGACTTTCTTTATGAAACAAATTTCAAATTCCAACATGTCTTGATGAAATATGATTCTTGAAACTTGATTTTGATTCAAAAGTAAAAGTTTGAATTTTTCAGTATGCAATTGACTATTTTGCCCTTGTGCCAATTCCAAACCTAAATTGATGTATAAGTGCTGCAAACTTGATGTAATGGAAGATCTTGTGAGAAAATCCTTGAGAAATGAGAGGGAAAATATTGGGGTACAACAACTAGCTAAATAGAGGTTCAAACCAAGAAGTCCCGATGATGAGAACATGAGCCAGTCGAAGGGTGCACAAGAGGTACACTCGAAGAAGCATGCAGAAGGCCCATTCGAAGGACACACCTTGGTGGCCCATTCAAAGAGGGTACAAAGCGTACACAGAAAGTCCATTCAAAAGAGCCATTCGAAGGAGGCAACTTAAGGCCAATCGAAGGGCATGGATTGAAGGCGTTCGAAAGAGGGAAGAATGTCCAGGTTCATTTAAATTAAAAAAGGGACAAGTTTCCATGATTTTGCAACGTTACAAAACTTTATTCATGGCTTTGAAAACATTTGTTTATGGATATTTAAACCATTGTTTTCTTGTCACCTCCCTTCTACTCTATATAAGCAGCGTGCTTGCAAGCCAAATGGAGGCTAACACACACATTGGAGATACACTTCCCTATAAACCACCCAAGTTATCAAAAAAAAAATCTCATAAGTGATCCAAGTCAAAGCAATTTTCAACAACGCTCCACTCACCCCCTGAAATCTGCAAGAGGCGTTCCCAAATACTAGACAAACCCCAACATTCACTGGAGCATCACTCACACAATTAATCCGTTGGTAACTTATTTTCGATCTCAAACTAGCTAAGCATGCAATTTTTAAATTCATATTAATCATACATTCATGTTGTTGCTAATGTTTGTTATTGCTTTCATGTGCTACATGCAAGATTAAGCGCATGGTTTGGGATCTTTCCATGTCTTGGGCACGATCCATATTTTCTTTCGGATATCAGGGTTTATGAGGTTGTAAGACAGACGAAGTAGCCTTTGATTCAGACTCAGAGGATCCTAATTAGGATTATGCAACCACAGGCTGTCGAATCTAAGGCTAGATTCGACCCAAATCTGGACTTGTATCTTGTTTTCCCTAATAAATTTATTGCAGGAATACAACATACACCCCTAACAATATCCTCAACTGGATCGAAGGCCATCTTTAACAGTATTGAAGGATACCTTGACACAGGCTCGAAGTATGATGCTCATCATTGGATCGAAAGCTATCTTTTCCTGGGATCCGAAGATCTTTCTCCTTATATTTTTATTTTTGTTGTTCATTTCTTTTCTATAGTTTTTTTTTTAAAATTACCATACAAATAATAAAAAATCACAAAAAATATTAGTTTTAGGTTTTTTTTATTAAACTAATTTTGTAAGTAAATTAATAAATAATTTTAACTATTTTCTTAATTTAAAATAAATTAGAATTTAGGTTTTAATTCAACTTTAATTATTTCCTTTTCATAATACAAAAATTAAAAACCAAAAAGAATTTAGACTATCTTCTTTAAATTAATTTTAATTATTTTCTTAAATAAAAAAAGAACAATAAAAAGATTTTCTTATTTCATATTCACTTATAAGGTTTTAGACGTATTTTTAACTTTCGCGCGTTATTATTTTCTCGCATTTTTACATTATTGTACCTGTATACTAAATGTAATAGTAATTAGGCTTTATTTTCCGCTTTTAATTTATGCACTCCCCAAATTTTGTACATTGTAAATCCCTCTCCCAAAGCCATGTAATAGTCTAGGTTTTTACCTTCTGCATTTTATATTCTGCAATATATATTAACTGCTAGTAACTAGGCGTGTATGAAAAAACTGAAATCAAACGTTAGCAAACTTAGCAAAAAGAAAAAAATAACTGAACATAATACACTTGCACATATACACCTCTAGGGTACCCCACTTTGGTTGCCTTCGGAAATAAAACAGTCATGTCCCTCGAAACAGGGACGCTTTAGTGAAGATCCCTAAATCAAAAAGATCATAGTCCCTCGACGACCCTACAACTGCCTTTCGATAAATGATCTAGTCCCTAAACAAATTTGCTAAAGCGTCTCCGTAAGTTGCTTTCGTGACTGTATCGTCCCTTCGATGTCCCTCATACATCCAACAATAGGGCTACCTACTCTCTAATAGTAGGATAGCATTGTCTAAAGGATAGGAGGAAAAGAACTACCTTTTCGAGTATAAAAGTAGATAGCTATTAGAAGGTTGCTCTAAAAACATTTTGCAATTACATAAATACTACTTTTCAAAAACAATTTTCAAAAACATTTGCTTTTGTTAACACTCTTGAGGACCGATACACGAGTTAAACGCAAAGCAAATCGCCGCACTAAGGCATTTCAAAACATTTCCCAAACATACAAAGCACAAAGTACTTTCAAAATGAGCAAACCTCTAAGAGCCCGTAGATAACTACACATGGAAAGGGTGATAACACCTTTCCTTTCCATAATCTACCCCCTTTACTTAGAAAATTCTAGAAAAGGTCTTTTTCTGTTCTTTTTACCCTTTCCTTAATTTGGATAAAAGAAAAGTCGGTGGCGACTCTTGTTTACCACAACATTTGCGAACACAAACGAAAAACCAGTATTAAACATTTGATTCTGCCACCGTATCATAGAACTGGCGACTCTGTTGGGGATAAGTAAAAAGTGGGGTTACCTTAGAGTTAGTTCATTATTTACCTGCTTTTGTATGCTTTGTCTGCTTTACCTTTTGGGATTTTTTTGGGTTGTTTCTATAGATCCTACACCCGGATCTGGGGCACCTTTTAGGTAAGTAGCAATAGATTTTGGAAATTGTGCGGGGTATACCGACATGGTCGAAGTGATAGCTACATTGATGCGACACTTTGGTTGGTACCGGTAGCCCTTGAGTAGTCAAGGAGAATATGGGGTCACTGTATGGTGTCGTAAAGCATCAACTTACCTTAGAACCTTTAATTGAACAACTTGGCCATTAGGAAGCAGTGAGATAGCCATCTTTGGTGTAGCCCGAAGTCGGTTGATACTCGATACTACACTCATTGAGATTTGACTCCCGAGTTTTGTTTGGTGGCAAGTCAGTTGTATATCGGAACGAAACATGTGAGAAAGATCAGTGATATTGAGTTCCCTTAGAACCCGGTTACTATTGATAGGACAGGTTGAGCCAACTAAACTTCAAGAGGGTACTTACCTGAAAACCCATGCAAGCCTTAAACCTAATTCCTTTGTGTGATTTGCTTATGCTTGCTATATTTATGTTTTCTTAGCATCATAACATCATAACATGGCATATCATCCTAACCATTTTAAGGATTTTTAGGACTTATCTTTGTGTTGTTTTGTAGAACATAACATTCATTCACAGGAATACTATCCAAGTCACCCTCGTAAGGGTACCTCCTCATCCCAAGGAATTAGCATCCAGGGTTCTTGAGAGCTCTCCATTCACTGAAAGACATGGTCGACTTCTCAATCTGGTCACCTCAAGCCCTAATGAAGAAATGATGAAGGTGCTCTTTCAGTTCTTCGACCCTTTACATCACTGCTTCACCTTTCCTGATTATCAATTGATGCCTACTATAGAGGAGTTTTCTCAGTAATTGGGGGTGCCCATCCTTGATCATTTACCCTTCAATGGTATGGAAAGAGACCCAAAACCTGAAGAGGTTGCTCATGCTTTGTCTTTACAACGGTCCAATGTAGTGGCAAATTGGGAAACAAGAAGAGGAGTCAAAGGGTTTCTAGCTAAGTTTCTTTTTGAGAAGGCTCATCATTTTTGGGATACCCTGGATTTATAAGATTTTGAAGAAGTATTGGCCCTTCTCATCTACGGGATGATACTATTCCCTAATCCGGACCAACTCATAGATGTGAATGCGATCAAGGTTTTTCTGTCTCATAATTCGTTGCCTAATTTACTTGGAGACATCCTACACTCTCTGCATACCCTCACTTCAAAGAGAAGAGGTAGCCTGCTGTGTTGCACTCCTCTGTTGGCTAGGTGGTTTATTCCACATCTGCCTCGATCCATGTTGAAGAATGAGCGAGGCATGAGATTGTCTATTAGGATGATGTCCCTCACACATTCAGACATTCATTGGTGTCTTTGATCCTTGGAGAATGTTACCATCATTGACCGATGTGGAGAATTCCCTAATGTCCCTCTCATAGGCATTAGGGGAGGAATTACTTATAATTCTTGTTTGGCGTTGCACCAATTTGGTTATGCTAGGAGGGATGGTCCTCATGATACACTTGTCCAAGGAATCGTATTCGATTATGAGAATGATGTTCAGGGTTATCGCTAGAGGTTCATAAGAGCTTGGAGCATGGTGAACAATGTTGATAGCAAAACACTGAGCATAATAACTTCATTCCTCTGGAGCCTTATCTTAAGTGGGTACAAACCTGTGCTCAAAGTCTCAGGATGCCTATTGAGGCCATTTTACACATCATCATGGAGCCAGTTGCTGAGGGAGACACTCCTTACATTGTTCTTCATCCTGACATGCCGACTAATTTCGAGGAGTTATAAAAATCCTGGATTCAACCCAAAAAGGAAGGGGATACCTTTGAAACCCAA
>CATIWC010000758.1:0-223849 GCA_948472305.1 Vicia faba | reverse complement strand
TATATATATATATTATAGATATATATATATATATATATATATATATATATATATATATATATATGTATATATATATATATATATATATATATATATATATATATATATATATGTATATATATACTTTCTTAAAGAAAATTAGGGTTTTTACCCTTAATAAAAATAATCTCTCATTTTATTATTTTTTAATGCATTAAATATTTCATTTTTTTACATACATAAAAATAAACAAAAACATTTTTTACATATTTATAATATTTTACATATTTATATTTAAATTGCTTATTTAAATATTGCTTATTTACTATTTGATGCAAAGAATTCAATTTGGATGTAATAGTAAATCTTAGGGTTTTATTTTCTTGCAAATACTCCCCATTCAAAATTGTATCCCCCTCCCCATATCAATGTTGTAATAGTCGTAGATTTATTTTACGCATTTATGCTTTCAAATATGCCATGATAGAGATTAGGGTTCGTATGCGATATCCAAAATCAAAACAAATAGTTAGACCTAATACAAGACATAAATGCATGAAAATGATAACACAATGCACACATACACCCCTAGGGTTTCATCCACTTGTTGCCTTTAAAATGGCCATGGTATGCATGTTGAGTATCTTGGCAAAACAAAAACAAAACAAAAGATCATAGTCCCTCGATGACGCTATCTTGGTTGCCTATACAAAATGATCTAGTCCCTTAAAAAATTGCTAAAGATACTTAGCACAATTGTTATCATGGTCAATACGATGACCCGTGCCTGTCCCGTTTAACATCCAAATACAAGATTGTTTACCAAATGCAATGGTAAAACAACAATGTAAAAGGGTTAAAAATGCTGTAGGAAAGATCTTTGAGTAGATAGGGTAGACAACTCTTAGTTACTTGATCAAAACTTGCAAAAAAACATCCTTGCTATTTTCAAACACACCTCACAACACAATGTCAAAGCATTTTCCCAAAACAAATTCTCAATCATTGAAATATCTTTTCAAAAGACAATACACTTTTGTATACATTCAAATAAGAATCATTACAAAGGTTGCCACAACAATGACCTCTTTTCAAAACATTTCAAAACCACACACAAAGCACCATTTCAAACAATTGAAAAGCAAAAGCAAGTGATCTAAACAAGTAACTAAGAGCCCATGGAAAACCATGGATGAAAAGGGTGCTTGCACCTTCCCTTTTCATAATCTACCCCCCGAACCCAAGAAAACATCTCAAAGGTCTTTCCTGTGCTTTTTGACCTTTCCTTTGGATAAAATAAAAAGTCGGTGGCGACTCTTGCTAAACTGAAACATTTGCGAACACAAACGCAAAACCTCAAGTCAGTTCTCCCACCGTATCACACATCCTGTATTATACTAACCCATTTCTAAGACAGAAGGGATTCATCTTTGTTCTGTTTTGTAGGTCATGGCACCTATGCATAGAAACACTATTCGGATCAACTTTGTCCAGATTCCCACTCAACTTAAGGAATTGGTTGCAAAGGTTCCAGATACTTCTTCCTTTATCAGAATACATGGTCACCTCCTAGGTTTGGTCACCTCCAATATGGATGAACAGATGATGAGTGTCTTAGTCCAGTTCTTTGATCCACTGTACCATTGCTTTACTTTTCCAGACTACTAGTTGGTCCCTACCTTGGAAGAGCTCTCTGATTTGCTTGGCATCTCCATTCTAGAGCAGACCCCGTTTACAGGTTGGGAGAAAGTTCTTAGGCCATAAGAGATTTCTTCAGCCCTCCATCTGACAAAGGTTGAGGTAATGTCAAACTGGGAGACTAGAAGTGTGTTGTACCCCAAAATTTGCCCTCCCATATCCTTCAAAATTTGCCAAGTCAAAGCATACTTCAAAGTTCCCCAAGGGTTGCACAGTTCAAGGGCCTCCTAACAGTCAAACTTAGGGTTTTGGTTCTGACAAAGTAAATGGAGTTTCCAAGGGTCAAATCAAGTCCCATATGCCTACAAATATGGTCAAGCATCCTCATACCAAGTTTCAAGACTTACAGCTCAAAATTGCACAGTCAAAAACCCTAATTGCACTACAGTCAACTGTAGGGGCAAAATGGTCATTTGACAGTCAAAAGTTCAAATTTTGGTCAACATATCATTTTGAAGCCACAAACATCATTTGATCAATGCTTGATCATGATTCTCAAAGCTTGGCTCAAAATCATCAAGATGCAAAAGTTTCCATATTTGGACAGTTGAAAAAGTCAACTGTAAATTGACCAGGGCATAACTTTCACATGGATTATCAGAAAAATTCCATTCAAAGCTCATTTTGAAGAGAAAGACATTTCCTACAACTCCTCTTCACACTTCAAGTCCAAGAAATGCTCTCACAAAAAAGTTATCAATTTCAACATTATAGGTCATTTTCAAAAGTCAACAAAAAGGGACTTTAAGTCAAAGGCCATAACTTGAGATTGGTAAATCAAATGACATGGGACAAACGGAATTGGTTAGAGGACTCAAAGAACTTTCCAAAATGTCCAAGAACATGAGCAAAGCTTAAAAATTGAGCAAGTTATGCCTTCTGGAAGTTGGGAAATTTTTGGATATTTTGAAAAGTCAACATTGATTCAAATGACCTAAAATTGCTAATGGGCCTCTTTTTCTTCCACAATTCATCATCCAAGGCATGTGCACGACCATTTGGCCCAAAGGGAAGTTTTTACCATTTTTTATTTTATTATTTGGATTTTTTATTATTAATAATTCATTTAATTAAATTAAATATGTGAAAAGTACTAAACCTAATTTGTTGAATCTTTTTGTGCATGAAATAATTTCAAGATATTGTGTATAATCAGATTTGGAAAGAATCTTGCTAATTGGTCATGATTTGGTAGAAGTTTGCATGAAAAATATTTGAAAGCTAATGCCATAAAAATCAAATATTTGTTTCATCAATTCATGGATTTTGGATCAATTTTCTTTGACCTAATCACTCATATACATATAAGGATGAAAACCCTCGTGCTCACTGACTGAGAAGCTGCATAACCAAGCCATACAAGAACTCAAGAAACTCACATATTTTTGAAATTCGATTTTGGTTTTACAGGTGAATTCAAGGTGCAAGAGATGTTCAAACACCTTCCTTGAGGATCATAGAACGTTTTCCAATCATTCACTAAGTCCCATACTCAAGAGAACACGAAATCACCATTGAAGTTGGTGAGAAAAATTCCAAAATCGTTTTCCATCATTCATGCGTTTTTAACATATTTCATTGTTGTTTTTGTGTTTAGAATGATGTTTGCAAGCTACCTGCATAATTTGATTGGAGTTTCATGCTAAAACAAAGGATCCACCATGAGAGCATATTAGGGTTTCGTGAAAATTGAGTTGGGGGTTTCCAAACCTTGAACAATTAGGCCATGAGAGATACATCATTGGAATCGTGAGAGAGAGACGATTCTAATGGCCCTAGTCCGAAAAATTTATACATGCCCATGCGCTATTCGCTATTTTCTGGAATAGTGCCTTCTGGGACGGTTCAAAACCGTTTGCCTATGTTTTTTGTATTTCAGGAAATAAACAACCCACGAAGACGATGATTTGGTGGCAGGCAGCAAGTGGTTGGTTTTGAATTTTCGCGCCAGGCTTCCACTAACCCTTATTTTCATTTATATTATTTGTGTGTTATTTTAGATACAAAACGCGTTGAGTGCTTCAGTGGCAAGGCTTGTTAGTGGTAATCTCTAGGACCTGGGTTCGAGCCCCAGGTCCCTCACCCTTTCCATATTATTTTTCCACTAATATTCCTATGCAGTATTTCTCTTGAAGACCACCATGCATCCACACTACCAAACGTCCACGCGTCCCACTGGACTCAATCAAAGGCCAGGATCTGAAGACTATGGTGGACCTGAGTCAACACCCCACACGCATCCTGAAAAGGTCAAAAGGGCCTGATATGAATGGGCCTGAAATATTGGACTTCACCTCTCAATTGGGGACAGACCCCCCTAGGTTTGAATTTTTATTTCTTTTCTTTATTTCACTTATTTCAAATATTTTTTTTTATTAGTTTCTTTAATTTAATTATTTTCATAAAAACATAAAAACCAAAAAAATCAGAAAAAGACAAAAATTAAATATATTTATTTAATTAGTATTTTTGTAAATAAAGTTCATTAATTAACTTAGTTTTTTAATTTAGGTTTTAATCTTAACATTTTTCACTAAAACTCAAAATTTGTAGAATTAGGGTTTAATTAATTTTTTATCCTTTTTTCTTTTATTTCACAATAATTAATTATTAAAATATTATTTACTTTTATAAATCAAGATTTGCATGTAAATAATTAGGTAAATATTAGGTTAAAATTTAATTCTTTTTTTAATAAACTAAAACAATTAGAATTAAGGTTAATCTTTTAATTTCATTTAATTCTTTTTCATTAAAATCATAAAATACAAAAAATACCAAAAACAATTTCCTTTTTTTAATTTCAATTAATATAATCGTTTAATTTAATTTAATTAAAAAGGGTCCAACGCCCTCGTTTCTAATTTAAATTTTAATTCGCATATTTATTTCTTTTTCTTTTAATATTTATGTATCTCTCCCAAAGCCGTGTAAACATTTTAATCTTTCGCACTTTTACTCTTCCTCTTTATATTTTCTGTCAAATCGGGTCCTGGAAATTTTGGCGATGTGGACCCACGCCTTTTGTAATAGCTTAGAACTTTACTTTTCTCGCACTTTTAAATAAATGCATGCAAGAATGAATGGCCTAAAATAAAAACAAACGCATAGATCACTTTGACATGAACAAGATAAATGCAAATGAACATAACACACAAATCACACACCACCCCTAGGGTACGCCTCACTGTTGCCTTGCCTCGAAAGGTGATCGTCGAGTAGAGGATGTTTTAGTAAGTCTTCATGATCCGGGAACCTGGCATGAGGGTAGCTTCTAAGGTGTCTTCCTATTGCTCTGGTGATCACCATGTCCCGAACCTCGAATTGACCCGAACACCTCTAATGGTGGTGCTACCTACCTCTCAATGGTGGGATGGCACTACTTTAAAGGACATCTACACAGACGAATTCCTTAGGGTAGGTAGACGACTCTAGATACTTGCTCTAACTTTCAAAACAAATCAAAAATACTTTTCACACCGACACCTTTTCAAAAAGCTTTCGAAAGCAATTTTTCAAACACTCTTGAGGACCGATACAAGAGTCGAACTGGAATTTTCAAAGAAACTTTTTAAAACCCACAGTTGAAAAGCAAACAAACAATTTTGAAAACACAAATGAGCAAGTATCTAAGAGCCCATGGATAACCATGGATAGAAAGGGTGCTAACACCTTCCCTTTCTATAATCTACCTCCCGAACCGAGAGCAATCTCTTTAAGGAATTTTTCTGTGCTTTTGTCCTTTCCATTTGGAGAAAATAAAAGACGGTGGCGACTCTTGCTTCCGCGACATTTCGCGAACCAGCGTTAAACAGTCAGTTCCAGATCCACCGATCACAGAACTGGCGACTCTGCTGGGGAATTAAACTTAAAGTGAGGTGTACCTTAGGATTAGTTCATAACTGTGTTTTCAATTGTATTGATTTGCTTGCTTTAAATTGTGGGACCGTCTTGGAAGTTCTATAGATCCTAAACCCGGATCTGGGGGATACCTTCTTAGAAAGTAACAACAAGGCTGTGAGGGAACTGTGCGGGGTATACCGACATGGTTGAAACAGTCTTCTACGTTGATGTGGCACTTTGGTGTGTACCGATAACCCTTGAGTTCAGTCAAGGAGAGTACGGGGCCTCCGCGTGGTGTCGTGAAGCATCAACAGACCTTAGGAACCTTAATTGAATTATCTTGGCCTCTTTAGGGTAGTGAGATAACTGACTTTGGTGCAGTCCGAGGTTGGTTGATACTCGATACTACACTCAATTGAGGGTTGCTTTCCTGGAATATTTCGGTCGCCAGTTCAGTGGCTAAATCGAAACGATGAACAATGAAAGCAATCCGGTGATATTGGGACCCTTAGAACCCGGTTACTTCTAATAGGACAGGTTGAACCCACCAACTTCAAGAGGGTAATACCTAGACCCCATGCTGGCCTAAACACTAAGGGCTTGTCATGTGTGACTTGTGTGCCTTCGTACTTGACTACTTGCATGCTTTATCTGACACATGAACTGCTTGCAGGTTTTGTTTTAGTCCTTAATTGGGACACATGACAGGGCTTACTAAGTTTCTTGCAGGTTTTGTTTATAGTCCTTAATTAGGACTCATAACGGAGTGTATTGAGTTTCTTGCAGGTTTTGTTTATAGTCCTTAATTAGGGCTTATAACAGAATGTACTGAGTTTCTTGCAGACTAGTTTTTTTGCAGGTTTTGTTTATGTCCTTAATTGGGACTCATAACAGGGTTTACTCACATTACCCCATGCATACCATAACATCATACCATTGCATACATCCTAACTCATTTCAAGGATCTCAAGGGCTTGTGATGCAGGTCATGGTGAATCAACTATCCCAGCAAGGGGCAAAGAGGATTTATTTTCCTCTAGCCAAGGTTGTCAGGGGCTATGACCCACTTGATATGGTGAGCTCTGACTCCTGAAGAAGGTTCCCCTAACCAAGGTTGTTTGGAAATCAAAACCAGACATGATGATTAAAGTCAGGGGCTATGACCCACTGGATATGGTGAGCCTTTGACCCTTTGAAGAAGGACTCTCAACAACATGCAGTTCCTTCAATCAAACTATCAGACCCGAGTTCTAACAAATTTTCTTGTTTACCCCGCGAGGTCCTTGAAAACATTACATGCATTTCATACACATCATTGCATAACAGGTACCCTTGTTGCAGGTCACTTACCTTTCCCGCTGTTTATTTCAGCAATGGCTTCCCAACAAGATAACCAGGACCTTCTTGCTCAAGAGACTCGGTTTGGGGAAATCCTCCTGAATCTATCCAAGGGGCAGGAGGAGCTAAGGACACTTCTCATGGAGACTCTAGTCAGGAACAGTGTTGAGGATGAACGGCTGAAACATCTGCAAGCTGAAGTGGATATAATGAAAGCCCAAATGCTGGGGCAGGTGACTATCATTCAAGGCTTAGCTCAAAGACAAGAAGAGCTCGGAGTTCTCGTCAACCAATTGCTTCAGGGTAACCAACTGGGGCAAACGTCTAAGGGTAAAAAGCCAGTCATTGTTCAACCATCTTTGAGACAAGGAAATAAGGGGAGAGCTCCTCAAATGGCTCCAGTGTCACCAATTCAGCATCAACCTCACCAGCTTCAGCCAGACAAGCCTAGGAGGCAATTCACCCAGCTTAACATGTCGCTGTTTCAAGCTTTACAACGTCTGTTGAGGTTGAATCTGATCACATTAAGGGCTCATCCCCGGAATCCCAACACAGCACATCCTACTTATGATCCCAATAAAAGGTGTGCCTACCACTCTGCCAGTCCTGGACATGATACAAATGAGTGTTGGGCTCTGAAGAACAAGATCCAGGACCTGATTGATGAAGGGGCATTGGAGTTCACCCAAGATGGTCAGGCTGAATTTTTCTATCATCCCTCCAAGACTCACCATTTGAAATGACAAGCCTTGAGACTAGGAAACTTTTGTTCATTCGAATGTTCAAGTTGTAATTCTTTTTTATTGTTCAAACATTTGTTCATTGTTAAACATTGTTATTTCATTAATGCATCGCATATGTCTGTTTTGAAGCAATATATTCGTATTCACTATACGCAAATTATTTTCATATTTTTTCTGATGATCAACTCTCAATTAATAATTCTAAGCCTCTTGAGGGAGGATGACGAAAACGATACCACGATCTTTACAGTATGCTTTTGAACAGACCCCGCTGATGAGGTACAGGCATTGTTTCAAATCCTAAATACTGGAGTTATAAGGAAGATAATCCCTCGTTAACCCCTCTGAGCCAAAGAAGTAGGAGTTTTTATTTTCGAAAATTGAAACCCTTAATCATAACCCGGGGCAGGGTAGTCTTCTCAGTTGATCCAAGTGCACAATGAATGGCACCAAATGAGTTTTTCCAAAAACAAAAGACAGTGATGGTTCCGAACAATCGTGAAGACAGGCAGTCATTATCAAAAAAAAAGGGAAACAGTTCAGGCAAAAAAAAAATAGGGATAACAAAGTCAAAAAAAAAAAAAAGAGGTCTTATAAACCCTCGACAAAAAATGACTGCCTATTCACAAGAAATCATCAATATCCTAATCATCACCAGAAAATCCGAGCAAAGACTCAAACAAGGTCTAACGTATGATCAACTGAGTTTAGGTTTGGAGAACATCACGAAGAGTGGGTGGGTACAAATAAAATTTGAGCCTTTATCCTTTGTTTCTTAAATCGTGAACCAGGCCACGTTATAACCCTTAAAAGTCCTAGCTGAAGCATGGGTTAGTTCGAAAGCATAATGTTACGAAGGGTATCCTGACTCCTTAAGGCCTACGGTAAATACGGAGTTGACATCACGTTTTACAAACATTCATTTGTTTTATGAAAAAGAATGCATTTTCAAAATCTTCAAGACAGACATAGGCTTTGCATTTTTAACATAACTTTGTTTGCATATGACTTTTTGTTTGAACGGCAGGGAAATTCGCACGATGAATACCAAGTGAACAAAAGCACTTCCAATCAAGGGGCCTGGCCTGATCATTGTCTATCATCTGGGGCAGTCTAGTCAAGATTCAAGGAATCTCTCAAGATGCCAAACAGCCAGGGGCAAACCTCCGCCTGAGCCACTTGGGGCATTGGACATGAATTCCCAGCAACAAATCTTGCATGACCAAACATCTTCTGGTAGCGTGGCAACACAATAACAGGGGCACCTCCCTACATCCTGAGAGCATGGACATAGTCGGAAAAAATACTACGCGTAATCAAAGACCCGCTAGGTTGACACACCTAGGCAAAAATAAGGGCTTCCCGGCGAACCAAAAGGGTTCGGGCAAAATGAAGGGATGAAATGAAATCTGTACACCCGGCAAGTCGAAAACCTGAAAAGGCGGCTTGGGCAAAAATGGGTATCCCGGTGGACTGAAAACCCGAAAGGGCGGTCCAGGCAAAAGTTAGGGATCAAAGCGTACGACTATGTCCTGTCATCTTGTCACCTGCCTACCAGAAGAAGGTTTGCCCATCAACCACTATCAGCGCCTCACAGGTCTTCCTCTCCCACCTCAGAAACAGGGGCAATAAAGAGTTGTCTAAAAGCAATTTAATTGTTCTGTCCTCCAGGGTACCAAGATGGGTTCAGCGGAAGAACGTAACCAAATATCTCAATTCCCCAGAGAGTGAGTCCGCAAGCCAGTGCACTCTCCCCAAGCAAAGTTATCAAACTTAAGAAAGTTGGGTCTCCTCCCGCAGATCTCAACATTCCCCAGCAATATATGCATTCTTAACAAGTATCCCCGGCAGTCTTGAGCTAAGATCGTTCCCCGGCGGTATATCAAACATTCAGTGGACCTACTTACAATACAATTCAAAACTTCCCCAAGAGAGTCCAATCCAGTTTCCCCAGGAAAGTTGGAATCATCTCCCAAGCAGTAAGCTTATCCCCAGTAGATTCTGGAAGCTTATCTCCTACAGAGCACGAACGCATCCCCGGCTTTATTCAAGAAGTTATTTCCATACCAGGATATAACTGGGTTATCCTCAGCCAAAAGCCACGAAGAGATCGTCCTCGGCTAAGTCTTCTTATCCCCAGCGAAGTCTATCAACACTTCCAACACAACAAGGGTATCCCCAACAAGTTATCATCAACATTTCAGCGAAGTATCTCTCTCCCCACAGAGTATTGCTCCCCAGCAAGATCGTTAGAGTACTTTTCTCCTCGCAGAGTAATCCATGCGCCAAGTTTATTCCCCAACGGAGCCATCTTCTCCTACCGGTATACTTGCAACTATCATCCCCAGCGGAAGCAAAAATCTATTCTCCAACGTCAGCCCAGGAGTGACTTCCTGGCACCCGTCAAGGATTTACTTTCCTAGACGAAAACATACATTCCTAAACATCACATACATCATTATAGCATGCATATATGCATCATATCTTACAAATCTCATTTATGTTGAGAACATCATTGCTTGATCTATATCATGCATTGCATATGACTGACCTTTACCTTTCAGGAAAGATCCAGTTAAGTTCTCAGCTATCTCAGGACCTAGACCGGATCAGTTAAATCGACTCCAAAGATTTCTCTGTTTCTTATCCAGTCAAAGGCCTTCTCTGGTTCAGTGAGATCGACTCCAAAGATCTCCCTGTTTCTTACCCAGTTGAAGACATTCAAGACCTAGACCGGTTCAGTTAATCGACTCCAAAGATTTCTTATCCAGTCCAAGGCCTTCTCTAGTCCAGCTAAATCGACCCCAAACAGATTTTTCTGATGAAGACTCAGTAGAAGTTATCCAAGGTTCTCTCAATGTTTGCTGTTGAGGTGGTAATCGCCTATGGTTCTCTCCCCGATACTGCGGAGATGATAATTCCACCCAAGGTTTTCTCAATGATTGCTATTGAGATTGTAATCGCCTATGGTTCTCTCCCCGATACTGCGGAGATGATAATTCCACCCAAGGTTTTCTCAATGATTGCTATTGAGATTGTAATCGCCTATGGTTCTCTCCCCGATACTGCGGAGATGATAATTCCATCCAAGGTTTTCTCAATGATTGCTATTGAGATTGTAATCGCCTATGGTTCTCTCCCCGATACTGCGGAGATGATAATTCCATCCAAGGTTTTCTCAATGATTGCTATTGAGATTGTAATCGCCTATGGTTCTCTCCCCGATACTGCGGAGATGATAATTCCATCCAAGGTTTTCTCAATGATTGCTATTGAGATTGTAATCGCCTATGGTTCTCTCCCCGATACTGCGGAGATGATAATTCCATCCAAGGTTTTCTCAATGATTGCTATTGAGATTATAATCGCCTATGGTTCTCTCCCCGATACTGCGGAGATGATAATTCCATCCAAGGTTTTCTCAATGATTGCTATTGAGTTGTAATCGCCTATGGTTCTCTCCCCGATACTGTGGAGATGATAATTCCATCCAAGGTTTTCTCAATGATTGCTATTGAGGTTGTAATCGCCTATGGTTCTCTCCCCGATACTGCGGAGATGGTAATTCCCACCAAGACTCTCTCAATGATTGTTGTTGAGGTTGTATTCACCTATTGGTTCTCTCCCCGATCCTGCGGAGGTAGTAATCATCCCAAGATTTTCTCAACGATTGTTGTTGAAGTTAAAGTCACCCAAGGTTCTCTCACCGTTCCTGTTGAGGTAGTAACCATCCCTGGTTCATTCATCACCGTTTGAAGCTCCAGACCCAGCTCCTGTAACCAGTCAGGACACATCTACACAAGGAATTTGAAAACCAGCTCCCGTAACAGGTCAGGTAATCATTTTTCTTTTGCAGGTATGCAAGTTCTCGCTGAGGAAGTTCTTACACGATCAGCATCCAGATGGCATCTATAAGCCCGTCCACCTTCCATCATCTCTTAGCATGGCATCTATAAGCCCATCATCCTATCCATCAATCTCCAAATGGCATCTATAAGCCCATTCCACCATCACACTGCTACAATGTGAGCGCAAATTTCTGGGCACTCTAGTGTTCAATCATCTTCCACCCTCGGATTACGAAAGGCACGTCAGCCAATCTGCATCCTCAGGTCTAAGAAGATTGAACAGGGGCAACTGTTGTACCCCAAAATTTTCCCTCCCATATCCTTCAAAATTTGCCAAGTCAAAGCATGCTTCAAAGTTCCCCAAGGGTTGCACAGTTCAAGGGCCTCCTAACAGTCAAAATTAGGGTTTTGGTTCTGACAAAGTAAATGGAGTTTCCAAGGGTCAAATCAAGTCCCATATGCCTACAAATATGGTCAAGCATCCTCATACCAAGTTTCAAGACTTACAGCTCAAAATTGCACAGTCAAAAACCCTAATTGCACTACAGTCAACTGTAGGGGCAAAATGGTCATTTGACAGTCAAAAGTTCAAATTTTTGGTCAACATCTCATTTTGAAGCCACAAACATCATTTGATCAATGCTTAATCATGATTCTCAAAGCTTGGCTCAAAAATCATCAAGATGCAAAAGTTTCCATATTTGGACAGTTGAAAAAGTCAACTGTAAATTGACCAGGGCATAACTTTCACATGGATTATCAGAGAAATTCCATCCAAATCTCATTTTGAAGAGAAAGACATTTCCTACAACTCCTCTTCACACTTCAAGTCCAAGAAATGCTCTCACAAAAAGTTATCAATTTCAACATTATAGGTCATTTTCAAAAGTCAACAAAAAGGGACTTTAAGTCAAAGGCCATAACTTGATATTGGTAAATCAAAATGACATGGGACCAAAGGAATTGGTTATAGGACTCAAAGATCTTTCCAAAATGTCCAAGAACATGAGCAAAGCTTAAAAATTGTGCAAGTTATGCCTTGTGGAAGTTGGGAAATATTTGGATATTTTGAAAAGTCAACATTGATTCAAATGACCTAAAATTGCTAATGGGCCTCTTTTTCTTCCACAATTCATCATCCAAGGCATGTGCACGACCATTTGGCCCAAAGGGAAGTTTTTACCATTTTTTATTTTATTATTTGGATTTTTTATTATTAATAATTCATTTAATTAAATTAAATATGTGAAAAATACTAAACCTAATTTGTTGAATCTTTTTATGCATGAAATAATTTCAAGATATTGTTTATAATCAGATTTGGAAAGAATCTTGCTAATTGGTCATGATTTGGTAGAAGTTTGCATGAAAAAGATTTGAAAGCTAATGCCATAAAAATCAAATATTTGTTTCATCAATTCATGGATTTTGGATCAATTTTCTTTGACCTAATCACTCATATATATATAAGGATGAAAACCCTCGTGATCACTGACTGAGAAGCTGCATAACCAAGCCATACAAGAACTCAAGAAACTCACATATTTTTGAAATTCGATTTTGGTTTTACAGGTGAATTCAAGGTGCAAGAGCTGTTCAAACACCTTCCTTGAGGATCATAGAACGTTTTCCAATCATTCACTAAGTCCCATACTCAAGAGAACACGAAATCACCATTGAAGTTGGTGAGAAAAATTCCAAAATCGTTTTCCATCATTCATGCGTTTTTAACATATTTCATTGTTGTTTTTGTGTTTAGAATGATGTTTGCAAGCTACCTGCATAATTTGATTGGAGTTTCATGCTAAAACAAAGGATCCACCATGAGAGCATATTAGGGTTTCGTGAAAATTGATTTGGGGGTTTCCAAACCTTGAACAATTAGGCCATGAGAGATACATCATTGGAATCGTGAGAGAGAGACGATTCTAATGGCCCTAGTCCGAAAAATTTATACATGCCCATGCGCTATTCACTATTTTCTGGAATAATGCCTTCTGGGACGGTTCAAAACCGTTGCCTATGTTTTTTGTATTTCAGGAAAATAAACAACCCACGAAGACGATGATTTGGTGGCAGGCAGCAAGTGGTTGGTTTTGAATTTTCGCGCCAGGCTTCCACTAACCCTTATTTTCATTTATATTATTTGTGTGTTATTTTAGATACAAAACGCGTTGAGTGCTTCAGTGGCAAGGCTTGTTAGTGGTAATCTCTAGGACCTGGGTTCGAGCCCCAGGTCCCTCACCCTTTCCATATTATTTTTCCACTAATATTCCTATGCAGTATTTCTCTTGAAGACCACCATGCATCCACGCTACCAAACGTCCACGCGTCCCACTGGACTCAATCAAAGGCCAGGATCTGAAGACTATGGTGGACCTGAGTCAACACCCCACACGCATCCTGAAAAGGTCAAAAGGGCCTGATATGAATGGGCCTGAAATATTGGACTTCACCTCTCAATTGGGGACAGACCCCCCCTAGGTTTGAATTTTTATTTCTTTTCTTTATTTCACTTATTTCAAATATTATTTTTTTATTAGTTTCTTTAATTTAATTATTTTCATAAAAACATAAAAACCAAAAAAATCAGAAAAAGACAAAAATTAAATATATTTATTTAATTAGTATTTTTGTAAATAAAGTTCATTAATTAACTTAGTTTTTTAATTTAGGTTTTAATCTTAACATTTTTCACTAAAACTCAAAATTTGTAGAATTAGGGTTTAATTAATTTTTTATCCTTTTTTCTTTTATTTCACAATAATTAATTATTAAAATATTATTTACTTTTATAAATCAAGATTTGCATGTAAATAATTAGGTAAATATTAGGTTAAAATTTAATTCTTTTTTTAATAAACTAAAACAATTAGAATTAAGGTTAATCTTTTAATTTCATTTAATTCTTTTTCATTAAAATCATAAAATACAAAAAATACCAAAAACAATTTCCTTTTTTTAATTTCAATTAATATAATCGTTTAATTTAATTTAATTAAAAAGGGTCCAACGCCCTCGTTTCTAATTTAAATTTCAATTCGCATATTTATTTCTTTTTCTTTTAATATTTATGTATCTCTCCCAAAGCCGTGTAAACATTTTAATCTTTCGCACTTTTACTCTTCCTCTTTATTTATTTTCTGTCAAATCGGGTCCTGGAAATTTTGGTGATATGGACCCGCGCCTTTTGTAATAGCTTAGAACTTTACTTTTCTCGCACTTTTAAATAAATGCATGCAAGAATGAATGGCCTAAAATAAAAACAAACGCATAGATCACTTTGACATGAACAAGATAAATGCAAATGAACATAACACACAAATCACACACCACCCCTAGGGTACGCCTCACTGTTTCCTTGCCTCGAAAGGTGATCGTCGAGTAGAGGATGTTTTAGTAAGTCCTCGTGATCCGGGAACCTGGCATGAGGGTAGCTTCTAAGGTGTCTTCCTATTGCTCTGGTGATCACCATGTCCCGAACCTCGAATTGACCCGAACACCTCCAATGGTGGTGCTACCTACCTCTCAATGGTGGGATGGCACTACTTTAAAGGACATCTACACAGACGAATTCCTTAGGGTAGGTAGATGACTCTAGATACTTGCTCTAACTTTCAAAACAAATCAAAAATACTTTTCACACCGACACCTTTTCAAAAAGCTTTCGAAAGCAATTTTTCAAACACTCTTGAGGACCGATACAAGAGTCGAACTGGAATTTTCAAAGAAACTTTTTAAAACCCACAGTTGAAAAGCAAACAAACAATTTTGAAAACACAAATGAGCAAGTATCTAAGAGCCCATGGATAACCATGGATAAAAAGGGTGCTAACACCTTCCCTTTCTATAATCTACCTCCCGAACCGAGAGCAATCTCTTTAAGGAATTTTTCTGTGCTTTTGTCCTTTCCATTTGGAGAAAATAAAAGACGGTGGCGACTCTTGCTTTCGCGACATTTCGCGAACCAGCGTTAAACAGTCAGTTCCAGATCCACCGATCACAAAGTGGCGACTCTGCATGAGTTAGGGACGGAGACTTCTCTTCCGATGGAGCCATATATCCGATGGGTTCGAATCCGTGCCCAAAAGTTGGGAATGTCGTACGAAGATGTCTTGCCTGTGATTGTTGAGGTTGCTGATGAAGAAGGGGTTCCACCTACCATCCTCCACCCGTACATGCCTACTGACATTGGAGCACTAAAGAGGTCTTGGATGCAGCTAAGAGAAGAGCGGGATACTTATAGAGAAAAGTATCACGAGCAAGAGCGGAAGATCCTGAAATTGACAAGGCAATTGGAGAATGAGTAGATCCTCAATGACTATGTCAGCACCAAAGGGAAACGACCATGGGAGCGCTGATGACTTTTGTTTATTTCTATTTTTGATTTACTTTTCAGTATTCCTTTTGTAACGCCTTAAAGGCATTTGTTGAACTTTGAATTCAAGTAGTTTATCTAATAAAAGTGTGTTTCATTTTGGTTTACGAATTTGAATCTCTCGACGTCTTTGAAATCATATCATACGCATTTCATTCCATGCACCTCATCACAGGTACCCATTATAGGTCTCTTATCTTCTTCTCTGTTTATTTCAACATCATGTCTTCTGAAACATCAACTGAACAAGCTATCAAGGCTCTGCAAGCTCAGAACGCCCAGTTCCAAGAAATGTTCATGAACCTGGCCAAGGGTCAGCAAGATCTGAAGACTCTTATCTTGAAGGGTAAGAAGAAGAAGAAGAAGAAGAAGAAGACAGTCCTCCTGAACATGGGTCATAGGTTTGGGAACAGGCTGCGAGACGAAGTTGATTTATCCCACTCATCTGGAGGGGGAGAAAACCAAGAAGAAAGGAGGGTTCCTAGCCCTGTGGTATCTGACCATGAGACTAACTTTGACGAAGACCAGTATCCTCCTGATGAGGATAGATATAAACAGCATGAAGACCGGTTAAGTGCGATGGAGATTCAGAAGGTCCCTGGGTTGGACTTTGGTGATCTGGGTTTGTCATCTGGGGTGGTGATTCCCCACAAGTTTAAAGCACCAGCCTTTGCTAAATACGACGGGGTTTCTCGCCCAAAACTGCACCTCCGTTCGTATGTTAGAAAGATTCAGTCGTATACCGCTGACAAGAACCTTTGGATCCACTTCTTTCAAGATAGTCTTTCAGGGACTCAGCTTGAATGGTTTTACCAACTGGAAGGAGCTAGTGTCCGTAATTGGGAGGACTTGGCTTCTACTTTCTACAAGCAGTGCCAATATAATGCCGACCTCGCTCCCACACGTACTCAACTTCAGGATATGTCTATGGGTGCGAGTGAAGGTTTCAAAGACTATGCTCAAAAATGGAGGGACCTTGCTGGGAGAGTACAAACTCCGCTGGCTGGCAGGGAGTTAGTGGATATGTTTTTGGGGACCTTGTCTGGTCCGTATTTCAACCATCTGATTGGAAGTTCATCGTTCGGGTTTACTGAGCTGATTATGACCGAGGAAAGAATTGAGGCCGGTATCAGGAGCGGTAAGATACAGAAGGGTGTTTCGTCTAGTGCCAAGAAGAAGCCTTTTAAGAAGGAGTCCAGTGTTGTTTACACTTCAAAAATCCAGAATAGACCTGAACGCCGCCAAGCTGTTAATGCAGTTGTTATATCAAGACCTGCTGTTGCTCCTCAACGCAACAATCCGCGAAGACAATTCACTCAGCTCAACATGACTTTATCCCAAATTCTGCCGCAGTTATTGAAGACCAACTTGGTGATTCCGAAGGAGGCCTCGAAGAATCCCAACACAACATCACTGATGTACAATCCAAATGCCCACTGTGCTTTTCACTCCGATAGCCCGGGGCACGATACGAATGATTGTTGGGTTTTGAAGAATAAGGTACAGGACTTGATTGATGCTAAAGAGATTGAGTTCGAAGCACCTGAAAGGCCTAATGTTGTGACTGCTCCTATGCCCAAGCATGAAGTGAATGCTGTAGAGGAAGACTCGTTTGTGGTTTCTATGAAAGATATTGCTACTCCATTGATGATTGTGAAGAAGAACCTTCTGTTAGCCTGTTTATTTCTGGGCTGTGGAGAAGGTTGCCATATGTGTGCCGTCCTACCTACTGGTTGCCATCTTTTGAAGTCAGGTGTCCAACGCCTGATGGATAATAAAGAAATTCTGTTTGAGAAGACTGTTGTTCCTTTGGTTCCTACTGAAGAAGTTGTTATAATCACCATTTTCGACAATTCTTCCAAGGCTTTCTCGAGAAAGCATGTTAGAATTACATCTGTTCCAAGAATTGCACCCTTGATCATCACTGTTCTTGGGCCTATCCCCTATACATAAGATAAAGTTGTCCCATGGCACTACGGGGCTGATGTATATTATCACGGAGTTAAGCAAGACTTGAGTGCTGAAGAGGCTGATACTGATGTCAGCAATATTATTGGACCTGTCAAAGTCACCCGTAGCGGAAGACTTTTCTCCCCTGATATCTCTCCACCAGTTGTTCGGAAGCCTGTTGTTATTACACCTACCAGTACACCTGCTACTGTCCTTATTCAAGTTCCAATTCTTACCCCTGTTGCCGAGTCATCTGATACTCGGGGCAAAGAGACCACTGATGAGCCTGCCCAGATGGAGGCACCGAAGAGAATTACTGTTGAAGCCTCTAGATAAGAGATGGAGGAAATTTTGAAGATCTTCAAAAAGAGAGAATACAATGTAGTCGAGCAGCTGGGGAAAACCCCGTCCAAAATCTCGATGTTGTCTATGTTGTTATGCTCAGAAGCCCATGCCAAGGCTCTGATTTCTTTCCTAAAGACTGCACACGTGCCGCAGGAGACATCAACTGATCAGTTTAAAGATTATGTGGCTAGTCTGACAGTAGATAATGGGTTGGGTTTCTCCGACGCAGACTTGACTGCTAAGGGGAAGAATCACAATGATTCCCTGCATGTCTCCATTGAATGCAGGGGCACTACTCTAGCTCATGTATTGGTGGATACTGGATCCTCGTTAAACGTTTTACCTAAGAAGGCACTAGACCGGTTAGACTGTGAAGGGTTGGAGTTGAAACCAAGCAACATTGTAGTTAGGGCCTTTGATGGGTCCAAGATAATGGTACACGGAGAAGTGGATATTCCGATTAAGGTTGGTTCTCAGGTTTTCGCATCTACATTCTATGTGATGGACATTCAGCCATCTTATTCTTGTTTGTTGGGTCGTCCGTGGATCCACAAAGCTGGGGCAGTAACCTCAACGCTCCACCAGAAGCTAAAGTACCCAGTGAAAGGGAAAATTGTGATAGTACAAGGAGAAGAGGAGTACATGGTGAGCCACCTCAACTCTTTTCGATATGTGGAGATGGACGGGGAGTTCATTGAGACCCCGTTTCAACATTTTGAAGAGGTTCCCCAGACGCTGGCACCAGCTGAAACTGTTACTGAAGATCCTCCAATGAAGATGGCTTCCTTCAAGGATGCCCGGGCTGTTGTTGAGACAGGTGGGTGTGCGAATTGGGGCCAACTCCCTGATTTTGCACATAAGACTAACAAGTTTGGTTTAGGTTTCACTGCAGAAGCTCAAAGGACTGTTCGGAGTGCACGAATCGGAAGACCTCCCCTGTTTATCAGCAATTCAGGAGTAAATTCCATAGAAGACGATGTTGAAGAATCTGAGTTCGACAGTTGGATCTATCCTACTACTGATGGTGGACTAAGAAATTGGACAGCAAAGGACTTCGTCCCAATTTCTTTTATTACCCAGTAATGAGACTTTTTGTTTGAATTTGTAACAGACAATGTTTTAAACTTTACGGCCTGGTGTCTTACCCGGGGCACCATGGCTTTGTTTGTGAGGGCTTTATGTGTGTCATCTACATATATCATTAATAAAAGCATTGGACGTTTCTTGCATTTCAAATTTTGCGCTCCTTGTTTTTATTTTATTATATATTTCAAAACAGCTATTTTACACACTCAGATATACAGGTCTATATCCATTCTGGATCCCACTGATAACGACTCTGCTACTTCCGGTTATGACTTCGAAAGTCCGATCAACTTAGCCGAAGACGAAGGTGAAGATGATTGCGAAGTGCCTGGTGAACTTTCTAGATTGTTACTTCAGGAAGAGAGGGCCATACAGCCGCATGAAGAGCCAGTGGAAACAATAAATCTGGGTACAGAGGTAGACAAGAAAGAGGTCAAGATCGGTGCAAATCTGGAGCCTAGCATTAAACAACGGGTGATTCAGATGTTGCGTGCCTATGTTGAGATCTTCGCCTGGTTTTATGAAGATATGCCTGGGTTAGATACCGATATTGTGGTTCACCGATTGCCTACCAAGGAAGATTGTCCTCCAGTAAAACAGAAGGTCCGCCGAATGCACCCGGAGATGTCTGAGAAAATCAAGGCTGAAGTGATGAAGCAGTTTGACGCCGGTTTTCTAGAAGTTACTTCTTACTCGCAGTGGGTTGCCAACGTGGTTCCAGTGCCGAAGAAGGATGGTAAGGTTTGAATGTGTGTTGACTACAGGGATCTGAACAGGGCGATCCCCAAGGACGATTTCCCTCTACCTCATATCGATGTTTTGGTTGACAACACCGCACAGCATAATGTCTTCTCCTTTATGGATGGTTTCTCCGGTTATAATCAGATTAAAATGGCTCCCGAAGATATGGAGAAGACAACCTTTGTTACTCAATGGGGTACCTTTTGCTACAAAGTCATGCCTTTTGGATTGAATAACGCTGGGGAAACGTATCAACGTGCCATGGTCACTTTGTTCCATGACATGATCCATCTTGAGATTGAGGTATACGTCGACGACATGATTGCAAGATCCCAGACTGAAGAAGAACGTCTTGTCCACCTTCAGAAGTTATTTGATAGGTTGAAGTTGTACAAGCTGAGGTTAAACCTGAACAAGTGCACCTTCGGGGTGAGATCTGGTAAGCTGCTGGGTTTCGTCATAAGTGATAAATGTATTCAAGTGGATCCTGCAAAGGTGAAGGCTATACAGGAGATGCCAGCTCCCCGAACAGAAAAAGAAGTCAGAGGCTTTCTGGGACGTCTGAACTATATTGCCCGATTCATCTCGCACCTGACTGCTACTTGTGAGCCAATCTTCAAATTACTGAAGAAAGATCAAGTGGTAAGATGGAACGATGAATGTCAGGCCGCTTTCGAAAGGATTAAAAAATATCTCCAAGAGCCACCTATTCTGATGCCTCCAGTTGAAGGGAGACCTCTGATCTTATACTTGACAGTACTCTACAATTCAATGGGGTGCGTGTTGGGGCAGCATGACGAGTCTGGCCAAAAAGAGCATGCTATTTATTACCTTAGCAAAAAGTTTTCCGACTGCGAGATCCGATACTCGTTGCTTGAGAAAACTTGTTGCGCTTTGGCATGGGCTACTCGCCAGCTGAGACAATATATGCTGACTCACACTACTCTATTGATATCAAAGATGGATCCAATCAAGTATATCTTTGAGAAGCCTGCCTTGTCCGGAAGAATAGCAAGATGGCAGATGATATTGACTGAGTATGACATCCAGTACACGACCCAAAAAGCAATTAAAGGAAGTGTGTTAGCGGATCATTTGGCACATCAAGCAGTGGATGATTACCAGTCTATGAACTTTGAATTTCCGGATGAGAATATCATGTTGGTAACTGATTGTGAGACACCTGGACCGAATGAAGGACCTGAAGAAGGATCCCAATGGTCTATGTACTTTGATGGAGCTTCGAACGCTTTGGGAAATGGCATTGGCGCTGTGATCATATCTCCTAAAGGCTCTCATACTCCGTTTACCGCCCGACTATGTTTCAACTGCACCAAAAATATGGCGGAGTATGAAGCGTGCATCATGGGTCTTTGAGCAGCAATTGACCTAAGGATTAAGTTCTTGAGTGTGTTCGGAGATTCCGCTCTTGTGATCAGTCAGATCAAAGGCGAGTGGGATACGAAACACCCAAATCTTATTCCTTACAAGGATTATGTGTTGACGTTGCTTCCACACTTCAAGGAGATAACCATTGAACACTTCCCTAGAGAGGAGAATCAATTAGCAGACGCGCTGGCTATGATGTCTTCTATGTTCAAAGTCAATTGGGACAATGAGGCTCCCCGGATTATCATTGAAAGATTGGACGAACCTGCACATTGCTGTGATATTGAGACTGAAGAGGTAGCAGATAAACCCTGGTTTCATGAGGTGAAGAGGTATCTTGAGACTCAGGAATACCCCGAGGGTGCATCTGTTAATGACAAGAAGTTTCTGAGGAGGTTCGCGGTGAAGTTTTTCATCAGTAATGGTATCCTTTACAAGCGTAACCATGATTCGACCTTACTGCGTTGTGTGGATAAGAACGAAGCAAAAAGGATCATGGCAGAGTTACATGAAGGTACTTTCGGAACTCATTCCAGTGGACACACCATGGCAAAGAAAATCCTTCGGGCAGGATATTTTTGGTTCACAATGGAAGCCGACTGTTATCAACATTCTCGGACCTGTCACAAGTGCAAAGTCTATGCTGATAAGGTGCACATACCTCCAGTACCTTTGAACGTCTTGACAGCTCCGTGGCCTTTTGCAATGTGGGGCATTGATATGATCGGCGAGATCAGGCCTACGGAATCCAACGGGCATCGTTTCGTCCTGGTAGCTATTGATTACTTTACGAAGTGGGTTGAAGCAGCTTCCTTTGCTACTGTAACCAAGAACGTCGTGGCACGGTTTATTCGGCACAATCTGATTTGTTGATACGGTGTACCAGAGAGGATCATTACGGACAATGGTACAAATCTCAATAATAAGATGATCACCGAACTCTGCAAGCAGTTCAAGATACAACATCACAACCCTTCTCCCTACCAACCGAAGATGAATGTTGTTGTAGAAGCGGCTAATAAGAACATCAAGAAGATTGTGCAGAAGATGACAGTGACATACAAAGATTGGCACGAGATGTTACCTTTTACTCTTCATGGGTATCGTACCTCAGCACGGACGTCAACAGGGGCAACACCCTATTCCTTAGTGTATGGTATGGAGGCCGTATTGCCCATTGAAGTCCAGATACCCTCTCTTTGGATTATGAAGGACGCAGGTTTGAGCGAAGATGACTGGATTCAGACCCGACTTGATCAACTAAACTTAATCGACGAAAAAAGACTTACTGCTATTTGTCATGGTCAAACGTATCAAAAACGGATGATCAAGGCATTTAACAAGAAAGTTAGACGACAAGAGTATCAAGTTGGGGATCTGGTAATCAAGCGCATTATCTTACCTCAAGGTGATCCCAGGGGCAAATGGACCCCTACTTACGAAGGGCCATTTGTGGTTAAGAACATTTTCTCAAGAGGAGCTATGATTCTAACCACCATGGATAGTTACGACCTTCCTCACCCCGTCAATGCAGACATAGTGAAAAGATACTACGTATAAACAAAGACCCGCTAGGTTGACTGGCCTAGGAAAAAATAAGGGCTTCTCGGCGAACCAAAAGGGTTCGGGAAAAAATAAGGGATGAAAATAAAAAACTCTGTACACCCGGCAAGTCGAAAACCTGAAAAGGCGGCTTGGGCAAAAAAGGGTATCCCGGTGGATTGAAAACCCGAAAGGGCGGTCCTGGCAAAAATTAGGGATTAACGCGTAACACTATGTCTCATTGGATCACCTTGCAACCAGACTTCGGTATCGACTATCAACCTCGGACGACACTGATCAATCTGATCTACCTTCAACCAAGTAGCAAAGTGATGAGATGCTCAAGGACATAAAGGCAATAGCAGAGTTGGAACCCAGTGGGATTATTTACATAGCTGTTTTGTTTAGTTTTTCACAAATTGTGTAAATTCTATTATTCGGCGGCGTTCTCTTACTAGGACGTCAACCTCTTGTACAAAAACGCCTATTTACAGGCCAAACTTCTAAATCAATACAGTTCATTTTCAGAGAAATTTCAAACTGTTTTTCCTTTTTCTGTTTTGTTTTGCAAAGAACGTCCAATGTTCATTTTTGATATATGCATTTGACATTAATTGCTTCTCACAAAAATTTACATGCGAAACAAAAGACGATTACTCGTAATATCAGAAACAGGGGAAAATAAGATTTGTCCAAGCTGTACAGTTTCTCTGTCCACCAGGTACAAGGTAAATTCAGCTGAAGAATATGGCTAAAGGTACTTCCACTCCCCGCAGAGCAAGACAACAATGATAGCTCTCCCCAGCTGAGACTTGCAATTGTGAATGAATCAGTAATATTCTCCCCAAGCAGAGTTTATCTACCATCGGCACCAAAAGGTCTTAATATTCCCCAACGGAGTATAAGAATATTCCCCGTCAGAGTAAAAGATATCCCCGGTGGAGTCTGAAATTTTTCCCAGCGCAGTCTGAAAAAGCTTCCCCAGTGGAGTTTGGAGAATCATCCCCAGTAAACTTTGGAAGATTTTCCGCAACAGAGCTTAAAGGATTATCCCCATTAGAGTCTAAAAAGTTATCCCCAGTGAAGTCGCAACTGAAAGGTCATCCCCAACGGAGTTCTTTCCTTTCACAAACAAGAAATTCAATCCCCAATAGGATTCGGTATCACCAGCAACGGTAATTCATCCCCGGCGGAATTTATCGGTGGAATCCTCAGCAGAACATCTCTTCCCCACAGATTAATCTCCTTATCAGTTTATTCCCCAACGGAGTTATCCTCTCCTACAGGTTTATTCTCACAATCATCTTCATTCGCTACCTCCAGCGGAAACGAAGAATTCAGCTTTTTTTTCTCCAGCAGCTATCCGGGATTTATTTTCCCCAGCTAAAAATATTACATACATCATGACACATGCATATACGCATCGTACAACACAATCTCATTTATTTTGAGAGCATCATTGTTTGATACATATCATGCATTACATATAGCTAACCTTTACCTTTCAGGAAGGATGCAGTTAAGTTCCCAGCTATGAAGCTTTTCCCCAAGTCGAATTACTGACCAGTTCTTAAATCTCAACTGAATTATCCTCAGTTGAATTACAGATAAGGTCCTAAATCTCGACAAGTTCCTCCGTCGAATTACAGACAGTTCCTAAATCTCAGCAGAGTTTTCTCAATTGAATTACGGGCGAGTTCTTAAATCTTGATGAAGATGTTTCCCTCAGTCGAACTACTGACCAGTTCTTAAATCTCAACCGAATTATCCTTAGTTGAATTATATATAAGGTCCTAAATCTCGACAAGTTCCTCCGTCGAATTACAGACAATTCCTAAATCTCAACAGAGTTTTCTCAGTTGAATTACGGGCGAGTTCTTAAATCTTGATGAAGATGTTTCCCTCATTTGAATTATTGACCAATTCTTAAATCTCAACCGAATTATCCTCAGTTGAATTACAGATGAGGTCCTAAATCTCGACAAGTTCCTCCGTCGAATTACAGACAGTTCCTAAATCTCAGCAGACTTTTCTCAGTTAAATTACAGGCGAGTTCTTAAATCTTGATGAAGATGTTTCCCTTAGTCGAATTACTGACCAGTTCTTAAATCTCAACAGAATTATCCTCAGTTGAATTACAGATAAGTTTATAAGTCTCGACAAAGTTCCTCCATCGAATTACAGACGAGTTCCTAAATCTCAGCAGAGTTTTCTCAGTTGAATTACGGGAGAGTTCTTAAATCTTGATGAAGATGTTTCCCTCAGTCGAATTACTGACCAGTTCTTAAATCTCAACAGAATTGTCCTCAGTTGAATTATAGACAAGGTTCTAATTCTCGCCAAAGTTCCTCCGTCGAATTACAGACGAGTTCCTAAATATCAGCAGAGAAGTTTTCTCAGTTGAATTATGGGTGAGTTCTTAAATCTCGATGAAGATGTTTCCCCCCAGTTGAATTACGGACAAGTTCTCAAAACTCAGTAGAGATGTTCTCTCGGTTGAAGTACCGGCAAGTTCCTAAATCTCAACAAAGATCAGGCTTCCCCAGCGGAATCTTCTATAGCAACAGGTATACAAGCTCTCGCTAAGGAATCTCTTATGCGATCGACACTCCTTCAGATGGCATCTTTAAGCCCATCCTCCCGTCAGCAATCTCCAAATGGAATATGTAAGCCCATTCCCAACATCACAAGGCTGATACCACTTCATGTGAGTGCAAATTTCTGGGCACTCTAGTGTTCAATCATCTTCCACCTTCGGGTCACGAAAGGCATGAAAGCCAATCTACATCCTCAGGTTTAAGAAGATTGAATAGGGGCAGCTGTTGTACCCTAAAATTTTCCCTCCCACATTTCTCAAAATATTGCAATAAAAAATCTCCAAGTTGCTCAAGGGTTGCTCAAGAGTTGGTCAGACAAGCTATCTCCTAAGGCAGTCTACCCTAAATTAGGGTTTTGTGTTGCATCAAGATCTTTGAGTCCAAATGACCTAAAGTGATCCCCAATGTCCTAATATGTTATCAAGATCATCCATGTCAAATTTCAGGCCTTGCAGAGGAAGTTTGCTCAATCAATTGCTCAAAGGTCCAAAAATCGACTATGCTAGGGAAAAAGTCAACTGTGACCTAAATACAGTCAAACTTCAATATTTTTTGTCAACATTCTCATTTTGAAGGATATTTCATCATTTGATCAAGGGTTGATCATGATTCATCAAGGATTGCTCAGAATTCATCAAGACTCAAAAGTTGCTAAATTAGGGTTTTGCAGGAAAAGTCAACCCAACTTTGACCAAGCATAAATTTCTCATAATTTATGAGAAATGACCCATCCAAAGCTCATTTTGAAGAGTATGCAATTACCTACAATCCATCTTCATACCCCAAGATCAAAAAATTCACTCACAAGAAGTTATGAATTTGGACATTATAGGTCATTTTTGAAAGTCAACAAAAACACCTTTTTTTGTCAAAGCTTATAACTTGATCATGGAATATCAAAATGATATGCGACCAAAAGGGTTGATTAGAGGACATCTCAAGCTTTCTAGAAAGTCCAATAACACCTCCAAAAGTTCAAAATTGAAGAAGTTATGCATTGTTGAAGTTGGACTTTTTTGCAAAATTGCCAAAAGTGAACTATCCCCAAAACTTCAAATTTTGCCAAATGGGCCCATTCTTTTCCACTTGAATTGAGTTTGCATTATTTCCCACGTGCTCTAACTTCAGCCATGTGTCCACATCACATTTTTATTATTTAATTTGATTTTTATTTGAATTAATTTATTTTAAATCAAATAAAATCATATAAAATCTAAAGCTTTGATAACACATGATCTTTTGGCTATTTCAGGCTCCAAATACAGCAATTATTATCATCAAATTCGTATCAAATCAAATCATGTGCGAAAAGATTGAAATCAAGCAAGTTTGGAAAGTTTTAATGGTGGAATCAAATCAAATTCATGAGCATTGATATGGAGAGATTTGGACCAAGTTTGTAAACCCAATGCAAAGCACAATACATAAGCAAGCTGAAGGACACGAAATAAGGGTTGGAAATCGTGGGACGAGGCAGAACTGACTTTGCAAAATTCACGAAAAAAGTGAGAGATCAAAATCAGGGTTAGAGGCAGTTTCAGGACGCAAGAGTGGTCTTAATCGATTCCTGACCATTCACACAAGCTAACTGGATCAAAACCACGCATCCTCAAGCCTCTATACGCGCTGTAAGTCTCACTCTATTCACCCCTGTTCTTGATTTCGATTTGAATCATCCTGGCATCTATTGAACAAACTAATATCATATGTGTAACCCTTATATCATTTGCAAGCTATTGGCAATAACCAATTTGATTTATATGCACTGTAACCATGAAACGCCATGGCTAGGGTTTTGTTTGTTTTTAGAGTTTCTTATTTCAGGTAAAATTGGCCCATAAAAAGAACATGGTTGTGATCAGGAGGTCATGACGAATTGAACCATGTTCTTGGAAATCATTTTTATTGCCTGAGGAAGATTTTAGGAGTAAGTTGCGCCTTTAGCTGCGGATAAAAATCCGCAGGAAAAGTTACAGGGGTTTGAGGACAGGGATGAACTCGTGTCATCCGTCTGTTGGCCAATTCAAATAATTTTGCGCGTTTTTTTTGTTTTGCTGGCAATTGTTTTGTTTTGTTATATTATTATTGATACCCATTATGATAACAACTAAAACAGCCTGGCGTAGTGGAAAGCAAGCGTTTGATGTACCTTTAGGACCTGGGTTCGAATCCCAGGTCCCCCTCTTTCTCAATGTTATTATTTTTCAGGTATTCCAGTGCACGCTCAAGCTTGATCCACACCATACATCCTCATCCATCCAAGCGCCAGATGGCCAAAAGGCCAGATCTGGTGGCCAAGCGTTGAAGGTCCACCAAGGTGCCAGTCAACGCACGTATACCAGATCCAAAAATTCCACACGGGCTAGCTGATAATGGGCCAAGAATTTGCTTTCTACACCATCCAAAACAGGCCCAACACTCCTCTCTCTTTTATTTATTTTGTTTTGTTTTATTAATTGTTTTATTTTATTTAATTAATTTTCTAACCAATCACAAAATTCCTTTTCTTATCAAATAAAACCACAAAAAATACTCTTTTTATCCAATCAAAATTTAAAACTTTTATTTTATTAATAATTACTAACTAATTAATTTAGGTTTTAATTCTAGAAAACTTTAATTCATTTTTGTAAATAATTAAAATTAATTAGATCTAATTAGGTTTTAACTACTAATTTAATTAATTTCATTTTCTTTCTTAAAATAACAAAAACCTAAAAATATGTCATAATTTTTTTTTCATTAATTAATTTACTTTACAATTAATTTAATTAATTTAGGACTTAATCTCTTTTCTCAAATAAAAACAACAAAAGATGGCATTTTCTTTCAAAAGGGTCAAAACCCTAAATTTCGCACTCAATCTAATTTCCCGCGCGCTTTATTTATTTTTATCATATTAATGTACCTGCTTCTGAATTGTAATAGTTAAATAGGACATTTAATTATTTTTACCGCTTTACTTAATTTTTTTTCAAAGGGTTTGTCTTTGGCGATGTAAATACCCGACGCCTTGTAATTTAAATTCCGCATTTTATTTCCACAAACTATAACTGCTAGATGTTTGATAATATGGTTTGCATGAAAAGACTGAATGTTAATCTTAAAATCAAATTAGATCACCCTTAACATGTGCAAAGATAAAAATAACTGAAAATGATAAACTCGCACATGCGCACTCCTAGGGTACACCCCATTTGGTTGCCTTCGTACACGGTCATTGAGTATATGTCGTTTTAGAGGTCGTCCTCTTATCTAAAAGATCATAGTCGCCTCGTAATGGTTGCCTCAGATATTGTTGCCTCAAACAAATGATCTAAGACATTAGGGTTACCGCTAAGGCGTCCTAACATTGCTTTAGTGACCGTATGTCCCTCATTCGAATTGACCCTCAAACTCCAACGACGGTGCTACCTACTCACTAATAGTGGGATAGCATTGTCTAAAGGAAACTAGCATAGAACGATTCCTTTTTCGACCAGGTAGATTAGTTCTTAGATAATTACTCATCCAAAACAAAACGAATTTTTCACACTTACACTCCTTTTCAAACAAAGTTTTCAAAAACACTTCATTACACTCTTGAGGACAGAAGCAAGAGTTAAATCGAATTTAAAAACAAATTTTTTTTTTCAAACCCACAAGCACAAAGAAAACATTTTGAAAACAATGAGCAAGTACCTAAGAGCCCGTAGATAACTACGGATAGAAAGGGTGTTAATACCTTCCCTTTCTATAAATCTACCCCCCGTACTCAGAAATATCTCAAAAAAAGGAATTTTTCTGTGCTTTTTTCCTTTCCTTGTTGGATAAAATAAAAGTCGGTGGCGACTCTTGCTTACCGCGACATTTTGCAAAAACAAACGCAAAACGCAAACCAGTATTCCAAAAAACAGTCAGTTCTTCCCACCGTATCACATGATGGAAATAAGAAATGTTGGGCTTTCTGTTTTTCCATAATTCATAGGGAGTCTTTTCAAGAATAGGTCTTATAGAGATTCTATTCTGAATGTAACACGCTGTGTTCACAGCTTTTGCCCAAAAGTGCTTTGCCATATTTGTATCATTGATCATGGTTCTGGCCATTTCTTGTAATGTTCTATTTTTTCTTTCTACAACTCCATTTTGCTGGGGAGTTCTAGGATAAGAAAAATTATGAAAAATACCATTTTCTTTAAAATATTTTTCAAAATAATGATTTTCAAATTCACTACCATGATCACTTCTGACTTTTGTGATTTTAAAATCTTTTTCATTTTGCACTTGAGTACAGAAGTCAACGAATACAAAATGTGACTCATCCTTGTGTTTTAAAAACTTTACCCATGTCCATCTGCTGAAGTCATCAACGATGACCAATCCATACTTCTTGCCTCTGATGGATGCAGTTTTAACTAGCCCAAACAGATCAATATGAAGTAATTCTAATGGCTTAGAGGAAGAGACAAAAATTTTAGATTTAAAGGAAGGTTTTGAAAATTTTCCTTTTTGGCATGCTTCGTACAGAACTTCTGAGTTGTACTTCAGATTGGGAAGTCCTCTGACTAAATTTAATTTATTTAGTTGAGAGATTTTTCTAAGACTGACATGTCCCAATCTTTTGTGCCATACCCATTGCTCATTGCTAACAGACAAAAGGCATTTGACGTTTTGAGATTTCAGATCTGATAAATCAATTTTGTAAATGTTGTTCTTTCTCTTTCCAGAAAAGAGGATTGATCCATCTTTTTGACTTACAACTTTGCAGAAGATTTGATTGAAGATAATGTCATAGCCATTGTCACTTAATTGGCTTATGGACAATAGATTATGAGCTAATCCTTCTACTAATAAAACATTTGAGATAGAAGGAAGGTTACAGTTTCCAATGGTTCCAGAACCAATAATCTTCCCTTTCTGATTACCTTCAAACTTCACATCTCCTCCAGCTTTAAGTTCCAGGCTTTGGAACATAGACCTTTTCCCGTCATGTGTCGTGAGCACCCAGAGTCCAGGTACCATGACTGGTGTTTCAATTGAGCTGTTAAGGACATCTGCAACAAATATTATTTTATCCTTAGGTACCCATATCTTTTTGGGTCCTTTTGGGTTAGCATAAGAGTTTCCAAAATGTGATGTATATTTTATATCATGTGAGTGTCCAAACTTGAATTGCTTATTCAGAGGTTTGTAAGTTAAGGTCATTTTAGCAACAAGTTTTGGAATATATGTCTCCTTCCCTTTGGGAGGTTCATATCCAATTCCTCTTCTATTTTTCCCACTAACTCCATAGATCATTGAAGCCATTTTGCTTCAGTCTATGCCTTTAGCAAGAAAAGATTGAAAGCTATAGTCATATTCTTTTAGAATATCTTTTGAACTAGACACAGACTCTGAACTAAAATTCTTTTGAACATTTTGAATTTCCTTTTTAAGTTTAAAATTGTTTTCTAAAAGCTCAGATTTTTCTATTTCAAGTATCCCAAGATCAGATGCAAGACTCTTCTTGAGTTTCTTGTATTTGATTTTGAGCTTACTATAGTTTTCCAGAAGTTCTGATAAACTATCAGCAAGTTCTTCTCTACAAAATTCAGAAAATACCTCTCTTTGTTCTGACTCACAGTCTGAGTCATCTTCTGTGATATCCATCAGAGCTAGGTTGGCATTTTCATCTTCAGAACCAGATTCATCTTCAGAAGAATCTGAGTCATCCCAGGTTGCCATCATTCCTTTCTTCTTACCAAATCTCTTCTTTGGTTTTTCTTTTTGAAGCTTTGGACAATCACTTTTGTAGTGACCAGGTTCTTTGCATTCATAATAGATGATCTCTCTTCTGTTTGACTTTTTATATCCAGAAGATCCTGCTTTATCTTTTGACTTCTTGAAGTTTCTGAACTTCTTTTGTCTGTGCTTCCACAGATGATTGATCCTTTTGGAGAGCAAAGATAATTTGTCTTCTTCTGACGCTGATTCTTCAGAGTTTTCCTCTTCAGCCTGAAAAGTGTTAGTATCAAAATTCTTAATAGATTTAAGAGCCAGAGAATTACCTTTCTTCTGAGGCTCATGCTCATCCAGTTCAATCTCATGACTTCTGAGAGCGCTGATGAGTTCCTCCAGAGATACATTGTTCAGATCTTTTAACACTTTGAAAGCAGTGGCCATTGGTGCCCATCTTCTGGGTAAACTTCTGATGATCTTTTTCACATAATCTACTTTGGTATATCCTTTGTTCAAAACTCTTAGACCAGCGATCAGAATTTGAAACCTAGAGAACATTGCTTCTATAGACTCGCTCTCATCAACTTTGAAGGCTTCATACTTCTGAACTAAAGCCAGAGCTTTAGACCCCTTAACTTGAGTGTTTTCTTCATGAGTCATTTTGAGAGACTCAAACATATCATGCGATGTATCTCTATTAGTGATTTTTTCATATTCAACTTTAGAGATAGCATTTAGAAAAATATTTCTAGCTCTATGATGATTTTTAAAATCAGCTTTTTGTTGTTTATCCATATATTTTCTATCCACTTTGTTTCCTTCTGAATCTGTAGGATGTTTGTAACCATCCAAGACTATATCCCAAAGATCACTATCATGACCTAGAAACAAACTTTCTAGTCTATCTTTCCAGTACTCAAAATCTTCTCCATCAAACACTGGAGGTTTGTTGTGACTATTATTGTTTTGTTCAGCGGCCATTGTGTTTTCTTCTGGATCTTTTCCTGACACGGTTAAGTGTTGTGCTCAGAGTCAAGCTCTGATACCAATTGAAGGGGTAAGAAAATACTTAGAAGGGGGGGTTGAATAAGTGACTCTTTTCGTTTTCAAAACAAAGCTCAAACAATAATTGAAGAACACCGTTATTTTTATCCTGGTTCATTTGAAATCAAACTACTCCAGTCCACCCACCAAGGTGATTTCGCCTTTCTCAACAAGGACTTAATCCACTATAATCAATTGATTACAAACACACAACAATTGTTGTGACTAACAATGCACAAGTAATCTTACAAGTGACTAACACCACTAAGACTTAAATCTAGTCTTAGTCTGCTTGAGAAATCTGACCAAACTTGGTCTCTCAAGGAACAAATACAGGAGTTTAATCTTTACAGATAATGAAATAGAGTTTGCTTCTAATCAAGCTATATCACAACTGTAATTTTTCACTTAGAATATAATGCACAAAAATTGTATCAACAATCGATGACCAATCCATACTTCTTTCCTATGATGGATGCAGTTTTAACTGGCCCAAACAGATCAATATGAAGTAATTCTAATGCCTTAGAGGAAGAGACAACATTTTTAGATTTAAAGGAAGGTTTTGAAAATTTTCCTTTTTGGCATGCTTCGCACAGAGCTTCTGAGTTGTACTTCAGATTGGGAAGTCCTCTGACTAAATTTAATTTATTTAGTTGAAAGATTTTTCTAAGACTGACATGTCCCAATCTTCTGTGCCATACCTATTGCTCATTGCTAACAGACAAAAGGCATTTGACGTTTTGAGATTTCAGATATGATAAATTAATTTTGTAAATGTTGTTCTTTCTCTGGCCAGAAAAGAGGATTGATCCATCTTTTTGACTTACAGCTTTGCAGAAGTTTTGATTGAAGATAATGTCATAGCCATTGTCACTTAATTGGCTTATGGACAATAGATTATGAGCTAATCCTTCTACTAATAAAACATTTGAGATATAAGGAAGGTTACCGTTTCCAATGGTTCCAGAACCAATAATCTTCCCTTTCTGATTACCTCCAAACTTCACATCTCCTCCAACTTTAAGTTCCAGGCTTTGGAACATAGACCTTTTTTCCGTCATGTGTCGTGAGCACCCAGAGTCCAGGTACCATGACTGGTGTTTCAATTGAGTTGTTAAGAACATCTGCAACAAATATTATTTTATCCTTAGGTACCCATATCTTTTTGGGTCCTTTTGGGTTAGCATAAGAGTTTTCAGAATGTGATGTATATTTTATATCATGTGAGTGTCCAAACTTGAATTGCTTATTCAGAGGTTTGTAAGTGAAGGTCATTTTAGAAACAGGTTTTGGAATATATGTCTCCTTCCCTTTGGGAGGTTCATATCCAATTCCTCTTCTGTTTTTACCACTAACTCCATAGATCATTGAATCCATTTTGCTTCTGTCTATGCCTTTAGCAAGAAAAGATTGAAAGATATAGTCATATTCTTTTAGAATATCTTTTGAACTAGATACAGACTCTGAACTAAAATTCTTTTGAACATTTTGAATTTCCTTTTTAAGTTTAAAATTGTTTTCTAAAAGCTCAGATTTTTCTGTTTCAAGTATCCCAAGATCAGATGCAAGACTCTTCTTGAGTTTCTTGTATTTGATTTTGAGCTTACTATAGTTTTCCAGAAGTTCTGATAAACTATCAGCAAGTTCTTCTCTACAAAATTCAAAAAATACCTCTCTTTGTTCTGACTCACAGTCTGAGTCTTCTTCCGTGATAACCATCAGAGCTAGGTTGGCATTTTCATCTTCAGAACCAGATTCATCTTCAGAAGAATCTGAGTCATCCCAGGTTGCCATCATTCCTTTCTTCTTACCAAATCTCTTCTTTGGTTTTTCTTTTTGAAGCTTTGGACAATCACTTTTGTAGTGACCAGGTTCTTTGCATTCATAACAGATGATCTCTCTTCTGTTTGACTTTTTGTATCCAGAAGATTCTGCTTTATCTTCTGACTTCTTGAAGTTTCTCAACTTCTTTTGTCTGTGCTTCCACAGATGATTGATCCTTTTGGAGAGCAAAGATAATTCGTCTTCTTCTGACGCTGATTCTTCAGAGATTTCCTCTTCAGCCTGAAAAGCATTAGTATCAAAATTCTTAATAGATTTAAGAGCCAGAGACTTACCTTTCTTCTGAGGCTCGTGCTCATCCAGTTCAATCTCATGACTTCTGAGAGCGCTGATGAGTTTCTCCAGAGATACATTGTTCAGATCTTTTAACACTTTGAAAGCAGTGACCATTGGTGCCCATCTTCTGGGTAAACTTCTGATGATCTTTTTCACATGATCTGCTTTGGTATATCCTTTGTTCAAAACTCTTAGACCAGCGATTAGAATTTGAAACCTAGAGAACATTGCTTCTATAGACTCGCTCTCATCAACTTTGAAGGCTTCATACTTCTGAACTAAAGCCAGAGCTTTAGACTCCTTAACTTGAGCGTTTCCTTCATGAGTCATTTTGAGAGACTCAAACATACCATGCGCTGTATCTCTATTAGTGATTTTTTCATATTCAACTTTAGAGATAGCATTTAGAAAAATATTTCTAGCTCTATGATAATTTTTAAAATCATCTTTTTGTTGTCTATCCATATTTTTTCTATCCACTTTGTTTCCTTCTGAATCTGTAGGATGTTTGTAACCATCCAAGACTATATCCCAAAGATCACTATCATGACCTAGAAAGAAACTTTCTAGTCTATCTTTCCAGTACTCAAAATCTTCTCCATCAAACACTGGAGGTTTGTTGTGACTATTATTGTTTTGTTCAGCGGCCATTGTGTTTTCTTCTGGATCTTTTCCTGACACGGTTAAGTGTTGTGCTCAGAGTCAAGCTCTGATACCAATTGAAGGGGGTAAGAAAACACTTAGAAGGGGGGTTGAATAAGTGACTCTTTTCGTTTTCAAAACAAAGCTCAAACAATAATGGAAGAACACAGTTATTTTTATCCTGGTTCGTTTGAAATCAAACTACTCCAGTCCATCCGCCATGGTGATTTCGCCTTTCTCAACAAGGACTTAATCCACCATAATCAATTGATTACAAACACACAACAACTGTTGTGACTAACAATGCACAAGTAATCTTACAAGTGACTAACACCACTAAGACTTAAATCTAGTCCTAGTCTGCTTGAGAAATCTGACCAAACTTGGTCTCTCAAGGAACAAATACAGGAGTTTTATCTTTACAGATAATGAAATAGAGTTTGCTTCTAATCAAGCTATATAACAACTGTGATTTCTCACTTAGAATATAACGCACAAAAATTGTATCAACAATCGATGACCAATCCATACTTCTTTCCTCTGATGGATGCAGTTTTAACTGGCCCAAACAGATCAATATGAAATAATTCTAATGGCTTATAGGAATAGACAACATTTTTAGATTTAAAGGAAGGTTTTGAAAATTTTCCTTTTTGGCATGCTTCACACAGAGCTTCTGAGTTGTACTTCAGATTGGGAAGTCCTCTGACTAAATTTAATTTATTTAGTTGAGAGATTTTTCTAAGACTGACATGTCCCAATCTTCTGTGCCATACCCATTGCTCATTGCTAACAGACAAAAGGCATTTGACGTTTTGAGATTTCAGATATGATAAATCAATTTTGTAAATGTTGTTCTTTCTCTGGCCAGAAAAGAGGATTGATCCATCTTTTTAACTTACAGCTTTGCAGAAGTTTTGATTGAAGATAATGTCATAGCCATTGTCACTTAATTGGCTTATGGACAATAGATTATGAGCTAATCCTTCTACTAATAAAACATTTGAGATAGAAGGAAGGTTATCGTTTCCAATGGTTCCAGAACTAATAATCTTCCCTTTCTGATTACCTCCAAACTTCACATCTCCTCCAACTTTAAGTTCCAGGCTTTGGAACATAGACCTTTTTCCCGTCATGTGTCATGAGCACCTAGAGTCCAGGTACCATGACTGGTGTTTCAATTGAGTTGTTAAGAACATCTGCAACAAATATTATTTTATCCTTTGGTACCCATATCTTTTTGGGTCCTTTTGGATTAGCATAAGAGTTTCCAGAATGTGATGTATATTTTATATCATGTGAGTGTCCAAACTTGAATTGCTTATTCAGAGGTTTGTAAGTGAAGGTCATTTTAGCAACAGGTTTTGGAATATATGTCTCCTTCCCTTTGGGAGGTTCATATTCAATTCCTCTTCTGTTTTTCCCACTAACTCCATAGATCATTGAAGCCATTTTGCTTCTGTCTATGCCTTTAGCAAGAAAAGATTGAAAGCTATAGTCATATTCTTTTAGAATATCTTTTGAACTAGATACAGACTCTAAACTAAAATTCTTTTGAACATTTTGAATTTCCTTTTTAAGTTTAAAATTGTTTTCTAAAAGCTCAGATTTTTCTGTTTCAAGTATCCCAAGATCAGATGCAAGACTCTTCTTGAGTTTCTTGTATTTGATTTTAATCTTACTATAGTTTTCCAGAAGTTCTGATAAACTATCAGCAAGTTCTTCTCTAGAAAATTCAGAAAATACCTCTCATTGTTCTGACTCATAGTCTGAGTCTTCTTCTGTGATAGCCATCAGAGCTAGGTTGGCATTTTCATCTTCAGAACCAGATTCATCTTCAGAAGAATCTGAGTCATCCCAGGTTGCCATCATTCCTTTCTTCTTACCAAATCTCTTCTTTGGTTTTTCTTTTTTAAGCTTTGGACAATCACTTTTGTAGTGACCAGGTTCTTTGCATTCATAACAGATGATCTCTCTTCTGCTTGACTTTTTGTATCCAGAAGATTCTGCTTTATCTTCTGACTTCTTAAAGTTTCTGAACTTCTTTTGTCTGTGCTTCCACAGATGATTGATCCTTTTGGAGAGCAAAGATAATTCGTCTTCTTCTGACGCTGATTCTTCAGAGATTTCCTCTTCAGCCTGAAAAGCATTAGTATCAAAATTCTTAATAGATTTAAGAGCCAGAGACTTACCTTTCTTCTGAGGCTCGTGCTCATCCAGTTCAATCTCATGACTTCTGAGAGCGCTGATGAGTTTCTCCAGAGATACATTGTTCAGATCTTTTAACACTTTGAAAGCAGTGACCATTGGTGCCCATCTTCTGGGTAAAATTCTGATGATCTTTTTCACATGATCTGCTTTGGTATATCCTTTGTTCAAAACTCTTAGACCAGCGATTAGAATTTGAAACCTAGAGAACATTGCTTCTATAGACTCGCTCTCATCAACTTTGAAGGCTTCATACTTCTGAACTAAAGCCAGAGCTTTAGACTCCTTAACTTGAGCGTTTCCTTCATGAGTCACTTTGAGAGACTCAAACATATCATGCGCTGTATCTCTATTAGTGATTTTTTCATATTCAACTTTAGAGATAGCATTTAGAAAAATATTTCTAGCTCTATGATGATTTTTAAAATCATCTTTTTGTTGTCTATCCATATTTTTTCTATCCACTTTGTTTCCTTCTGAATCTGTAGGATGTTTGCAACCATCCAAGACTATATCCCAAAGATCACTATCATGACCTAGAAAGAAACTTTCTAGTCTATCTTTCCAGTACTCAAAATCTGCTCCATCAAACACTGGAGGTTTGTTGTAACTATTATTGTTTTATTCAGTGGCCATTGTGTTTTCTTCTGGATCTTTTCCTGACACGGTTAAGTGTTGTGCTCAGAGTCAAGCTCTGATACCAATTGAAGGGGTAAGAAAACACTTAGAAGGGGGGGTTGAATAAGTGACTCTTTTCGTTTTCAAAACAAAGCTCAAACAATAATGGAAGAACACCGTTATTTTTATCCTGGTTCATTTGAACTCAAACTACTCCAGTCCATCCGCCAAGGTGATTTCGCCTTTCTCAACAAGGACTTAATCCACTATAATCAATTGATTACAAACACACAACAACTGTTGTGACTAACAATGCACAAGTAATCTTACAAGTGACTAACACCACTAAGACTTAAATTTAGTCCTAGTCTGCTTGAGAAATTTGACCAAACTTGGTCTCTCAAGGAACAAATACAGGAGTTTAATCTTTACAGATAATGAAATAGAGTTTTCTTCTAATCAAGCTATATCACAATTGTGATTTTTCACTTAGATTATAATGCACAAAAATTGTATCAACAATGAGTTTGTGAGCTTAGAATCTTTCACGTAGTTTCTTGCTTCTAATTTGAAAATAGATTGGTTCAGTTGTTTTTTTGTTGTTGGCTTGCAATAAATGTCCTTCTATTTATAGTAGGAACAATAAGACCGTTGCTGCCTTCCGAAAAGTTGGAGAGCATTAAATGCTTGCGTGTTTCCTTGTAATATTCCATTTTCCAAGAAACTAGTTGTAGGCACTTGAGTGCTTTCAGTCGTCTTTGCATTAATGAGCAAACGACAGAATGTAAGAACATATTTCCTTTGCTTTGACAAGACAAGTTGATCTTAACGTTATTTCATAATTTTCTCCAATGTCTTTAAGTCAGAACATGCTTCACTCATCTTCTAGGCAGTGCGTTGCTTGCTAAGAACTTTGAACAGCGCTTGCTTTCAAGTAATCTTCTGAGCAAGGATCCTGCTAAAAGTTAGAAGATATATTTAACAAATAAAGTGTCTTACCAGAGTCAGCAGATGCGCTTGAAGAAAAGGTTCTTTTATCAAAGAACATCTACATAATTTTTGCTTAACACTTCAGAATGTTTTCTGTCAGAATATTAACTGAGACATTCAAACACATTCATCAGAGTATAAATTATCTTAAATATAATTTAGTTATCATCAAAACTCTTGAGATAGGTCAGAACTAATCTTGTTCTTTCAAGAACTAATCTTGTTCTTTCAAATAGGTCAATCCCTTTTTTGAAATACCCGCATAGAAATAGGCTACTGACGTAAGTAAAGCTAATGCAACAATAGTATTTATATCATTTGTGGGTGCAGCTAACTCTCCATGAGGTAACTTTATAATTTTCCAAGGCAAAAGGGCCCCTGACCAATTCGAAAATAAAATAAATAGAAATAGAGTTCCAATAAACGGAACCCATAGACCATATTCTCCAATCTGAGTTTTGCTCACGTCTCGAATGAATTCAAGGACATATTCAAAAAAATTCTGACCAGACGTGGGAATAGTTTTCGGGTTTCTAACAACTAGAATGGTTGAAATTAATAAGATAACAATTATAACCCAAGAGGTAATAAGTACTTGAGCATGCACTTGAAAATCCCCTATTTGCCAATAGAAATGTTGACCTACTTCCACAACAGATATATCATAGAATCTGTTTAATGTGTTGATGTAACATAATAGAACATTCATATTGCCCTGTCCTCTAAAATAAAAATATATACCTTGAAAGGGAATTATTTTGATTCAACCATTTCCTTATTTTACTTTGATTTTCTATTTTGTATACCTACTAATCACAAAATATTTCTTTTTACACAATTTCAAAAATCTATGACCGCACGCCCAACCAAATCTAAAAATTGATTTATCTTATTATTAATCAATTTTTTTGTATATAGCTAGAACGACCCTCACAAATTGCAAAAACTAATTTGTTAAGAATTAATCAGATGGAAGCTATAGCATCATCATTATCCGGAATCAAAATTTCTGCAAGATCTGGGTCACAATTTGTATCAATTAAACAAATTGTTGGAATTCCCAAAGTGATACATTCTTGAAGAGTCGTATATTCTTCTTGCTGATCAACGATTATTACAATATCAGGTAATCCTGTCATATATTTTATATCGCCTAGATATCTTTCCAAATGAGATAATTGTCTCTTCAACATAGCGGTATCTCTTTTTGGAAGAGAGTTCAGTTTCCCCGTCTTTTGCTCCGTTCTCAAGTCCCTGAACTTACGAAGTCTCGTTTCTATAGTATACCAATTTTTTAACATACCTTTGTGCCATTTTTTATTAACATAATAACATCGAGCTCTTATTGCAGCCCATGTTACTGAATCAGTTGCTTTTTTTTGTGCTAACAATTAAAAATTGTTTTCCTGTGCTTGCTGCATCAAAAGCCAAATCACAAGCTTATGATAAAAAACGAGCAATTTTAGTAAGATTTGTAATATGAATACCTTTACGTTTTTCCGATATAAAAGGTGCCATTCAAGGATTCCATTTCCTAGGATCATGGCCAAAATGAACCCCAACTTCCATCATCTCTTCAAAAGTGATGTTCCAATATCTTTTTGTCATTTATCCCCACACTTACTTTAATAAAAGAAATTGAAGAAAAAAAAGAGAGACCCAGTATCCCGAAATAACAATATATAATTGTTCCAATAGAACCTTCTCTTTTATAGACGATTGGCCGTTAAGATAAAATCAGGCCATTCTTTTATTTCTATTTATTAAAATATTTTTATAAACAATATTATTGTTATAAATGAGAACAACTTTACTAGTGATTCAAATATTTTTATAAATATTATAAAAGCAAAAATAATATTTATATATGGGAAAAATAATTATTGATTTAAATATTTTTATATATGAGAATAACTTTTCTATTGATTCAAATATTTTATAAATAATGCCTACAAAAATAATATTTATATACAGAAAAAAATATATTGTTGAATATATTTTTATATACAAGAAAAAAAATACTATTGTTATAAACGAGAACAACTTTACTATTAATTTAAATATTGATAATAAAAATTTATCCACCATTTTTTTTTCAAATATGTGAAAAAGATTAAGAGAGATTATTAAAAAAGATTGAGGATATATTTTAAAATTGTATTAATCTCTCTTATATATAATTATTTTATTTGTAAAAAACTAAAACGACTAATAAGTGTATTACTATTTCAACTTAAGTTTATTATTAATCTTCAATTTTTTCTTTTTTTAAACTTCCTATTTTTATTACAGCCTGTAAACAAATGTGTATTCAATACTTATTGATATGTTTGAAAGACAAAATTCTTACTTTTAATTGATCAAAATATGGAAAAATATTTTGATATTGACACATAAAATTATGATTTCAAATATTTAACGTATATTTTAAGAAAAAATTTGTAAGTTATATTATTGAAAAATAGTTAAATTTATATTTTTATAATATTTTATCAAAAAAATAGGTTAAATTATATTTAATTATGTGTCAAATGTTTTTTATTTGTCAAGTCAAATTTTATTGTTGATCTAAATATTTCAATTTATATTGTTGATCCACGTATTTTTATATTTTTACCGTTAAATTATTGATCTAAAATGTTTTATTATACCGATAAAATATATATTATTGATTCACGTATTTTTATATTTTATTTATTTTATTTTTATCTATTATATATTTGTCTTATATATTCAATGCAATTTTTCTTTTTATTTATATTTATTATTGCTACAAATAAACGGGAAAATATGTATTGTTGATACAAATATTTGTATTATAGAAATTTTTTTATTATTAATACAAATATTTGTATAAACGAAAAAAGAGTATTATTGATACAAATATTTTATAAATAAAAAAAAATTATATTATTGATATAAATATTTTTAACAGAAAAAAAATATTAATGAAACAAATATTTTTATAAATAAAAAATAATAATATTATTGACACAAATTTCTTTTATAAGAAAAAAAATTATTTTTAATATAAATATTTTTATAATTAAAAATAACATATTATTAATACAAATATTTTTATAAATAACAATTTATATATATAAAAAAAATCACGTATCACACCAAAACCCGTGTATATACGTTGATTTGTTACTAGTAAACTTATTAAAGAAAATTAATATATTCATCTTTTCACCTACAATAATTATGACAATATTAAATTTAATTAGGATAACCGATTAAAAGTATTACAAAAATATTTTATTTCTACAACTTTTTATTATTATGTGTGGCATGGTCAAACAAATATAATTTATTATTGGTACATAGTTTATAAATTTTGTAAAAAAGTAAACTATGAACCTAGTCTGAATGGTAGGAATGTCCATAACTATTTACATTGGACGATAATTTTCAAACATTTTTTGTTACATTAAGGAATCATCAAACAGAACAACATCACTGTTCGATCTTGTTGAATAACGTGAGTGGCTTTTGTTCCCTCTGATTCCTAATCTTGTCATTTCCAACCACATTCTTCTCTGACCCCTTCTCAACTAATCTTCTCTTTTATTGCTAGCATGTAATTGTCATTGCGGCCTATGGTGCCATCATAGCTGAATGGCATGATAGATTTTCTGACACCATCGACAACAATGCTTTTAGTTTAATACATTTACATTTTCTTATCCTAATTCTTTTTTTTCCTGTTTGAAAATTATATTTTGTAGATGGGAGAGGTGGCTAAGGATCTTACAGCCGGTACAGTTGGAGGGGCTGCACAACTGATATGCGGACATCCCTTTGACACCACTAAGGTAAAGCTACAAAGCCAACCTACAGCACTCCCAGGTCAGGTTCCCAAGTATGCTGGTGCAGTTGATGCCGTCAGGAAGACAATAGCCGCCGAAGGTTTAGGCGGTTTATACAAAGGAATGGGCGCCCCACTCGTTACGGTAGCAGCCTTCAATGCCGTCTTGTTTACTGTAAGGGGGCAGATGGAATCATTATTGAGGTCTCACCCAGGTGCTCCACTCACAGTGAGTCAGCAGTTTGTTTGCGGAGCCGGAGCTGGTTTTGCAGTTTCCTTTCTTGCTTGCCCAACTGAATTAATCAAATGCAGGTAGCTCATTGTTCTCGATTTCATCCTTTTCTATGTGTAGATTTTTCATTGAATTTTATCTCTTTTGAAAATGTTCGAAGCGAGTGGCTATTTATTTTATTTGTTTTATGCTAATAAATCTTATTAATTAGATAGTGTAGTTGTTCTGTTATCCTATTAATTAGGAATTGTTGTTGTTAAGTTAATTTAATCTATTAAGATATTCCTACTTTGTAGGTAAGTGTGGTAGTTGTGACGTAAGGTTATTTAAAAGGGTCATTTGTTTTCATTCGATAATAGACGAGAACTTTCCCTTCATATTAATTTATTTTTCTCTGTGATACTTGACATTTGGTATCAGAGCTCCGCAAGGAGCCTGACTACCTGAAGCAACCGTCTTCTGTGAACATTGACAATGGCAATTGAAGGAAGCAGTAACGGTTTTGTGAAGCCATTAATACCAAAGCTTGATGGTCACTATGATTATTGGAGCATGTTGATGGAGAATTTTTTGAAATCGAAGAAATATTGAGGTCTAATTGAGGAAGGAATTCCAGAAGTAAGGGATGAAACAACCCTGACTGATGCACAATTAAAGGCAAGAAATGAGTTAAAGCTGAAGGATCTAAAGACGGAGAATTACTTGTATCAAGCAATTGATCGAGTTGTTCTCGAGACTATTCTCAAGAACGATATTGCAAAAGACATATGTGACTCCTTAAAGAAGAAGTATTAAGGCACTAGCAGAGTCAAGCACGCTCAATTACAAGCTCTTCGTAAAGAGTTCGAAATTCTAAAGATGGAGGCTGGAGAATCTGTTGATGAGTATTTTGCAAGGACGTTGACAATCACAAACTAAATGAGGATACATGGAGAGAAGATGGAAGACGTGACAATTATAGAGAAAATTCTACGCTCTATGACATCTAAATTTGAATATGTGGTACGTTCAATAGAAGAATCAAATGACATTGATATTATGTCAATAGAATAAGTTACAAAGTTCATTGTTAGTGCATGAACAATGCATGTCAAACCATATTGAGGAAAAGCAAGCTCTCAAAGGGACACATACCGGAAATGGAAGAAGCAAATATCAAGGAAACTTTAGAGGAAGAGGAAGAGGACATGATCGTGGCACTAGAGAAGGAAGTTTTTACAAGTCATCCATTGAATGCTACAATTGTCACAAAATTGGTCACTTTCAATGGGAATGTCCTCGTAATACAGAAGAAAAGGAAAATTTTGTTGAAACAGGTGAGGAAGAAATATTATTGATGGCTTACACTGAGAAAGAGCAAGCTAAAATTAGGGAGATCTGGTTCCTTGATTCTGGATGCAACAATCACATGACAGTTAACAAAAACCTTTTTTGTGATTTAAATGAAAGTTTCCAACAAAGTGTCAAGCCTGACAATAACTTTAGCATGAGTGTTTTGGGAAAAGGAACTGTTAAAGTACACATGAATAGGAATATGCAGAATATACATGATGTGTATTATGTACTAGAGCTTAGAAAAACATATAATAAGCCTGGGCCAATTGCAAGAAAAAGGTTGTGCAATTGTAATTCAGAAGGGTACGTGCCAAATTCATGATCCAAAAGAGGGACTAGTTGTTGTTGTTAAGATGTCTGGGAATCAAATGTTTCAACTACAAAATGATACTTTTGAAGATCAAACTTGTTTCAAAGTATCTATTTCAGATCCTTCATGGTTATGGCGTTACAGATTTGGACATTTAAACTTTAATGGACTCAGAACCTTACAGCGAAAAGAAATGGTAAAAGGGTTGCCTCAAATTGAAACTCCGTCTCATGTGTGTGAAGAATGTGTAATTGAAAAGCAGCATAGGAAATCATTTCCTCAAGAGTGTACTTGGAGAGCTAATCAGGTCCGTCATCTAGTGCACTCAAACATATGTGGTCCGTTAAATCCAACTTCAAACAACAATAAAAGGTACTTCATAACTTTTACTGATGACTTTAGTAGAAAAACATGGGTATATTTTCTAAAGGAAAAATCTGAAGCCATTGAAATGTTTAGGAGATTCAAAGAAAGATTTGAGAAGGAGATAAAACAACATATTCAATACCTTCGAGCAGATTGTGGGAGAGAATACACATCAACCGAGTTTATGGATTTGTGTGAAAGAAATGGAATCAAAGGACAATTGACTGCAACATACACACCACATCAAAACGGTGTGTTGAAGAGGAGGAATAGAACTATCATGAATATGTTGAGAAGTTTGTTAGCAAATAAGAATGTCCTGAAGAACTTTTTTCCAGAGGCAGTGTTCATATTCTCAATCGATGTCCAACATTTTTGGTGAAGAATATGACACCTGAAAAAGCTTGATTGGTCGCAAACCCGTTGTTGATCACTTTAGAATATTTGGTTGCATAGCTTATAATGTGCATGTCCCTGATCCAAAGAGAAAGAAACTTGATAATAAGGGAGAGAAATGTGTACTACTTGGCGTAAGTGAAGAATCTAAGGCTTATCGTTTTTACAATCCTTTAACAAAGAATATTTTTATTTCTAAAGATGTTGTCTTTGATGAAAAGATTAGATGAAATTGAGAAAGCCACATTAAAGGAAAAATCATTGGCTCTTGAACCAGAGGACAATAAGAGTGCAGAAAATAGGAGAGGGTGCACATGGAAATTTGGAAGAATCAAATGAACTTGGATATGATCATGGAAGTGAAGATGTTGAAACATCACTACAAAATATGCCACGTCAAAGGAGAAGACCAATTTGGATGAATAATTACATAAGTAGTGAAGAGCTCTCTGATGAAGAGACATTGGCTCACTTTGTTAGTGTAAGTGATCCCATTTCATTTGACGAGGAATTTAAAAGTGAAATATGGAGAAATTCTATGGATTTAGAGATTGAAGCAATTGAAAGAAATAATACATTGTGAAACAACCGGCTGAAAATCATCAAACAATAAAGTCGCTATCGAACGTCTTTTATCCCACATGAAGGGAAAGGTAAACATCAAGAAAACCTGAGAAGGGAGAAGTCACGGTCTTGCGACCGAGAGATCGAGTAAGGGAGTCTGTTACGCGAGGGGAAGGTATTAGCACCCCACACGCCCGCAGTACTCTACGGTTTCCACTCTTGTTGTCTATCTTATGGGTGTGTCTAATCTATGCTTACTGTTTACTATACTACTGAAGGGAGAATGCATGCAAAAGAAAATAGAAAAGAATGTAGGGAAAATAAAATTGTACTCCTTGGGCCTTACCCCAATGCCTACGTATCCTTTTTGAGAAATCAGAGCTACCGTAGTTCGGCTCACATGTTTTGTTTGTTTCGTGTTTTTTATGGACGATGTTAATTCAGTCTTCTGCCGCAGCTCGACCTTTGGAGACTCATGCGTTGACACAGAAGTGAGTTAATCATGTCCTTACCTGAAAAGGGTTTTTAGAGAAAAGGTGCTCGAGCGCAGAAAATGGTTTGAATTGGTTTGTGTTTTATTACCTTGAAAAAGGGTTTAAGTGAGATTAACACGTTTTTTGATTTGCTAAGAAAAGAAGTTTTAGGTTTAGATGCAAGGATGCAAAAAGGGGAAGGAAAGAGTCTAAGGCAGCGTGGCCTATTTCTAACCTAATGTTATCATACAATGGTGGTACTAATGTTTGAATTAACAATGGGGAACGTCTACCTAATGTTAGCATGCATGATTTACAATCTAAGGTCTAACTCGCATCCGAATGGAGCAAGTGCATCCTAAGGGAACATGGTATGTACAAGGATAAATCAAACAAGCCAATAAACTCAAGAGAGCACACCTAAAGAGATCCTATCTAGGTCAACATGCCAAAGAAAGTCTAACAAAACTATCTTATAGGGAACATGCAATGAGAGCGAAGTCGTGATCTCAATTTCTAAATTGAGTGACTCATCGGCCAACAGGAAATAAAGGAAAGCGATAAAATCCTATAGGGAGCATGCAATGAGAGCGAAGTCGTGATCTCAATTCCTAAATTGAGTGACTCATTGATCAACAAGAAAGTAAACAAACACAAGCATAACACATATAGAAAATGAAGTGCAGAATGCCTGTTACAGGTCTTTAAACAGCGACTTCGAGCGCACGTTCTTTATTTCCTACTTCTCATGGTATATAGAAAGCAATAAAGTGCGAAAATGAGGAATAAAATGAGGTTGTGATGATACCGAACGGAGAAGGTCCATTGCCTCTTCGAAACCGTGCAAGCAAAGAGAAAACTCTACAAAAAGCTTCTTTGAGCTTCCTTGATGAAAATTACGTCAATCATTCTATCACAAAATCTTAGCTAAAAATGTGAAAATGATTATTAAACATAAAATAAGAGAAAACTATAATAAAATTCTAAAGAGAAAACTCAAAAAGAATTCTAAAATATTCTACTATTTTTGTATCATTATCATCATTAAAATCATAAAAAAATGAAGCTAAAATTAATAACATGGAAAGATAAAAGTAGTAGAAACAGAGGGGGTGTAGTTTTGAGCCCCAGGGGCATGCTGTAGCAAGTCAGCATGTGGCACTAAGCCTTTCAAAAATAAAGTCCATGAAGCAACTCCCCTTTTTTTGGATCAATGCCTGTGAGACGTTGCTTCAGGCGCATGGGTCTATGGTTCTGAGCCCAACAAAGTTGTAACACACAATCAACACTTAACCCAAAAAGAAAAAAATACAATGAAAAATGGAAATTAAAAGGTAGGCTCAAATGATGTTGTTTTGGATCAACATCTCGTGTGACTGCGCATGTAAACCCTAGTATCATCCCTCTCCAAGTTTCGTTACTCAACCTCCCTTCTGATTACCAGCTTCTTTGCACCGACGTTGCCCCTAGTGGCGGAGGAGGCTCAAACGACCTCTAACCTACACTGGCCGCTTCGCCTCTACTCCCTCTCTTACAATACCTTCTTCGATTTCTCCAATCCTCACCACAAACCTCCAAATTACTCTGGCCGCGGTAATGGACGTCGAAATTCCGGTGACTCTACGAGCTCAAGTAAGTCTATCTTCCTCCTCGTTTCTTCTTTTTCTTGCTTCTTCTTCACTTCACTGATTTTGTCTTTGATTCTGCGATGCGTTTCTGTGTGTTGTGTGGATCGAGTGCTTTGTTAAGAAGCGAAGGGTTGATACACTGTGCTGATGATCATGCTTTTGCAGAGACGTGGATTATTGTTGCGGATGAAGATTGTCAATGCACGTTGCGGATTTGTGATGTTGATGATGATGACAAAAATACGGTGGCTTTGTTGCGATGAAGATGATGTTGAAATGTTGAAGCAGATGAAGATTAAGGCGATGATTAAAGAGAGCGTGATGTGAAGATTGAAGATTGGAATTGCAGATTCACATTGATGATGGAAGTGCAGAATGAAGCGGTTGATGGAGCTTGAAGTGTGGTTATGGAAAAAGTGTATTGATGCGGTTGTAGAGAGAAAGCAGAGGGAAGATTGAAGACAGAGCTTTTTGAGTTGCTGGTGATGATTGAAGATGCAGAGAGTTGAGATGAAGATGATATTGAAGAATGATGATGAAGATGCGGATTATGATGGTTGAGGATGGAAGAGAGAGAGAATGGAGATCGAGCCCCAACTGAAAAGGTGAGTCCCTCTTTATGTGAATCTTTTTGTTGAATAACTGTTTTTAATCCTCTCCGCCATTCTGTGAATTTTCTCCTTTTCTGTTATGCCTCTCAACTCTCTCCTCTCTTTTCTGTTATAGGTTTTTGTTCATTTGTTGAGATGTTAGTTAGAAAAGGTTAGGACGTTGGAGGTTGCTTTGACAATTAGTTGTGGTTAGGAAAACAATTAGGGATTTAGTTTTCTGTTATGATTCTCTTAGAATTTGGCCTTTTGCTAACTGTTATGAAGTTCTGTTTTGATGTAGTCTGAAAATGTTTAGAAATTAGTTAGAGATTGGTTATAGGATATTTTGGTTTTTGTTAAGAGTTAGTTATGCAGGGTTGTTAGAAGGTTGTTTAAAAACTGTTTGGAATTAGTTAGGAAGTTATATGGATTAGTTGGTTAGCGGCTATTATAAACAATTAGAAAATGGTTAGAATGAGCTGAGTTGGTTCCTAGGCCAGTTTGAAAGATGCTGCACTGATTTGGCCAGTTAGTTTTGGAACTGAATTGTGACCTCTCTGACCTGATTCTCTATTTTTTCTATTTCCGATTTCTTGGTTTTGATAATATCTGAATCAGTTTGGTCTTCACTGCTAACACGGGTTTTCGGTCCATAATTCTCTGAGCTATTTTATGTTGTAGAAGACTGAGTTGGTGCTATTTATGCAGGTTTCTGCCCTGTTTTCGGACAGATTTTGAGAAAGGAAGGCGCATAGAATTTGGCATGGAGGAAACTCAGAATCGAGTGCAACACGAATTTGAAAGAAGAGGTTGCAGGGTTGCGGTTTATTTGTGAAGCCACTTTGAAGAGGATGCATTATGAAAGGCCCTAAAGTATGAAGAAGGGGTGGAGCTTAGAATTAACTTCTTTCTTGCAATTTGTTTTTTTGTAAAGTTTATATGATAATGATGTAATATAGATTTGTAATGGTTTCTTTTGTGGACTATCGGTGTAATGGTTTTGGATTATTTCTAATATGTGAATATGCTTACGATCGAAACTTGGAAAGTGACATGGTGAACTCGGATAAACCGTGATATTATGTAACAACTTGAAATTGCAATGGGTTTTTTCTCTTAATGGACAAGTTTGGATATGTATCTTTTCTTTTTGGTTTTGTATGATGATGTATTGGATATTCGAAGTCATAATAATTTGATTTAACAAACATGCCTCATGAATCTTTGAATTCACATGATATTTCTTTCAAAAGGTTCAAAGTGATTTTCCTTTCCAAGTTTAGAACTCAAATTCACAACTTCCTTTGACTTTGCACTCATATGTGAATCCCTGTGAGCTTTTGAAGGAACCCTTTGCTATGTGAAATAAGATTTGAACAATGATGAATGACACCTGAATAACTCTTAAGAAAACCTTATCCACAAACTCTTCAATTTTGCAAGCAACATTTGATTTACTTAAACACATTAGGCAACTTGAATGAACCCTCACCAATCAATAAATCCAGATCAATTATTCCAATTCAATCTCAATTCCGGACCAATTTATATTGTCAGCGAAAAGTAACAATGATGAGAACCAGAATTTCCTTAACCTGAATGAGCTCATAAGGTTATCTCCCATGCCATTACTTGCACTTGTATTTCACCAAAAAATGCGTTGAAGAGTCTTTGAAACTGAAAAGGATACTTGGAACAGAGGAGAGCACCTCTGATGAACCTTAACTGAATTAACAAGTGCAAGCACCAGGGATAAAACCCTAATCCTCTTGAGATGCATTTGAGATGTTAAGAAGGCCCAAACCCTAGCTTGCAAAGTCTCTATTTGAGATTTTAATGAAAATCCCCGCATTGACAAGTCACAACCCTTTGATGGTGAACTTGATGATCTTTGTAGCTTGATGAGGATAAAGCTCTCAGTGACCCCAAGCACAAAAACCCTAGTTCCATAGACCATGTTGATGATGAAACCAATTGATCCCTTAAGTGAAGAAGAGAGCCTTAAAGCCATACAACAACCCTAATTCCTCAATACCTTAGATCCCATGCCCATTTGATTGATTAATGAATGAATGATGTATTAGATGACCTAATGGAGTTATGTACATGAGAAAAGCGCAATAATACATAAGCCAAATAAAAGTGAAATAGGTAGGAAAAATTTGGGGTATTACACATGGGAGTTAGTGGAGCTTTCAGAAGGAGGAAAAACAGTGGGAGTAAAATGGATTTACAAAACAAAAGTGAATGAAAAAGGAGAAATTGACAAATTCAAGGCCCATTTAGTAGCTAAAGGGTACACTCAAGAGTATGGAGTGGACTATTCAGAATTATTTGCTCCAGTAGAAAGTCATGACACAATTAGAATGGACATCTCATTGGATTCTCAAAATAATTGGATTATCTTTCAACTTGATGTCAAGTCTGCATTTTACTTGGAGAACTTGTGGAGCAACTATTTATGGAACAACCCCCGGGGTATGTAAAGAAGGACAACAAACATATGGTTTACAAGTTGAAAATATCTCTTTATGGATTGAAACAAACTCCAAGAACTTGATATATTTGGATTGACACCTAGTTCAAAAAAGCAGGTTTTCACAAGTGTCCTTATGAGCATACACTTTCCATCCAAACTGAAGAAAAAGGTAAATTTTATTGTATGCTTATATGTGGATGATTTGATATTTACTGGAAATGATGAATTCTTATTTAGAGAGTTTAAGAAATCAATGATGAAAGAATTTGAGATGACTGATTTGCGAGTGATGAAATACTTTTGGGGCATAGAAGTAATTCAATCTGCAGATGGCATTTTTCTTTGTCAAAAGAAATATCCTCAAGAGGTATTGAAAATATTTAAAATGGACGATTGTAATCCAGTTCAAATCCCTATAGTTCCTGGAACTAAACTGACTCGGGGTGATGAAGGAGTGAAGATTGACAACACTTACTATATGCAAATGGTTGGAAGTCTAATGTACATGATGAATACTCAACCAAAATTAATGTATGTTGTCAGCCTCATTAGTAGATTTATGGAGTCACCAACTGAACTCCATCATCGAGCAGAAAAAAATACTTTGCTACTTGAAGGGTACCATTAACTATGGGGTTTTCTATAAGAATAGTGAAAGAAATTTGCTAGTTGGTTTCACTGATAGTGATTATGCTAGTGATTTGGAAGATCGCAAAAGTACATCTGGTTATGTATTTCTCTTAAGTGGAGCTGCAGTCTCATGGCCTTTAAAGAAACACCTTGTTGTGACTTTATCTACAACTGAAGAAGAATTTATAGTTGCAACAGCATGTGCTTGTCAAGGTATTTGGCTTAGAAGAATTTTGGAAGAGGTAAAATGTACATAATAAGGTCCACCCACTTATGTTATTTTGTGACAACAACTCAACCATTAAATTGTCAAAAAATCCAGTTCTATATGGAAGAAGTAAACACATCGATGTGAGGTTTCGTTTTTTCTGCGATCTCGTTAAAGAGGGAGCAATAGAACTATGCTACTGTAAAGTGATGAGTAAATTGTCGAAATTCTTACAAAACCTCTGAAAGCTCATTCTTTTTTGAAGTTAAGGGCATTACTTCACATGTGTTCAATTGAAGAAATAAATTGTTTGCTTATGAGCATTCAGTTCAAGGGAGAGTGTTGAAGTTAGTGGCTATTTATTTTATTTTTTTTTGCTAATAAATCCTATTAATTAGGAAGTGGGGTTGTTTTGTTATCCTATTAATTAGGAACTGATGTTGTTAAGTTGATTTAATCTATTAAGATATTCCTACTTTGTAGGTAAGTTGGGTTAGTGTTTCATACCACGTTTAAGTGTGGTAGTTGTGATGTAAGGTTATTTAAAAGGGCCATTTGTTTTCATTCAATAATAGAAGAGAACTTTCCCTTCATATTACTTTGTTTTTATCTATGATACTAACAAAAATATTTTTTTTTGTTTCTTTATGAATATCATCAGGTTGCAAGCACAAAGTGCACTAGCTGGAACTGGAGCAGCAGTTGTGGCCGTTAAGTATAAAGGACCAATGGATGTGGCCAAGCAGGTTCTTAGGTCAGAGGGGGGAGTGAGAGGTCTTTTCAAAGGTTTGATTCCCACAATGGGACGTGAGATACCTGGAAATGCGATAATGTTTAGTGTATACGAAGCATTAAAGCAACAGTTCGCAGGAGGCACTGATACCTCAAGCCTAAGCAGAGGCTCTCTGATTGTTGCAGGAGGTTTGGCTGGTGGTTCCCCCTGGTTCCTTTTTTACCCGACCGATGTTATTAAAAGTGTGCTTCAAGTAGATGACCATAATAATCCTAAATTCTCTGGTGCATTGGATGCTTTCAGAACGATTAAATCCTCTGAGGGATTCAAAGGGCTATATAAGGGTTTTGGTCCTGCAATGACGAGAAGTATTCCTGCAAATGCAGCATGCTTCTTGGCATATGAGATGACAATATCAGCTTTAGGATGATTAGTTCATATGGTAAAGCTTGATCTCAAATGCTCATGTTACTTTCTTTCCCCTTTTGTTCCCAAAACTTTTTCTTTCCATCGATTACCATATAGCCATACATGCTTGTCTTTTGTCATTGCTAATAAAAAGTGGTCATTCTTTAACCTCAATTTTTACATACATTATACATCCTTAGCATTTAATTGCTTAATAAAAATAAACTAAAATCTATACCTTGAATTTTAAAACACTCTCCAGAATTCTTCTCAACAAATAAACTGTAATAAAGCATGCATGCAGTATCACCATAAAAATCTATACCACATCTTGATTATATTGCAATAAATTGACAACACATTTTCCAAGACATCGATAACTGAATTTCCAGCACAATTTCCACTTTCATAATGATTTGGATGAAGTAAACGATCTGCTATTGTAGTAGCATGGACCTTTGGCCTCTTTATTGTTCTTCTTTTCAATAATCTCTAAATCCACTTGAACCACTGTAGGGAGCGGGATCTGCTGTGTATCTGTGAATGTTTTAAAAATGATCTGCTTGTGCCTGTTGCACTTCCAGTTCCACACTGCCTTGCTTGTCTGCATGGTCCTCCTATGTAAAGATCCTTTTCTCAGATGGACGCATATTATCCTCATGATATTCCTCCTGCGAAGCATGAGAAACATCCAACTCTTGCACCCTCGCTTGGTTTCTTGCATGTTGTGCATGTGGTGGTGTATCCAACTCTGTGCTTATGTTAATCTAGTGTTTTTTTTTGTTGGAAGTAATTCATATTCAAAAGATATTATTATTTAAAAGCAGCAGAGCTTCTTGGGTTACACCCAGAAGTATGCTTAGTTCTTGGGGTTCTGGGTCTGAGTTTACTAGCGTAGCAGTTAAATTTAGTATTTTCTAGTTTGTACCTTTTAACTTAGTCATTAAGTTTACGTTTTATTAGGATCTACATAGAAATTTATTTTGTGTATAAATAGACTAGTGGTAGTTGTCATTTGTAACCTTCCAATTATTCCTTTTGTAAGCTTTATAGCCATCAGTAAATATATTCTCTCTTATCTTTTCTTCATTTATTAACCTTATGCACCAACAAATTGGTATCTAGAGCTCCGGTTAGATTCAAGGTAAACACGAGTGAAATGGTGAGGCGTTTGTGTGATTGATTTTGATTCAAGGTTCGTGTTGGATCTTGAACAAAAATTTGAACAGAATCACATTTTTTTTATTCTGTGAGGTTAGGAAACATTGTGCTTGTGAGATCTGAGTGAATTGTACAAGGTTAAGGATGAACGAAAACGGTAATCTGAGTACCAAACTTTCTATTTTTGATGGCAAGAACTGGAACAGATGAATGATTCAAATGCGTGTGTTGTTCGGTGCTCAAGATATTTTTGAGCTTGTTACCGAAGGTTATGCTCCAGTTACAGAAAATGCAACGGAAGAGTAGAGAAACGCTCAGAGAGACAAGAGGAAGAAAGATATGAAGGTGTTGTTCTCCATCCATCAACAGATGAGAATGTGTTTGAGGAAATTGCAGATTCGACAACATCAAATGGCATATAGGACATACAAGTCAGATGTTACGGTGGTGATGCATCAATGAAGAAGGTGAAGCTTCAGTCCCTGTGAAAGCAATATGAGAATCTCAACATGAAGAACAATGAGAATGTTTCTGAGTACATCTCTAGAGTGATTCTGATCACTAATGAGATGAAGGCTTGTGGAGAAACCCTTTCTGAACAAGTTATCATTGAGAAGATATTGAGGTCACTTATTCCTCAATTTGATTACATTGTTGTAGCAATTGAATATTCTAAAGATCTGGAAAGCATGAGAATAGAAGAGCTGCAAAGCATTTTAGAGGCGCATGAGTAACATCTGACTTAAAGAACTTCTTAGAGGGAAGTTGAGTAGGCTCCGAAGGCTTCTTTTGTCAAGAAGGACTAGAATCATTCTTGGTCAGAAACCAAGAATAGATGTGGTGATAGATTCCAGAAGTAAGAAACATCTACTTCTGATGAGAAGAAACATCAGAAGGGAAAGGAGAAGTATGACAAGAGAATGGTTCAATTTTATTGTTCTAATAGGTTTGGCCACTTTGCAAAATATTGTTGGTCAAACAAAGAAGAAGCAAAAATAGTAAGAGGAGATTTTGATGATGAACCTGTGCTATTGATGGCTTATGAATCTGATGAGGAACCTGTTAGATTGTCATTTTTTGATTATGAGGGGGAAGAAGATGACTCTGAATATTCTGATTCTGAAGGAGTGGTTTTATATGAGTCAGAATCAGAATATGACTCTGAGTTAGAATCAGAAGATGACTTTGAAGATTCTGAAGATGAGTCAAAATCTAAGGTTTTTGAAGATGAGTCAGAACTTGAAAGTTTTGAAGAAGAGCTACAGTCAGAAGATGAAGAATCTTCTAGAGACTCTGAAGTTGAGTCAGATGGTGAATCTAATTTTGATCAGATTTTGAATTTGGTAGTGGTCATGCTTCTATAAGGGAAAACTTTGAAGACGTAGGTTCTGGAGGACAACCTTCTAAATATGATCATGTTTCTGGTGGAAATCATGTCTCTGAAGGTGGACCTTCTGAAGGAGGAGCTTTTAAAGGTAATCCAGCCTTTGATGGTGATCATGATTATGAAAGTGGAACTTCTGAAGGTAGAGCTTCTGAAGGTGATCCAGCTTTTGAAGATGGTATTTTTTAAGGTAGTGGTTCTGAACGAGGTCCATAAGCTAACAAAGGTGGAATTTCTGGTGGTAGTCAAACTTCTGAAGAAAGTTCAGAAGGAGATATTGTTCCAGAATGAGAAGGAGATTGTGAACAAGTTCAGAGGCCACATAGAGTCAGAAATATACCAAGGAGATTTGCAGAGTTTCACAAGCTGCAAGATACTGAAGGGAATCTGAGGTATGGAGTGTTATTCTTTTCTAGTGTTAGATCAGATGCAGAGCTGATATGCTATCCAGACTATGATTGGTATGAAGACGGAGTTGACAGAAGAAATACTTTTGGATATTTTTGTTTATATATTGAAAGTCCTATTTCTTGGTGCTCCAAGAAGCAACCGGTGGTTGCGTTGTCAACCTGTAAAGCTCTCAAGAAGAAAGTTTGGCTGAAAGCCATGAAAGAAGAGTTTGATGTTATTGAAATAAACAATACCTGGGAGTTAACTGAGCTTCCGAAGGAGAAGAAGAATATCAGCGTCAAATATGTTCTCAATGAGAAATCTGCACTTCTAAATGGAGTATTAGAAGTTGCACACTGTAGCAACAAGAAGCAACTTGCAGATGTTCTGATGAAGGATGTCAAGACTGAACACTTTATCTGTTTGAGGGATGAAATTGGTTTTGAATAGTTTTGGTTAGCTGAATATGAATTAAGGGATGATGTTGGAAGTAATTTATATTCAGAAGATGTTGTTATTCAGAAGTAGTAGAACTTCTGAGATTGTTAGCCAGAAGAAGTAAGCTTCTGAGACTGCTTAGTTAGAAGCAGTAGTTTGATGTAATCAGAAGTTTTATTAGTCAGAAGCAGACGCTTATGAGGTTACACCAAGAAGTATGCTTATCTTATGGGGTTCTGGGTTCTGAGTTTGTTAGCATAGCTGTTAAGTTTAGTATTTTTCTAGTTTATATCTTTTAACTTAGTCATTAAGTTTACCTTTTATTAGGGCCTTCTTTATTATGATGCTTTCACTTTTATACCTTTTCTCTAGCAATTCATTTGAGTATTTTATATCATGTGAGTGCAACTTCAATTCTATCAAGAGTGAGGTAATATTGTTCTAAATCTCTCCTTGAAAGTAAGAAGTTTCTTAGTACATTTATTACTTTATGAAAAATGCTTGATATGTTCTCAAATGATGAAAACCATAAATGTTAATTTCCAAAATTTTTGATTGATAACCATTGCGTGTTCTCAATGTATATGCTTATAATGACATCATGTATTAATTCTTTCACATTTTTATAAGTTTGTTCTTGTATGTACAAGTATGTGTTTCTATTATTATTTCTTGCATTTGTGCATGAGTTGAATGTGAGCATGTTAATTGCATGTACGGTTCATGTTGTAGTTGAGTCACATTTTATGGAAACATTTTTATTTTGGATTGAGTAGTGACATGTTCTTGTCACTATGCTAGGCACATACGTGTGCGACATCGGGAGTTTCATTGTGTTGTGTTAAGAAATCGTGACGCTATAGTAGAAACTTAACTAGCTTGCTCTTGCAACGCATTCGTTATTATTCATGCAATTGCATTACATATTTGATAATGTTTTATGCTTGTTATATATTATTTTTTTCATCATTACATATATATGGGGATATGCAACTGTATGCTCTTATTTTCAAAAATGCCTCGTGTGATATATTAGTATTGGTATTGGAATATGATACTTCTCATGATTTTCCTTCTTTCTTTTTAATATTTTCAAAGGGGGAGAATAATATGCAACATGAAGATGGGAAGCAAAAATTCAGGGAAAGTCTTCGATAACAATATGAAATGCATCGTCGCAAGTTTTGCCCTCATAAAAAAGGGGTAGTTTATAAGTTCAACTTCAACATAAGGTGTTTTGCATAATGTCAAAACCTGGAAAGATGGTATGGTGATAAAATTAATTGTATCTGTCTTGTGGCACTCCTCTGCATCATAGGTCTTAGGAATCATCAAAAATCACTTTGAAATTGACCAAACTCATTGAAAAACATTTTCTGCACGTTTTTGCATTGCATGTGTCAACACATTCAATTTTCAGGTCGACCATGCGACTCAGTTTTTAAGTTTATAAGCCTATGTAAGTCACATGTCGACACATATAGCCTTCAGGTTGACACATATTGAAAGAATTTTGAAATTGCAGAAATTCTTATTTTATGTGTCGATACATCCATATTTCAGGTCAACACATTTACTCATGTTTTAAAGCCTGTAGCTACTGACTTGCTCAGGTCGACATATAGAGTCTTTCAGGTCGACACATGCAACCTTTTTATGAAGTATGTGTCGACACATACGATTTTGAGGTCGACACATAAATTTTGTTTTGGTCAAATTTTCATTTTCTTTTATTCCAAATTTGTCCTTCTTGCCCTAAAATTTTCCAAACTATAAATACTCATTCATGCATCATTTCTAACTTGATGATACCCTAAAATTAGCCTACTTTGTTTCTTCATCTTGAACCTTCCAATCTATGCATACACACCAACATTACATTGTGATGATGTTCCATCGGAGTGTCATCTAGACGTAGAATTGAAGATTTTCAATTGGTTTGGGTTAAGTTCTCTTAGGGATCTTCATCCGGAAAAACACCAGGTTTGTCCTCCAACATCATTTGTTGAATTGGGGGTTTTTGTGCAAGATCGTGCGAGAAGGAATCGTCCATGTGAAAAATCTCTTGGAGTGTTTTAAATATTTTCAAGGAAATTTAGAGTGGTTGAAATCTTTTTAAGGAAGTAGAAAAAATTGGATGATAGAATCGGTAATCTTATGTTGATAGTTTACAATCGGATTTACTAGAGTTAAAATCCCTTGGAGTGTTTGAAATCTTTGCAAGGAACCTTGGGGTGTTTGAAATCCTTTTAAGGAAGTAGCTTAAGCGGTGAATAGGTTGCATCTATCGGTTGATTTGATCTTGCTTAAAATCAAAGGTTGGAAGAAAGAGCATCAACACTAAATTGGAAAATTTTGTATTTTTGTTTCTAAATCTTCCATTGTATTAAACATTTTGCATATAAGAATTATCCTAGTTCCTTTGGAATTAGGCACAGACGTAACCACACGCGATGATGACAATGGGGAACTGTGTAGATAAATTCCTTGTGTATTTTTACTTGTCCGCTTTTACTTGCTTTCAATTTCATCAATCTTTTTATCAAATAGCATTGTGATAGTAATTGAATTGTAAGAACTTTTCTCTCAAAATCTATTTTTGAAATAGGTGTAGATATAGCTTATAATCAATTTTGATTATAAGTGGTTTTGTATATCAACACTATTCAAATAAAAATTCTAAAAATTCACTTGCACACCAAGTGTTTGATAAAACGATCAAGTTTGTTCTTTGATTATTTAGCATTGGAAATAACATTGCAAAGTGATTGTGTTCAAACAATAAATAAGTGGATTGTTGATTTGAGTTTGTACTAATCAATTACTCAATTTTATCTCATATATTTATCTTTCATAGTTTGTATATTTGAGTTTCCAATAAGTTGTTTTTAGACGACTTATCCAGTTAATTGCTTCCGCATTAAAAAGTTTTGAAAACAAATTAAATTCTAGATTTGTGTCTAGAAATGTTTTTCACGCCTCTATTCACCCCCTCTAGATACGCGTCATCGTCTAACACAACAAATGAGTTTATGGTATCCCAAAGGAACCGAATGTAATCTGGTAGATACTCATATCTTATTTTGCAATATATAGATTAGATACAAAAATGAAATAGAATTTTAGAAATACTAAGACAACTCACACACACTAAAAGCTTTTAAAAAAAAACATTTAAGAAAATAACTTGAAAGATGTATCAAATAACTTAGGAACCTAAGAAATGACTTGAGGGAAAATAAATTTAGTCTAAATGATTAGAAAAGATCAAACTTATGCCTCAAGACATTCCTACAACACCTAAACAATTGGCAACGATTATACCAATCAATTAAATAGTTAATGAGGTCAATAAATTATTTCCTTTTTGAGTGATTTCTACTAATATATAAAGAGCTGATATCCTCATTTGAAATCACGCCACTTTCCACTGTTTTCATATTTGTTTGGAATTTAGATCTCTAAAAGTCTCTCCTTATCTCTTTGGAAATTGTTCTTTCTTCACTCTTGATTGCCTTAGTGTTTTGAAGTGAAACTTCATTTGTGAAGAGAATATTATTTTTGTAAGTGGTCATGCTCGTTATTTATGTTCTTGAAGGTACAATACCTTTAAGGGATTAAGTCATTGGTTCTTAAGATGAAATCATAAATCTTTGTTATTTATTTATTAAGCTTAACCGGTAAAAAGCTTTGTTCTTGGTTAAAGAGATCATCCATAAATCTCTAAAAGGTTTAATAAGTTGGGATTAGGCTTGTTCAAAGTCAAAGGTCAAATTGTATCAAGGTTTGTGGACATGACCTATAAAACTTCACAAGTTTATAGTGAAAAACATCAAGAATAATTCTTAGGGACTAGACTAAGCCAACGTTTGGTTAAACCTGAATAACTCTCTAGTACAATTTTTTTATCCTTACTCTCTTTAATTTTTTGTAACATATTTTATTTACATTACTTTCGCTACGCTTTACTACTCAAAAACATTACTAATACGATCATAATCGAGAAAGGAAAAAATATCCACACTTTTCAAATACCACACTTTCTATCCTTAATCAATGGAGATCAGATGTTGGATCTTTGAATAATTGAATTTTGGTGAAGCTCAAATGTTAGGTGCGAGTATATTCTCAATTGATTTTCCTTGCATTCGTTTATGATATAAAAAAGGGTTAGATAAATAAATGATTTTATGCTCTAATAAATATTTAAGAATACAAACCTTAAACCAAAATAATTTTCTTCTCTGGCAATCCATCATAGAGAACTTTTCATGACAATCACTTTCACAAGAAAGAGAACAAGATACATAGTGGTGGATGTAGATAGTTTCAAGCGAATCATGTTTCATTATAAAATTTTGATATTCAGAATACTTTTATAATGAATATCTTTTAAGTTTACATATCACTAAAGGTAGTGTCTTGAGCATTGATACTTATTAAATGGACGATAAATTTTTTTTAAGGACGGTGAGTATCCTCAATAAACAAGCTTAATTATCCCCTCGGTTATGACAAAAACCAAGGTAAAAAATATTTACCCCTTGGTTTAAGTCGAAAATCGAGGTGAATAAGTTTTTTTTAAATTTTAATTTTAAAAATTATATTGTTTATACAAAATATTAAAATACATTGATTACAACAAACCTAGATTCATCATCGTCTCTTATATTCTTAGAGAACAATAAATATTAGTTGTAATATATATTTTGTTGCATATCTTTTTATGCATTCTTTTCAAGTTGAATGGTTTGCATGCATCCTACTTCTAATAAGTTATCTGTTCCAACAATTGGAAAATATTTTTCTGCACTTGCAATCCATCATAAAGAATTTTTCCAAGCTTCATTAAGTTTCAAGATTTCATTATCTTGAGCAAATGTTTTCATGGCAAATGTTTTCGTAAGAAAGAGAACAAGATATATAGTGGTGGACGTAGATAGTTTATTGTGGATTAATGTCTTGAAAATATCTTGAGCATTATTCTTTATGAATGTAGAGTATAGATTAGTTATTGTAGCTATGTAAGAAAACCTCCTGGTTATGTTATAAAATCGAGGGGGAAAATATTTTCTTTTTAAAAAAATCGAGGTATAAGTTTCAAGCAAAAAATGGTGAATAAAAAAAAATTGAAAGTAACATGTAATGTTTCCATTTCAATTTTTTACCAGTCACCATTTTTTATGTTCAATTTACACCATATTTAGGAATAGAATTCTCAATGTTGTCAACCGAGAAAATCAATGATGTTTTCATTGAATGACAATATAGGAAGGTTAATTCAAAAATACAAAAATACCATAAATAATATTATGTGATATAGATTACAAGGATAGAAATAAATGTTTTGTTCATGATATAAGAACATAGAACATTGAAGATTTTGCTGTCTTGCAATTCATCCTAAAGAATAATGCATACGAGCTTGGGGTGGCTACATATATAAGTTAGAATTAAGGTAAAATATGTTTAACACGTGCTTTTAAAAAAATCATTTATTTTATCAATCGGTTAATAAGAAACCCGAAAGGATAGATAATTTAGTTTACAAATAAAAAATACAATAAAAAGAAAGGTCCCACTTATAAAAAAATAAAATTATAAACTGTATAAGCTGAGATTCGAAGCATGTCCTGAATTGTTTCTTCCTTTGGTTATATTAAAAACAGATGGAATATGTGGTTTTTATTTTTAAAACAAATAAAATATGGAGCGCCTTGGTATTATACCTCAGTTTTTTGTTGGGTGAGATGAAAACTTTGTCATGAAATGTATTATTTGTAGTAGTGCTAATTCGGGACATGTTTTGAATCCCAGCAAATGCAATTTATCTTTTTATTTATTTAAAAGTGGTGTCTTTGTTTTTGTTTTATTTTTTATTTGTAAATTAAATTATTTATTCCTTCAGTTTCTTTAATAACTAATGGGTTAGATAATCATATTTTACTATAAAAATACTCGTTAATTAAGTTTCATCCTAAACTTAACTTATCTATAACCGCTCCAAGCTCGTACATATCATTCTTTGGAATGGATTGCAAGATAGAAAAATATTCAATATTTTGTGTTGTATGTTGTTCTTCTATTACCAATCTTGAACAATTTTCTTCTTCTTATCTTACAATCTATCTCACATAATAGTATTGTTATTTTTGTTGTTTCCATCTCTTGCATGGTCATTGTTATATTTTAGAATAACCTTTCTATGTTGTCAATCAAAGAAAATACTCCATAACTTATTGTTTTTCTCAGTTGACAATATTGAGAAATTTATTCCTAAATATACTCTAAATTGCAAGCAATGTTGTTGAATCAAAATACAAGTATTTGTTTGAGAATTGATGCACACAAAGAAAGTGGTGAATTGTAAAAAATTGAAAAAAGAAACAATACATGTTACTTTAAACTTTTTACCATTCACCTTTTTTTGCAAGTAATATACTACCTCGATTCTTTTATAAAACTGAGGGGAAAATCCCTATTTATTAATTTTTAATTTAAAAAGAAATAACATTTTCCCTCGGTTTTATTAAAGAATCGAGGAGTATAGTTAGTCAGTTAACCAACAAAGAATATATGCTCTAAATTCATAAAGTAACAACGCTCGAGATATTGTCAACACATAAATCTACAAGAAACCCTATACATTCAATAAGAACACGAAGAAAAAAAAGTGTTCCGAGGTTGGTGTTCTTACATAATATCTTGTCTTTTAACTGGAATTGTATGTTATATATCTAACTTTTTATGTTATATCATAAATTGGATGCATGCAAAACCATTCAACTTGAAGAGCAATGGGTATGCAACAAAATCTGGATTTGTTGTTCTTCAAGAGTAACAGCGATAATGATGAATCAGATTTGTCTAAATTTGGATTTGATGTTCTCCAAGAATAAGAAACTTTGTATTTTAATAAAAAATAGATATTCTTAAACAATGTAATTTAATATTTTGTGTAAATAATGTAATTTGTATTTTTAAAAATATCCCTCTTGTTTTTTGACAAAAATCAAGAGGTATGTGGCGCTAGTTTTGAAAATATTAAAAAATTTATTAGGGATCGAAATAATGACCATTTCAACTACCCCTTCAGTTTATCAGAAACTGAGGGTTGAGCTGGTAGGTTTTCCTAACACCCTTTGTGAAAGCTCTAAAGATTTGACTAGTTTTGGTAAAACAAGATGATGAGAAAGGTCATAAAATATTTGAAGAACCACATGTCGAACAAGATGTCCTACCATGAAGATTCAACATCTTGGACTACTACAGCAGGACTTTGGTAAATTTGTTCCAAGATTTAAGGAGCGCTTTAGCAGTGGATCAAGGAATATTTTAACAAAATATTTGAAGGCCATGGACAACTGAAGATTATAAAAGGAAGATTTAGTCCTTGTGTAAAACTTTTGAAAAGTATAAATAAGGGTTTAGGGTTTTGAGAGTCGGGTACTTTCGTGTATTGTAAGTCACGCTTTGTATTGATTTGATACATTATGGTAGACATTGTTTCTATACAGATTCAGAAGCCTTTAGCTAATGAATTGTATATTGTTCTTGGATGAAGCTTTGAAATAAATCCAAGTATGTTTGTTAGTCAAGAGTCTTGGCTGAACTTTATATTGAAATGGGTGTCTTTCAAGTAGTTTGATGCAGTCACCACATGTTTTGATTGTTATATATCACTGAGGTGATTTAGGGAGTGAGTCGGGTTTCTCTCATCTTAGATGGGATTATGAGATAAAGATTACATTGGGTAATGATTAGGTAAAATGGAGGTTGTTTACCAATAAAACTGAGGTTGTTTACTTTAAATAATACTACTGATAGTGGAATCTTCTTCCTGGCTTGGTAGCCCCCAGAGTAGATGTTGTTGTACACCGAATTGGGTCATCATATTTTTGTGTTATTATCATTCTGCATAGTTTAGTTATTGTCTTGTTAATTGACATGTCGTATAAGATGTTAGAACATATTTCATGATGTTGTTCTGATAAGTATTATATCAGTGTGCTTTATCCATTCCAAGTGTTATTATGTAGAGATCTTTGTCTCAACTCGTGTCAGGATATTGTTATCTGTATACCAGAATTTCAATTGGCATCATAGCAAACATCATATTTTGTTCTGGGTGAGATCTAGGGAAGATATTTTCTAATATAATGTACTTGAAGGAGCAAAGTCTTGGTTGTAGCTATTGTTATGGTTGTGGTGTTACTTGTGAGGCGTATTTTTATTTTGCTGCGTGTGCCTATGATGTGTGAACTTGTGATGTTCAAGTTAGTTTGTCTCTGATGATTTGGGTTTTCCCTTAAGGAAGAGGATGATTTTGGTATGACAGAAGGAGTTATTTTTATATACTCTATTCACTAAGTGTTGGATGATATTGAGAATATCTCTTCCCCATGATGTCATATAAGATGGTTTTTTGACATCTTGCCCAGAGCCTGTTGAGGACGGGTTTTATCCCGCTGCATATGTCTCTGATGAAGGAACTCTAGTAGAGTTAGGTGTTCATTGAGCTATGGTTCAAGAAATATCTACTCCTGAAATAGTTTGAGTCATTGTCCTGAGAAGTGATAAATATGTGTATTATGGTCAAAGTCTCTTGAGTCTCTCTCAAGACCCTTCAATCTCTAACATAAGATATAGATGTCTAACTTCTCACATATTTGATTAATAAAGCAAGATGGTGTCAGTCTTTATAGAAGTACAAGGTTAGTTGGGAGTAAGATAAAGAGAAGAGGATGTGTTGATTCTTTCACTAACTAATCAATTATTTGTAAATACTCTTATCATGTATAAAGTAGCCAAAGATACTTGAGATTTATCTCAATTCCACTCATAAGGGAACTTCTATTTGTGAAAAGAGCACATAAAAGAAAATGATCAAGATGAAGATGCTCTGGGAGTGACAAACCTATACAGAGAGATAACAGAAATTTATTTTTGTTCTTTAAGAGCCTGATTTCTGATGTATGTGATTTATTTTCAGCATCCGTGTTCTTGTAATAGTAACTCTCTGATCCTAAATCTTGATCAAATCTGTTAGGATACACTCCTTCTCAAGGAAGGTTGATAGGGTTTTTCCAGCTAAGTCGGCAAGAAAAAACCATAATAGTTAAAGGAAAGTTGAGTCAAGGATGTAAGCCTTGACGTATCAACATTGTCCTTGACAAGGGAAAATATAAGATTTATGTCCCTATAGTGTTGAAATCCTCTAGATCGTGTGTATGGACATCTGGACAAGGATTTAAAATCAATTGCTACTTGTGACATATTTGGGATACAAGAGATATGAAGTATATATGTTACACTAGGGTGCAATATCATTAGTTGAGAAATCTCAAGAACTTGTCTCATGAATCTGTGTAATGCCTGCCAAGTGAGAGTCTTGAAATATGGATAAAGGCGTATGTTCTCCTTTTGCATAAGTATCATCTGCGTAGTCCTCAAAAGATCCTTAATCTATCTTGAATAGAGAGGATGATGTAGGTAAAGACATCATTAGTTTGGGTCGGTTTATTTCAGATATAATTTACATAAGCACATGAGCCAGGTCTCTACCTGTGAATAAGTGTTAAAGATTTCTCTATTAGGATATGGAAGACTATTGCTCATACATCTTGAATAATTATCTGCTCAAGGAGAGAAAAATCTAGTGGAGAACTGTTTTTGAAGATCGGTTAAGCAGGATGGAGGATGTCTACTCAAACTTGATATCTTGATCAAGCCTATGAAAACATGAAACTAAAGCTCTGTTGGAAAAGATATCCAAGGTAGGATGTGGTTTGAAAGCCTATAGATCTTCAAGACTATATCAGACAATATGGATTTCATCAGACGACCTGTTAAGCCATTAATGTTCCGACATTATGTTGAACATCTGGATGTTTTCTCTGAAGGTGTTTTATGAAGTGGATTTGCATCATCTTAGGATAAATTGATCTTCAGTTGAGAGTTTAGATCACGAGTGTGTAAAGAGCTATAAAAGTTTTCTAGATTTGTGTGAATCATTCAGTAGTTGATATTCAAAGGAAGTATAATCGTCTTGGCATTTATATACTTTAGTTGGAGTCCCATCTAAGTTGTTTGGTATGAGCATTCCAAGATTCAGGATGGCGCAAGGAGGATTTAGAGCTGAAAGATATAGTCTTACTGGTGGATCAGAAGACCATTGGTCACCTTTGTAGGAAGTTGTGTCAAATAACCCTAGTTGTCTGTATGCTAAATCGAGGTTCTGTCTAAGCATGGGTCCATGAAATGTGTGTCATTTGTTCTTCAAATGCTGACGCACCTTGCTGTATGGAAGACTGTAACACCCCAATTCTACCCGGCAATATAAATATAAATCAGAGTTATAAAAATTATACAACTGAATTAGGATGCCACAAATTCAACTTAAAAACCATTGCATTCAACATGGATACATAACACTTTAAAACTTCGGATGAACTAACAGCAAAATAAATTAATCTTTTAAATCAACAACTTGAACAACTACGCAGTAGAATCATAATAACATCTTTATTCAACATGAAAGAAACTTCTGAATAACAAGTATTGAACAACAATCAACTTCAACAACTGAAATAACAAATACTAAAGCAACAAGCGTTCATCCCCCCGAGTGTTACGTATCAGAGCAATGACACCGACTCGAACTACTGAAAGTCAACCACCTTCACTCTGGATTACTTGCACGTTACCAACATAAGGGTAACATTCAAACAGAAGGGGTGAGATATCAAACACTATAATAGAACGTATGATAAATATTATATCAGAATTAGTCCATGCAAAATCACCACTTCACAACTTTAAACAACATCAACGAAACATAATAATTAATTCATCAACACGACAACTCAATATACAACGTGAAATGCAACTTGTTACTATGCATATACATTTGGTACCAATGGAGCAGAACTCCCATCTTAAAAACGGAGCATAACTCCCAACTTAAAAACGGAGCATAACTCCCATCTTAGAAATTGCCAATTAATAGAGGCATCAACAAGGCATAAACCTTCTTAGCAGTTTGCCAATTCAGGCCATCACAGAGTATGCAAATGTATGTGACTCAATGAATGCACTATCACATACTCACAACAATCATCATCCATCATAGGGCATACGCCCACATCACCATTATTACCAGTAAATAGAGGTAATTCATCATCATGTAAATTCCCTGCAACTTCGCATTATCAATGAGAATTCACAACAATAATCACAACATCACAACAACTCAACATAAATCAACAATGGCCATAAGCCTATCACATCAACCAATGATTAAATCATTAACATAATTAAATAGCAACTTAACATAATTCACACAACACGGATAACGATCAAAATGCAGCATGGACGAGCAAAAGGGATATGGAACTACGTGCATCTCAACATGCATATAAACTAGGATAGCATAACAACTAAATCGTACTCCTCGACACGCACATAGAAAACAGGGTAAGGATCAACTTATGCTCCCCGACATGTCCTGCAACCTAGTACTGCTCGACAATCCAACACATGATTCCCGACACGCCTCACAACCTAAAATGTCGCTTGATACCTACCTCTTCAGTATCCTCCCCGACTACTAATTCGGCCAACAACACATGTACGATACAATGTCTTAACGGCCACACCACTATAATTCATAACTTCTGGCCAACCGCTCGGAATAACACAGTAACGGGTGTAACGCCCGTAATTTAATTAATTAATTAATTATTTAATTAAATTATTTTGGATTATTTGGGAGGTTGCAAGATGTTAAGAATTATTGGTATAAGTTGTTATATTATTATTAATTAATTAATTAGTTGATTAATAATAATTATATTGTGGAATTAAAGGGAGTATATGAAATAATGTTGGACTTATGCTATTGGTTGGAAGTAGTAAAGTGGGGGTGTAGGTTAGGCCCAAGACGATTGATATATAAGGCTAAGCTGATACAAGGGTTTGTTTTTAGTTGGAGAATAAGGATTTCTGCATGCTGACCGATAGATTTGCGCGGACGAGGAGCAAGCTGCCCAGTGTCGAGTAGAACGAAGCAAAGTCGTCGACTAGAGTTTTTGGTTGAGCGACCTTCAATCCAGGTAAGGGTGGGGTTCTGACCTTATAATGGGATTTATGATGTGTATTACGTGGAAATTGGTCATTTTATGATTGTTGTGCATGGATGTTTTGAATTGCTATCCAAGTTGTTCGGTTATTCATGTTGTGACCATTGGGAAGAACCGTATGACCGTTTAATGAATCCATTTTAGGAAGTTTCTCGATTGTGTGATGTGGACGTTTTGTGCATCTATGTGGCTTCTCAGTATAATCGATGAGTAGGTTAGCATAGATTGTTGCCTGTTATTATAGTCGTTAGTTTTTGTGGTCGTTATGAGGGTATGGTCGTTACGATGTTAGGAATTATTGTTGTAGCCGGTCTTGTATGTTGATGAATCTGTCGATAGGAATATAGTTTCTGGTTATTGTGTTATTCCGAGCGGTTGGCCGGAAGTTATAAATTATAGTGGTGTGGTCGTTAAGACGTTATATCGTGACTGTGTTGTTAGCCTGATTAGAGGTCGGGGAGGACACTGAAGTGGTAGGTACCGAGTGATGTTTTAGGCTGTGAGGCGTGTCGGGGAATGATGCGTTGGATTTTTCAAGAACAATTAGGTTGTAGGATATTTCGAGGAGCATAGGCTGGTCTTTACCCTGTTTTCCCCTGTGTGTGTCGAGGAGTATGATTTAGTTGTTATGCTGACCTAGTTGTTATGCATGTCGAGGGGCACGTAGTTCCCTATCCCTTTTGCTCGTACATGCTGTGTTTTTAGTCGTTAACCGTGTTGTGTGAATTATGTTAAGTTTCTATTTAATTATGTTAATGATTTAATCGTTGATTGATGTGATATGCTTATGGCCAATGTTGATTTATGTTAAGATGTTGTGTTGTCTTGAATTCTTGTTGATAATGCGAAGTTGCAGGGAATTTACATAATGATGAATTACCTCTATTTACTGGTAATAATGGTGATGTGGGCTTATGCCTTGTGATGGATGATGATTGTTGTGAGTATGTGATAGTGCATTCATATACATTTGCATACTTTGTGATGGCCTGGATTGAAAAACTGCAAAGAAGGCTTATGCCTTGTTGATGCCTCTATTAATTGGCAATTATTAAGATGGGATTTCTTCTCCAATGGTACCACATTCATTCATATAGTATTGAGTCGCATTTCGAGAAATATGATTGAGTCGTTGTGTTGATGAATTAATTGTTGTATTTTGTTGATAGCCTGTTGTGATTGTTATTGTTTATAAATTGTGAAGTGGTAATTTTTGCATGAACTAATTCCAATATAATATTTATCATAGGTTCTATTATAGTGTTAGATATCTCATCCCTTTTGTTTGAATGTTACCCTTATGTTGGTAACATGCAGGTAATCTAGAGTGAAGGCCGTTGACCTTCACTAGTTCGAGTCAGTGTCATTGCTCTGATATGTAACACAAGGGGGGATGAACGCTTATCGCTTTAGTATTTGTTATTTCAGTTGTTGAACTTTAAGTTGATTGTTGTTAAGTACTTGCTATTCAGAAGTTGCTTTCATGTTGGATAAAGATGTTATTATGATTCCGCTGCGTAGTTATTAAAGTTTTTTATTTAAAAGATTAATTTATTTTGCTGTTGGTTCATCCTAAGTTTTAAAGTGTTATGTATCCATGTTGAATGCATTGGTTTTTAAGTTGAATTTGTGGCATCCATATTCAGTTGTATTATTTTTATAACTTTGATTTACATTTATATTGTTGGGTAGAATTGGGGTGTTACAAAGTTGGTATCAGAGCAAAGTTGGTTCGTCCGACCAAGTTGTCGAGTCATAGGTTGTTTAACAATCAAGTATTGTTAATTTGAATTCTAATAGTTGTTTATGTTATAATGATAAGTTGAGATCGATGGAAGGAATGATGTTGCACTTGCTGCTACTTTAGAAGCAATGTTGCATGCTCTGGAGAATCAGCTGAACACTGACGGGAATGCTGAATCTCATAGTTTGGCGACTTTCCAGAGGGAGAATCTGCCTACGTTCAAGGGAAAGTATGATCCTGACGGAGTATTGGATTGGTTGAAGGAGATTGAGTGAATCTTCTGTGTGATGGACTGCACTCCAGCGTAGAAGGTTCGATATGGTACTCATATGCTAGTAGTCGAGGAAGATGACTGGTGGCTAGAGACGTGTCAGAGGTTGGAGGCTGCAGGTGAAAATGTCACTTGGGCTGTGTTTCGTAGGGAATTTTTGAGGAAGTATTTCCCTAAAGACGTTCGTGGTAAGAAGGAAATTGAGTTTCTTGAGCTGAAGCAAGGAAGTATTTCGGTTGTTGAGTATGCTGCAAAGTTTGCTGAGTTGGCTAAGTTTTATCCGCACTATAGCGAGGCACATGCTGAGTTTTCAAAGTGCATCAAGTTTGGGAACAGGTTGCGCCCATAGATCAAGAAGGCAGTTGGATACCAGAAGATCTATGTCTTTGTTGATTTGATTGATAGTTGTAGGATTTATAAAGAGGATAATAATGCTCACTATAAGATTATCAGTGAGAAGGCAGGTAAGCACCAACAGAATCGTGGTAAGCCTTATGATGCCCCAACTGGTAAAGGTAAATAGAAAGTTTCCCAGGGTCAGAGGACTAGTGGGGGAGATGCTCCTGTTGGTGTGGTTTATTTTAAATGTGAAAAACCTGGGCATAAGAGTAATGTGTGTACTGTTGAGGTGAAGAGGTGTTACTGTTATGGTAAGACTGGACATGTTGTGTCTGAGTGGAAGCATAAGGAAGTGATTTGTTTCAATTATGGTGAAGAAGGACACATTGGTAGTCAATGTCAGAAACCAAAGAAGGAGCAAACCAGTGGTAAAGTGTTCTCTTTGGTTGAGGATCAGGAAGCTGCTGAGGACAGACTCATCAGAGGTACATGTTTAATTAATAGTACTCCTTTAATTAATATTATTGATACTGGTGGTACTCATTGCTTTATTGCTACTGATTATGTTGAAAGATTGGGTCTTATGTTGTCTTCCATGAATGGAGAGATGATCGTCGACACTCCAGCTAAGGGGTCGATGACTACTTCTTTTGTGTGTTTAAAGTGTCCCTTGTTGATCTTTGGTAGAGACTTTGCTGTTGATTTGGTTTGTTTGCCTTTAAGAGGGTTGGATGTGATTCTGGGTATGAACTGCTTAGAGCCCAACTATGTTCATATTAATTGTTATAACAAGTCTATGAGGTTTTCTACTCCTGAAGAAGAGGAAGAAACTATGTTGTCTGCTAGACAGTTGAGGAAGTTGATGCAAGAAGAAGCGCAAATGTTTTTGTTGATTGCATGGTAATATGTCGAGAATTAAGCTATAATTGAGGAATTACAGGTGGTGCGTGAATTTCCTGAAGTTTTCTCTGATGAAATTCCTGATGTACCTCCAGAGAGAGAAGTTAAACTTTCTATTGATCTTGTACCTAGTACCAGACCTATGTCTATGGCACCATACAGGATGTCTGCATCTGAATTGTCGGAACTAAAGAAGAAATTGGAAGAGTTAATTGAAAAGAAGTTTGTGAAACCAATGTATCACCGTGGGGAGCTCCAGTGTTGTTAGTAAAGAAGAAATATGGAAGTATGAGGCTTTGTGTTGATTATAGGAAGCTGAATAAAGTGATGATTAAGAACAGGTATCCGCTTCCAAGAATAGATGACTTGATGGACAAGTTGGTGGATGCTCGTGTGTTTACTAAGATTGAATTGAGGTCGGGATATCATCAGATTAAAGTGAAGGATGAAGATATTCAAAAGACGACTTTCAAAATGCGTTATGGACACTATGAGTATTCAGTGATGCCTTTCGGTGTTACCAACGTATTGGGAGTATTCATGGAATACATGAATCGCATCTTTCATACTTATTTGGATCGACTTGTAGTGGTGTTCATTAATGATATTTTGATTTACTCTAAGTCAAAAGAAGAGCATGCAGAACACTTAAGAATAGTATTGCAAGTTTTGAAAGAGAAGAAGTTGTATTCAAAGCTGTCTAAGTGTGAGTTTTGGTTAAGGGAGGTTAGTTTTCTTGGTCATGTGATCTCAGGTAGTGGCATTGTTGTAGACCCATCAAAAGTAGATGCTGTGTTGCAATGGGAAACTCCGAAGTTGGATACCGAGATTAGAAGCTTTTTGGGATTAGCTAGTTATTATAGGAGGTTTATCGAGGGTTTTTCTAAGTTGGCACTTCCATTGACTAAGTTGACTTGTAAAGGTAGAGCTTTTGTGTGGGATGTCCACTGTGAAGAATGTTTTACGGAATTGAAGAAAAGTTTGACGTCGGCTCTGATTTTGACGTTACCTAATCCAGGAGAACCTTATCTGGTATATTTTGATGCTTCTAAGCTGGGTTTAGGAGGTGTGTTTATGCATAATGAGAAGGTTGTTGCTTATGCGCCAAGGCAGTTGAGGACTCTTGAGAAGAACTATCCTACACATGATTTAGAGCTTGCTGCAGTTGTTTTTATGTTGAAAATTTGGAGGCATTATCTTTATGGTTCTAGATTTGAAGTGTTTAGTGACCACAGAAGCTTAAAGTATCTATTTGATCAGAAGGAACTGAATATGAGACAACGAAGATGGTTGGAGTTATTAAAGGATTATGATTTCGGTTTAAATTATCATCCAGGAAAAGCGAATGTGGTAGCTGATGCATTGAGTTTAAAGACTTTACATATGTCAGCAATTATGGTTAAAGAGTTGGAATTAATTGAACAGTTCAAAGATAGGAGCTTAGTTTGCGAAGTGACACCGTGGAGTGTTATGTTGGGAATGTTGAAGATTAATAATGAATTTCTGGATAGTACTAGAGAAGCTCAGAAGTTAGATATGAAACTGGTAGATTCGATGGTTGAGAACGATCAGTCTGAGAATAGTGATTTTAAGTTAGATGCGTAAGGTGTGTTGAGATTTCTTAATCAGATTTGTATTCCTGATGATGCAGAGATGAAGAAAGTGATTCTTGAAGAGAGCCATAAAAGCAAGTTGAGTATTCATCCAAGAGCTATGAAGATGTATCAAGATTTGAAGAATTTGTTTTGGTGGTCTGGGATGAAGAGTGATGTGGCTTGGTTTGTTTATACATGTTTGACTTGTTAGAATTCGAAAGTTGAACATCAGAAGCTTGTAGGGTTGATGCAACCATTAGAAGTTACAAAATGTAAATGGGATAGCATTTCGTTGGACTTTGTGACGGGGGTACCTAATAATTTAAGAGGACATGATTCGATTCGGGTGATTGTTAATATGCTTACAAAGTCAGCTCATTTTATTCCTATTAACATCAATTTTCCAGTGTCGAAGTTGGCTGAGATTTACACTAGTGTAACTGTGAAGTTGCATGGTATTCCTTTATGCATTGTGTCGGATAGGGATCCGAGGGTTACTTCTGATTTTTGGAAGAGTTTGCAAGAAGCGTTGGGTTCTAAGTTGAGGTTGAGTTCAGCGTATCATCCTCAGATGGATGGTCAAACAGAAAGGACTATTCAATCATTGAAGGATTTGTTGAGAGCATATGTTCTTAAGCGGGGAGGTTTGTCGGATACTTATCTTCCGTTAATAGAGTTCACTTTTGATAACAGTTACCAATCTAGTATTGGGATGACACCTTTTGAAGCATTGTATGGTCGGAGATGTAGAACTCCTTTATGTTGGCATGAACCTAGAGAAAGTTTAGTGCTTGGACCTAAACTTGTTCGTGAGACTACTGAGAAGGTGAAGATGATTCAGGAAAAGATGAAAGCTTCCCAAAGTAGACATAAGAGTTATCATGATATGCGAAGGAAGGATTTGGAATTTCAAGCAGGTGACCATGTGTTTTTTAGAGTTACCCATGTAACTGGTGTTGGGCGAGCATTGAAGTCTAAGAAGCTCACTTCTCATTTTATTGGTCCATATTAGATTTCAGAAGGAGTTGGGAATGTTGCTTATAGAGTGGTTTTACCGCCTAATCTTTCGAATTTTCATGATGTGTTTCATGTGTCTCAACTCTGGAAGTATATTTCAGATTCATCTCATGTGATTCATATGGATGATGTATAAGTACTGGATAATCTTACTGTTGAGACGATGCCTATATGAATTGTGGATCGTGAAATGAAGACTCTGATAGGCAAGGAGATTGCTTTGGTAAAGTTGTTTGGTTAGGAGCTGCTGGAGAAAACATGACTTTGGAGTTGGAAAGCAAGATGCGGGACTCCTATCCTGAGTTGTTTGAATGAGGTAAATTTTCGAGGATGAAAATATTCTAAGTGGGGGAGAGTTGTAACACCCGTAATTTAATTAATTATTTATTTAATTAAATTATTTTGGATTATTTTGGAGGTTGTAAGATGTTAAGAATTATTGGTATAAGTTGTTATATTATTATTAATTAATTAGTTAGTTGATTAATAATAATTATATTATGGAATTAAAGGAAATATATGAAATAATGTTGGACTTATGCTATTGGTTGGAAGTAGTAAAGTGGGGGTGTAGGTTAGGCCTAAGAGGATTAATATATAAGGCTAAGCTGACACAAGGGTTTGTTTTTAGTTGGAGAATAAGGATTTCTGTATGCTGACCGATAGAGTTGTGTGGACGAGGAGCAAGCTGCCCGATGTCGAGCAGAACGAAGCAAAGCCGTCAGCTAGAGTTTTTGGTTGAACAACCTTCAATCCAGGTAAGGGTGGGGTTGTGACCTTATAATGAGATTTATGATGTGTATTACATGGGAATGGGTCATTTTAGGATTTTTGTGCGTGGATATTCTAAATTGCTATCGAAGTTTCCCAGTTATTCATGTTGTGGCCATAGGGAAGAACCGTATGACCATTTAATGAATCCATTTTAGGAAGTTGCCCGGTTGTATGTTATGGACGTTTTTTGCATCTTTGTGACTGCCCGGTTTAATCGATGAGTAGGTTAGCGTAGATTGTTGCCTGTTGTTGTGGTCGTTAATTGTTGTGGTTGTTATAAGGGTATGGTCGTTACAATATTAGGAATTATTGTTATAGTCGGTCTTGTATGTTGATGAATCTGCCGATAGGAATATAGTTGCCAGTTACTGTGTTATTCCGAGCGGTTGTCCAGAAGTTATGAATTATAGTGGTGTGGTCGTTAAGACGTTATATCTAAACTGTGTTATTGGCCGGGTTAGAGGTAGGGGAGGATACCTAAGTGGTAGATACCGATCAGTGTTTTAGGCTGCGAGGCGTGTCGGGGAATGATGCGTTAGATTTTTCGAGCAAAATTAGGTTGCAGGACGTGTCGGGGAGTATAGGCTGGTCATTACCCTGTTTTCCCTTGTGTGTGTCGAGGAGTATGATTTAGTTGTTATGCTGACCTAGTTGTTATGCATGTCGAGGGGAACGTAGTTCCCTATCTATTTTGCTCGTACATACTATGTTTTTGGTCGGTAACCGTGATGTGTGATTTATGTTAAGTTGCTGTTTAATTATGTTAATAATTTAATCTTTGATTGATGCGATAGGCTTATGGCCAATGTTGATTTATGTTAAGATGTTGTGTTGTTGTGAATTCTTGTTAATAATGTGAAGTTGCAGGGAATTTACATGATGATGAATTACCTCTATTTATTGGTAATAAAGGTGATGTGGGCTTATGACTTGCGATGGATAATGATTGTTATGAGTATGTGATAGTGCATTCATATACATTTCTATACTCTGTGATGGACTGGATTGGCAAACTGCGAAGAAGGCTTATGCCTTGTTGACGCCTCTATTAATTGAGAATTATTAAGATGGGAGTTCTGCTCCAATGGTACCACATACATTCGCATAGTATTGAGTCGCATTCTAAGTAGTATGATTGAGCCGTTGTGTTGATGAATTAATTGTTGTATTTTTTGATAGCCTATTGTGATTGTTGTAGTTTATAAGTTGTGAAGTGATGATTTTTGCATGAACTGATTCCAATATAATATTTATCATACGTTCTATTATAGTGTTCGATATCTCACCCCTTCTGTTTGAATGTTACGCTTATGTTGGTAATGTGTAGGTAATTTAGAGTGAATGCGGTTTACCTTCATTAGTTCGAGTCGGTGTCATTGCTCTAATACGTAACACTCGGGGGATGAACGCTTGTCGCTTTAGTATTTGTTATTTCAGTTGTTGAACTTTAAGTTAATTGTTGTTAAGTACTTGTTATTCAGAAGTTGCTTTCATGTTGGATAAAGATGTTATTATGATTCCGCTGAGTAGTTGTTCAAGTTTTTTATTTAAAAGATTAATTTATTTAACTGTTGGTTCATCCGGAGTTTTAAAGTGTTATGTATCCATGTTGAATTTGTGGCATCCTGATTCAGTTGTATAATTTTTATAACTCTGATTTACATTTATATTGCTGGCTAGAATTGGGGTGTTACAACGGGCAACTATATTCCTATCGATAGATTCGTTCATTATACAAGACCGACTACAACAATAATTCCTAACTTCTTACCAACTTCTCGAACCATTAAAACATCATAACAACCATACCATCATACCGACCACAACAACCTAACAACCACAACAACAGGAAACAATCTATACTAACCTACTCATCGACTCTATTGGGAAATCATGCAGACAACACAAAACATCAACAACATAACGGAACAAGCATCTTCCCTTAACAGGTTCAGCAACATCACGGGAAACAATCACAATTACAACCAATTCCCACATAATAAGCATCATAAATCCCATTATAAGGTCAGAACCCCACCCTTATTTGGATTGAAGGTCACTCAACCAAAGCTTCAACTATAATCCTTGATTCGCTCTGCTCGACACTGGGCAGCTTGCTCCTCATCCGTGCAGCTCTTCCAATCAGTGTACATAAATCCTTATTCTCCAACTAAAACAAATCCTTGTGTTAGATTCTCCTTATATATCAATTCTATTGGGCCTAACCTACACCTCCACTTTACTACTTATAACCAATGGCATAAGTCCAATATTATTTCATATATCCCCTTTAATTTCATATTAGAATTATTATTAATCAACTAATAAATTAATTAATAATAATTCAACAACTCCTAACTATAATTCTTAACCTCATGCAACTTCATAAATAATAAAAAAAATAATTTAATTAAATTAAGTTACGGGCGTTACAAGTCTCCCCCACTTAGAATATTTTCGTCCTAAAAAATTTACCTCATTCAAACAACTCAGGGTAGGATTCTCGCATCTTACTTTCCAACTCCCAAGTCATGCTTTCTCCATCAGCTCCTAGCCAAACTACTTTCACCAAAGCGATCTCTTTGCCCCTCAAAGTCTTCATTTCACGATCCGTGATTCGTACAGGCATCGTCTCAATAGCAAGATTATCCCGTACTTGTACATCATCCATATGAATCACATGAGATGGATCAGAAATATACTTTCGGAGTTGTGACACATGAAACACATCATGCAAATTCGAAAGTTTCAGCAGTAAAGACACTCTATAAGCAACATTCCTAACTCTTTCCAAAATCTGATATAGACCAATAAAACGAGAAGTGAGCTTTTTAGACTTCAATGCTCGCCCAACACCAGTTACAGGTGTAACTCTCATAAACACGTGGTCACTAGCTTGAAACTCCAAATCCTTCCTTCGCTTATCATGATAACTCTTATGTCTACTTTGGGAAGCTTTCATATTTTCCCGAATCAACTTCACCTTCTCAATAGTCTCACGAACAAGTTTGGGTCCAAGTACTACACTTTCTCCAGATTCATGCCAACATAAAGGAGTTCTACATCTCTGACCATACAATGCTTCAAAAGGTGTCATCCCAATACTAGAATGGTAACTATTATTATAAGTAAACTCTATTAACGAAAGATAAGTATCCCACGAACCTCCCTGCTTAAAAACACATGCTCTTAAAAAATCCTCCAACGATTGAATAGTCCTTTTTGTCTGACCATCTGTTTGAGGATAATACGCCGAAGTCAACCTCAACTTAGAACCCAAAGCTCCTTGCAAACTCTTCCAATACTCATAAGTAAACTTCGGATCTCTATCTGACACAATGCACAAACAAACACCATGCAGCCTCACAATTACACTAGAGTAAATCTCAGCCAACTTCGACACTGGAAAAATGATGTTAATAGGAATAAAATGATCCGACTGCGTAAGCCTATCAACAATCACCCAAATCGAATCATGTCCTATTAAAGTATTAGGTAACCCCGTCACAAAATCCATCGAAATGTTATCCCATTTCCATTCTGGAACATCTAACGGTTGCATTAACCCTGCAGACTTTTGATGTTCAACTTTCGACTTCTGACAAGTCAAACACACATACACAAACCGAGCCACATCACTGTTCATCCCATGCCACCAAAAAAAAATCTTCAAATCTTGATACATCTTTATAGCTCCTGGATGAATAGTAAGCTTACTTCTATGACTCTCTTCAAGTATCACTTTCTTCATCTCTGCATCATCAGGAATACAAATTCGATTATGAAATCTCAACACACCTTGCACATCCAACTTAAAATCACTATTCTCAGACTGATCGATCCCAACCATCGAATCTACCAGTTTCACATCTAACTTCCGAGCTTCTCTGATACTATCCAGAAATTCATTATTAATCTTCAACATTCCCAACATAACAATCTACGGTGTCACTTCGCAAACTAAGCTCATATCTCGGAACTGTTCAATTAATTCCAACTCTTTAACCATCATTGCTGACATATGTAAAGTCTTTTGACTCAATGCATCAGCTACCATATTCGCTTTTCCTTGATGATGATTCAAACCAAAATCATAATCCTTTAAAAACTCCAACCATCTTTGTTGTCTCATATTCAGTTCATTATGATCAAATAGATACTTTAAGCTCTTGTGGTTACTAAACAACTGCAGCAATTCTAAATCATGCGTAGGATAGTTCTTCTCATGAGTCCTCAACTGCCTTGACGCATAAGGAACTACCTTATCATTCTGCATAAGCACACCTTCTAAACCCATCTTAGAAGCATGACAATATACCATAAAAGGCTCTCCTGGATTAGGTAACATCAAAATTGGAGCCGACGTCAATCTCTTCTTTAACTCTGTAAAACTCTCTTCGCACTGAACATCCCACACAAAAGCTCTACCTTTACAAGTCAACTTAGTCAACGGAAGTGCCAACTTAGAGAAACCTTCGATTAACCTCCTATAATAACCAGCTAATCCCAAAAAGCTTCTAATCTCGGTAGCCGACTTTGGAGTTTCCCATTGCAACACATCATCTACTTTTGATGGGTCTACAGTAATGCCACTACTTGAGATCACATGACCAAGAAAACTAGCATCCTTTAACCAAAATTCACACTTAGACAGCTTTGCATACAACTTCTTCTATTTCAATACTTACAATATTATTCTTAAGTGTTCTGCATGCTCTTCTTCCCATCTTTGAGTAAATCAAAATGTCATCAATGAGCACCACTACAAATCAATCCAAATAAGTATGAAAGATGCAATTCATGTATTCCATGAATACTCCCGGCACGTTAGTAACACCGAAAGGCATCACCGAATACTCATAATATCCATAACGCAATTCGAAAGCCGTCTTTTGAATATCTCCATCCTTCACTTTAATCTGATGATATCCCGACCTAAAATATATATTACTAAACACACGAGCATCCACCAATTGATCTATCAAGTCATCTATTCTTGGAAGCGGATACTTGTTCTTAATCGTCACTTTATTCAACTGTCTATAATCAACACAAAGCCTCATACTTCCATCTTTCTTCTTTACTAACAACACTGGAGCTCCCCACGGTGATACACTTGGTATCACAACTTTTTTAATCACTTTTGATGCGTAAGATGTGTGTGATTTCAATGCTTAGAATTATGGTTCAATATCGATTTTATGGATGCATTTTACTTGTAAATTCCGATTGAACTTCCATATGTTGATATTCAAATTTAATGCATTAAAACCTTGATTTTCTAATCAATTCTTGGTGAATATCAATATATGTATAGTTTTATCTGAAATTTGTAAGTATATCGTGACATATGATTTAATTCTGGATTGTTGCATTTTCGAACTTGTTGGCACTTTTGATGGATACCGGTACATACTTCTCTTGATTTTGAACCACTTTTGAAGCATTTCATGTGTGTAACACGGTGGGAGAACTGACTAGGGTTGCTTGCGTTTTATTGCAATTGTTGCGGATAACAAGAGTCGCCACCGACTTTTCTTTTATCCAAAAGGAAAGGTAGAAAAGAACAGGAAAGACCTTTAGAGATGTTTTCTTGAGTTCGGGGGGTAGATTATGAAAACGGAAGGTGTTGTACCCCAAAATTTTCCCTCTTATTTTACAAGGCCTTTCTCACAAGGATTCTCAAGGTTCAAGCTTGCACAAGTACATTGGGATTTTCCAGTACCAAGATTAAAAGGAAACCTTCAAAAAGGGAGAAAACAAATAAAAATAATATTTTGACAAATTTGGAGAAAAACAAGTGTTCTTCGATTCAGCTCTTTCGATTAGCCTTTTGTCCTCTTTCGATGCAAGCTTGGCTTGCATCCTTTGACTGGGAGTGAGCCTCTGGCAGGTTGGCACAAAGCCTCCTGTAGTCTCCTTCGATTCCAAGGCAAAAGGATCCCTTTTAGAATCCTTCAATTTGCACTTTTTGCCTCTTATATGCCTCTTTCGAATCTGGACATTTTGGCCTCCTACATGCACCTTTCGTTTGGGCATGTGGTTCCTTCAGTACAAGCTACTGGTCACACCCTTCATTTGGTTACATGAATCCTTCAGCAAAAGGTTTTGGTCAAATCTTTCGTTTGGGAATTTGACTCCTTTCATGCTTGCTTCGTTTGGGCACATGATTCTTTCAGTACAAGCTATTGGTCACACCTTTCGTTTGGGCATGTTGGTTCCCTTCATGTAAGCTTTGTTTGAACATAGATATTTTTCATGTTGGCATGAAGTTACAAGCCAGGGACCCCCTATGTACACTCTATCGTTTGGCCACATGTGACCCCTGGAAGGCAAGCCTTCGATTGGACAAGAGCCACCTTCACACAAAGCTTCGATTGGAGTTTTGGTTTCCTTCACATCAACATATTTCAAACCCAACTCTAAATATTTACATAATCAGAAGCTTGTACAAAGGATATAAGCTTTATTTATTAGATAATACTATTCTTGATTAAAATAGGAAAAGCTACGTACTTTTTTTTTCATAGAGAGTACTTTTATCACAAAAACAACTTCCAACCTAATTCATGTCTGAACGAAAAGCAGTGCCAGAAACACAAGTCTAATCTTCTTCCAGCAGGCCCCCACTTGTACTGGAAATGTGGGAACAGCGAAAAGGGACTGACTTGTTTCACCTTTAACCAAACCATGGTTTGTCATCATACAAACCTTGTTACTTCAAACATGTTGATTTTTTTCTCTATAAATAGAGAAGCATTTGCATAGTTCAAAGGAGGACTTTTTGGCCAGAGGAACGAATCTCCAAAATTTTCTCAAACACCATAAAGCTCTCAAACACTTAAACACTTGTGAAAACAAAAACCCAGAATCTAACATTTACCTCTTTCAATTCTGAAATGTCCCACACACTTTTGTTCCCTTTCGAATCCAGCAAGAAAGAGCACTGCACCTATTCTTCTCTTTCGAACCCAGAAATAACAAACACCACCCTTACACCTCCTGACCTTCGAATCCAGTCAAAGTAACACCACACATGTTTCTTTCCTTTGAATCCAGGAGCATTTAGTTCAACCATTTCAAGGTCCAACACACCCTCCAGCCTCCAGCAAGGTAAGTTGTTCCAAACCTTGAGCCTTTCATTTCTTGTATAACATGTAATTACAATTTCTTTTCATTTCAAACATGCACATACGATTGTTCTTTTCATTTCCACCCTTTTAATATGTTCTCAGAGCTAACCCTTTCGTTTTACTTATTCTTTACCTAAACATGCATTAAGTATTAAAATGGTTGTAAGGCAATGCTAGCATGGCCTTAGGCCATGTTGCTATTTAAGAGTTCAAACGAAAGAAATAGGAAACATGAAGTAGGAAACGAAGCCTCTGGCTTCCACACTAACCTCCAGGTCAAACGAAAGAGGCAACCAGAAGGCACACCATGCTAACTTCCAGGCCCAGACGAAAAGCATGCCTACACTGATTCCAGGCCCAATCGAAAGGCATAACATGCTGACCCCCAGGCTTCAGTCGAAACCCACGTCTTCACCCCTTCTAGGCCAGATCGAAAGAAGCCAGGAAGTGCAGAATAGAAGGATGTTGCTGCCTGGATCAAAAAGGCTCATTTTCCCTTTCTTTATTTTGTTTTGTCTTTACAATTTTCTTGATATTCAATATGGTTGTAATAGTGTAGGATTTATTTTCTGCATTTTTATTGCTTTTGTACAAATGCTACTAAAATAGGGTATGTATTGCAAGATAAAAACAACAAGTAGACAACCTAAAAATCAAAGACTAAATACACGTAAATCAAACACACTATTCACACATACACCCCTAGGGTTAACTCCACTTATTGCCTAAAAAATGGTCATGTTATGCATGTGAGACGTCTTAGCAAAAACAATTAAAATACAAGATCATAGTCCCTCGACGACGCTTCAAATGTTGCGTTACAAATGATCTTAGTCCCTCAAGAGAAATTCCAAGATATCTCACAACATTGCTATCATGACTATACGATGACCCACGCCAATCCCTTCACATCCAATGATGGGGCTTCTTACCAAATCAACGGTATGATAGCAACAGGTAAAGGAAGAGGAAAATAATACTAAATACCTTTTAGTAGGTAGATTTCTCCTAGTTGCTCACTTGCTCACAACAAAAATATTTCATACACCAAACACTCTCATTTTGAAACATTTTCAAAAGACAATACTTTGTATACATTCTTATAGTGACGAGAATCATTACAAAGACACCTTTTAAAAATTACTTTATAAAACAAACACTTCTTTGAACTATTTTCCAAACAACACTTTGTATGCATTCTTATAGAGATGAGAATCATTACAAAGGCATGTTTTTCAAAATACTTTCAAAACCACACCACAAAGCGCACTTTCAAATAGAAGCAAGTGATCTAGCAAGCAACTAAGAGCCCATAGATAACTATAGATGAAAATGGTGCTAATACCTTCCTATTTCATAATCTACCCCCCCGAACTCAAGAAATAATCTCGAAAGATCTTTCCTATTCTTTTCAGCCTTTCCTTATTGGATAAAAGAAAAGCCGGTGGCGGCTCTTGCTATCTGCAATAATTGCGATCAAATGCAAAACATCCCAAGTCAGTTCTCCCACCGTGTTACAGAAGGCATTAGCACCTTTTTCATTTGTAGTTATCTACAAGCTCTTAGTTGCTTTCTAGATCACTTGCTTTTGTTTGAAAATGTGCTTGTGGCATGGGTTTTGAAAGTATTTTGAAAAAGAATGTCTTTGTAATGGTTGTCGTCTCTATAAGAACGCGTACAAAGTGTTTTGTCTTTTGAAAATGTTTCAAAGTGAAAGTGTTGGTGTATAAGATGTTTTTTTTGTGAGCAAGCAATCAACTAGGAGCATCCTACATACTCAAAAGGTCTATGTTCTTTGTCTCCTCCTTTAGATGTTGCTATCTTACCATTGATTTGGTAAGAAGCCCCATCATTGGATGTGAAAGGACGGGAGTGGGACATTTGTGTAGTCATAGAAGGCAACCTATGGGACGCTTTAGCAATGTTGTTTAGGGACTAGATCATTTACCGAAGACATCATTAAGGGCCATCGAGGCACTACGATCTTTTATCGAGGGTCTGTGCTAAAACGCCCATATTCGAGGGACATGACTATTTTTCCGAGGCAACAAGTGAAATTACCCTAAGGGTGAATATGTGTGGATAGTGTGTTTGATTTCATGCATTTAGTCTTTTATTAGAGGTTGTATACTTGTTATTTTTATCTTGTCATACATACTCTATTTTACTAGCAATCATACAAAAATAATAAAATGCAGAAAGATAAAATCCTACACTATTACAACCATATTGAATATCATGAAAATATAAAATCCTTCATTTTTTGGCTTCCTTCGATTTGGGGTCTGGAGTCATTAGAGTCATGTTATTCGATTTGCCTTTCTGTCTCCTTTGACCGGGGGTTGGAATCATTGTGGGCATGCCTTTCGTCTGGGCCTGGAAGTCAACATGGTTCTGTCCTTCGTTTGAGGCTTAGAGGCCACAAGGTTCTGCCTTTCGTTTGACGCCTGGAAACAACAAGGTTCTGGCCTTCGTTTGAGGCCTGGAGGCAGCAAGGTTCATTCCTTCGTTTGAGGCTTGGAGTCAGCAAGGTTCATGCTTTGCCACAGGATCCTTGTTGACTCCTTCGACTGTAAGCATGTTGGGCCCTTAAATTGTGATTCGAAAGGCTTGTGCATCTAGCCAATCGAAGGGTATAATAAACTTGTCTTAAGTTCTTAAAGTGCAACATTCAAATGTAACTACAGTCCAGGGTTTAGCATAAAACCATTGGGTCTCAAAGTCCAAAGCCTAACTAATCAGAGTTGAGTTTTCAGCATATGGGTAGTCAGAATCGAAAGCTAAAACATGGTCTAGCTCCCTATATGAAATATCTACACTTTTCTTTATTGGCATGTGCACATGATATTAAAATAGAATAGACTCAAACTTGAAGGAAACTTACCTCTTGAAGTTCTTAAATCGAAGGGAAATGCAAGTGCCTTATTTGATGGAGAATGGGAGTTAGTTGGGGCCTTTCTGAGGGTAATCCAGTTACCACTTTGTGAAAGCAGTCACTGAATCAAAAGAGATTGTGTGAGTGGATCGAATGCTCTTTTATAACAAGTAATGGAATTACTCAAAGGCATACTGTATGGTAGTTGGGGAGGTGGGTCGAAGGGTAGTTTGATGGTCACTTGGAGGGTGAATCGAAGGTTCTTACTTAGTGTACAGAAGTGTTTGAAAAAGAATGTTGGGAAGTGTTTGAGAATTTTTTAGAATTTTCACAAGTGTTTTCTTGCAGTCCTTCAGGCGCCCCTAACATGTGTGGTGATGTCTCCTATTTATAGATGGCTTGGGCTGATGTTTTGGGAGGGAAAACAAAAGGTTCAAACAAAAAAGGTATGTTGTATTTGTAGCTTTCGAGGGACAGTGTTTTTATGCCATTTTGGTGCAAGGAATAAGGCAGCATTGCAGGACTGCTGTGCAACCGTTTTTAAGTTTTATGGCCAGTGTATCAGGCCTGAACCTGGCAGCACATGGGACTTGGTCAACAAATGCCTTTGGCATCTCAACCTTTTGCCTTGACCCCCTAGTCTTTCCTTTTGACCAGACTCTTCAACAACCATTTATTTTTCAAATTGAAGTGTCATTCGAATGGCTCATGTGGATATCCTTTGAAGGGGGGCCAAATTAGTGCCTTTTGACTAGGCCCTTCATGGGTTCCTTCGAATGGTCCAAATGCAGGCTCTTGGGATGGGTCAGTAAAACATGTCATTCAATTGGGACATCCAGACATGCCTGGAAAGCCCTTTGAATGCACCACCACGGTACTTCCTCCGCATGAGACAATGGTATAGTGCAGAATTTGTGTGTTGAAGCAGACCATTTCCAAAGGAGATACTTCCCACTCAAATTTTCCTGCAAAGGGGCCATATGGACAAACGAAAGAGTGTATGCAGGAGGTTCCTTCCTTGTGACCTTATTCAAACATGCTCAAATGAAAGTTTGTAAAAAGGGATCCACATGTACAAACGAAAGGCATGACTAAAAGCTTGTGCTGAAGGATTCACACACCCCAAATGAAGGATGCATGCAGAGGATGAAAGGCTCAATCGAAGCTTGCAATACTGGAAAAGCCATTGCCCAAAATGAAGGAGGCATGCAGGGGGCAAGATATGTAATCGAAAGAGGGTAGAAGAGAGGCTTTGGCCTCTTGAATTGAAGGACATCATCAGGAGGCTTTTTGCCTTGTGAATTGAAGCTATTTGATGAGAAGGGTTACCCTGTTGAAGCTTGTAATAAGTTATTTTAAAAGGTGACTTTGGCCTTGCGCATGTTAACATGGTATGAAATTCTGCCTTGTAAGTCTTGGCTAACATGCACGAAAGATGCTATGTGGCCAAACATAAAAATTGCACAAACGTTCAAACGAAGTCTAGTACTTAAACGAAACAGGAAATGAACTTTCCCAAATGAGTCCAATGCCTCAATCAAAGCATGGAATGAACTTTTGTAATGCCCGTAATTTAATTAATTATTTAATTAAATTATTTTTGTAATATTTATAAAGATGTGTTATAATTGAATTGGATTTATTTTATTAAGTGGAGACATAATATATTAGAGATATTATATTATTGGGTGGTGAAATAATATTAGAAGTGTAATATTATTTAATATGGGCTTATCTTGAGGTTTTGAGCCCAATAAGAAATAAGGAATAATAAAATAATAGGGTTATTTTATTATTTGTGAGAAGGAAGTGAAGAAAGAAGCAATAGAAAGAAATAAGGATTTGGAAGAGAACGTGAAGCTGCTGGAAAAGTGGAAAACGGCAAGAACGAAGATTCAACCCGGAAATTGTAGAGCGACCTTCAATCCAAGGTAAGGGTGGGGTTCTGATTTTATAATTGGGTTCATGATGTTTGATATGTGGGGCTACAGGTGCTTGCTATTTTATTCTTGAATTGGACGTATATGATGATGTATGATGAAGATTTAATGAACTTTAAATGAATAGTGATGTTATTATGTTGTTTGATCGATGTAGTAATAGAGTATAATGTTAGGAGATGAAATATCATGATCATAATAAGGTTTGTAGGGCTGTAGTAGGATTCCCGTAGTAAAATACAGAGAAAACTCGCAGAAATTATGCAGGAGGAACTAGGATGCGTCGACCTCAAGCTTGATGTGTCGATACATAGGCGATGTTAGACTCAGGATGAGTCGATACAAAAAGGGCTTGCATCAATACATGATAGTTGCAAGACTCAAGATGAGTTGATCGGTGAGGGGCATGTGTCGATACATGCTGTGTAGGAGGCCAGGATGAGTCGATCCATAAGGAGGTTGCGTCGACTCAGGTTGTACAAATGAAGCAATACATGTTGATCCATAGGGTTTTGCGTCGATCAAGGATGTCTGATCTTTGACAGATTCAGTTTTAAAGTGTTGTAACTTGAGTTTTAGGATGTTGTTTGAGATGTCGTTCGAAGCGTTGATTAACTAACGTGATGAACTTTATTCTAGGTGATTAAAATGATGGATAAGAAGTGTAATCCTAGTAACTAATTTAGGATTTAGAATTAATTCCCGTGACTGGTCATTGTGCTGATTTTTAAACAGAATAATGAATGTGAGATGTTTAGAGACTGTTGTTAGAATTATGACAGTAGGATTAGTGACAAAAACGATGTAAAATTGCAGATTAACAGTAGGGATTACTGTAGCACTAAAATACAGCTGAGTTGTTTAGTTACTCGTGATTTTCTGTTTGATGATTATAATAGATGAATGATGTGCAATGAATGATTTTGATGATTTGAGATGTTGTTATTTTGAGATGTTTTGAGATGATTGAGATGTTGTTATTTTTGAGATGTTGTCATTTTGAGATGATAATTTGAGATGTTTTGAGATGATAATTTGAGATGTTTTGAGATGATTTGAGATGTTGTTAACTTGGGTGTTATCATTACATTCATGGTTGTGTCGCATACATTGCATTTTTGAGATGAAGCTTATGCTCGTTGAGATGGTCTGGATTGGCAAATTTTGAGATGAAGGCTATGCCTTGTCAATTCCTCTATTAATTGGAAATTTTTTGAGATGGGAGTTCTGCTCCAATGGTACCACATGCATTTGCATAGTATTGAGTCGCATTATATGATTTCATAAAGAAGTGTATTTTGATGTTGATGAATGTATATTATTGTTGAGATTGTCGTTGATTATGAGATGAGAAGTGGTGATGTTATTGATCTAATTTAATATATTAACTATCATGCGCTTTATTATATTGTTAGATATCTCACCCCTTCTGTTTGAATGTTGCCCTTATGTTGGTAACATGCAGGTAATCGAGAGTGAAGGTTGTATACCTTCAATAGTTTGAGTCGTTATCATTGCTCTGATATGTAACACTCGGGGGGATGAACGCTTGCTGATTTTTGATTTCTGATTTTCAGTTGTTGAATTTTAAATTTGATTTTTATTAATATGAGATGTTTCGAAGTTGCTGTTTTGTCATTTTAAAGATGTTATTGAGAATTCCGATGCGTAGATGTTGATTTATTTTATTAAAGATGATTATGACGATAGTTCATCCGATGTTTTGAAAGTGTTATATATCCACGATGAATGCAATGAATTTGTTAGAAGAATTTGTGACGTCCCGATTCATTTGTATGATTGAAATTTTATAACTCTGATTTATTTTGCATAATTTCTTGGGGTAGAATTGGGGTGTTACAAAGTTGGTATCAGAGCAAAAGGTTGGTCCGACCTTGTCGTCAAGTCGTAGTTGTCTAACAATTGAGTATTGTTATTTGAGTTCTAATAATTGTTTATGTTGTAATGAGAAGTTGAGATGTCTGGAAGGAATGATGCTGCACTTGCTGCTACTTTAGAAGCAATGGCTCATGCGATGGAAAATCAGCCGAATACTGACGGGAATGCTGGATCTCGTAGCTTGGCGACCTTCCAGAGAGAGAATCCACCTACGTTCAAGGGAAAGTACGATCCTGATGGAGCATTAGAATGGTTGAAAGAGATAGAGAGAATCTTTCGCGTGATGGATTGCACTCCAGCGCAGAAGGTTCGTTATGGGAATCACATGCTAGCAGTCGAGGCTGATGACTGGTGGCTAGAGACTTGCCAGAAATTGGAAGCTGCATGTGAGAATGCCACTTGGGCTATGTTCCGTAGGGAGTTTTTGAGAAAGTATTTTCCTGAAGATGTCCGTGGTAAGAAGGAAATTTAATTCCTTGAGCTGAAGCAAGGAAGTATGTCTGTGGTTGAGTATGCTACCAAGTTTGATGAGTTGGCTAAGTTTTATCCGCATTACACTGAGGAAAATGCTGAGTTTCGAAGTGTATCAAGTTTGAGAACGGGTTGCGCCCGGAGATCAAGAAGGAAGTTGGATACCAGAAGATCCGTGTCTTTGCTGATTTGGTTGATAGTTGCAGGATTTATAAGGAGGATAATAATGCTCATTACAAGATTATCAGTGAGAGGAGGGGTAAGCACCAATAGAATCGTGGTAAGCCTTATGATACCCCAGCTGGTAAAGGTAAACAAAAAGTTGCTCAAATCCAGAGAACTAGTGGGGGAGATGCTCCTGCTGGTGTGGTTTGCTTTAGGTGTGGAAAATCTGGGCACAAGATTAATGTGTGCACTACTGAAGTGAAGAGGTGTTTCTGTTGTGGCAAGAACAGACATGTTGTATCTGAGTGTGAGCACAAGAGTGTGGTTTGTTTCAATTGTAAAGAAGAAGGGCACATTGGTAGCCAATGTCCAAACACCGAAGAGAGCTCTGTTAAGTGATAAAGTGTTTGCTTTGGTTGAGGATCAGACAGCTGCTGAGGACAGACTTATTAGAGGTACATGTTTCATTAAAAGTATTCCTTTAATCACTATTATTGATACCAGTGCTACGCATTGTTTTATTACTTCTGATTGTGTTGAAAGATTGGGTCTTGTGTTGTCTTCTTTGAATGGAGAAATGGTCGTCGATACTCCAGCCAAGGGGTCGGTGACTACTTCTTTTATGTGTGCTAAGTGTCCCTTGTCGATCTTCGACAGAGACTTTGTTGTTGATTTGGTTTGTTTACTGTTAAGAGGTTTGGATGTAATTTTGGGTATGAACTGGTTAGAGCATAACTGTGTTCATATTAACTGTTATGACAAGTCTGTGAAGTTTTCTACTCCTGAAGAAGAGGAAGATGGTCTGTTGTATGCTAGACAGTTGAGGAAGTTGATGCAAGAGGAAGTACAGATGTTCTCGTTGATGGCGTCGCTATCTGTAGAGACTCAAGCTATAATTGAGGAATTGCAGGTGGTGTGTGAATTTCCTGAAGTTTTCCTTGACGAGATTCCAAATGTACCGCCAGAGAGGGAAGTTGAATTTGCAATTGATCTTGTACCTGGTACCAGACCTATGTCTATGGCACCATACAGGATGTCTGCGTCTGAATTGTCAGAGTTAAAGAAGAAATTGGAAGAGTTACTTGAGAAGAGGTTTGTAAGACCAAGTGTATCGCCGTGGGGAGCTCCAGTGTTGTTAGTAAAGAAGAAAGATGGAAGTATGAGGCTTTGTGTTGATTATAGACAGCTGAATAAGGTGACGATTAAGAACAAGTACCCGCTTCCAAGAATAGATGATTTGATGGACCAATTGGTGGATGCTCGTGTGTTTAGTAAGATTGATTTGAGGTCAGGTTACCATCAGATTAAAGTGAGGGATGAGGATATTCAGAAGACGGCTTTCAGAATGCGTTATGGACATTACGAGTATTCGGTGATGCCTTTCAGTGTTACTAATACGCCGGGAGTATTCATGGAATATATGAATCATATCTTTCATACTTATTTGGATCGATTTGTAGTGGTGTTCATTGATGATATTTTGATTTACTCTAAGTCAGAAGAAGAGCATGCTGGACACTTAAGAGTAGTATTGCAAATTTTGAAAGAGAAGAAGTTGTATGCAAAGCTGTCCAAGTGTGAATTTTGGTTAAAAGAGGTTAGTTTTCTTGGTCATGTGATTTCAGGTAGTGGCATTACGGTAGATCCATCAAAGGTTGATGCTGTGTTGCAATGGGAAACTCCAAAGTCAGCTACTGAGATTAGAAGCTTCTTGGGATTAGCTGGTTATTATAGAAGGTTTATTGAAGGGTTTTCTAAGTTGTCACTTCCATTGACTAAGTTGACTTGTAAAGGTAGAGCGTTTGTGTGGGATGTTCAATGCGAAGAAAGTTTCACAGAATTAAAGAAGAGGTTGATGTCGGCTCCGATTTTGACGTTGCCTAATCCAGGAGAGTCTTTTATGGTTTATTGTGATGCTTCTAAGATAGGTTTAGGAGGTGTGCTTATGCATAATGGTAAGGTAGTTTCTTATGCGTCAAGGCAGTTAAGGACTCATGAGAAGGACTATCCTACGCATGATTTAGAGCTTGCTGCATTTGTTTTTGTGTTGAAGATTTGGAGGCATTATCTTTATGGTTCTAGATTTGAAGTGTTTAGTGACCATAAGAGTTTGAAGTATTTGTTTGATCAGAAAGAGCTGAATATGAGGCAACGAAGATGGTTGGAATTGTTAAAGGATTATGATTTCAGTTTGAATTATCGTCCAGGAAAAGCGAATGTGGTGGCTGATGCGTTGAGTCGAAAGACTTTACATATGTCAGCAATGATGATTAAAGAGTTGGAATTAGTTGAGCAGTTTAGAGATATGAGCTTAGTTTGCGAGGTTACTCCGCAGAGTGTTTTGTTGGGTATGTTGAAGATTAATAATGAATTTCTAGACAGTATCAGAGAAGCTCAGAAGTTGGATGTGAAACTAGTAGATTTAATGGTTCGGATTGATCAATCTGAGGATAGTGATTTTAAGCTAGATGAGCAAGGTGTGTTGAGTTTTTGTAACTGGATTTGTATTCCTGATGATGCTGAGATGAAGAAAGTGATACTTGAAGAGAGTCATAGAAGTAAGTTGAGTATCCATCCAGGAGCTACAAAGATGTATCAAGATTTGAAAGGTTTGTTTTGGTGGCCTGGGATGAAGAGTGATGTGGCTCGGTTTGTGTATGCATGTTTGACTTGTCAGAATTCGAAAGTTGAACATCAGAAGCCTGCAAGATTGATGCAACCGTTGGAAGTTACAGAATGGAAATGGGATAGCATTTCAATGGAATTTGTGACGGGGTTGCCTAGTACTTCAAGAGGACATGATTCGATTTGGGTGATTGTTGATAGGCTTACGAAGTCAGCTCATTTTATTCCTATTAACATTAGTTTTCCAGTGTCGAAGTTGGCTGATATTTATATTAGTGTGATTGTGAAGCTGCATGGTGTTCCTTTGTGCATTGTATCAGATAGAGATCCAAGATTTACTTCTGATTTTTGGAAGAGTTTGCAAGAAGCGTTGGGTTCTAAGTTGAGGTTGAGTTCAGCGTATCATCCTCAGGCAGATGGTCAGACTGAACGGACGATTCAATCGTTAGAAGATTTGTTGAGGGCATGTGTTCTTGAGCAGGGAGGTTCGTGGGATACTTATCTTCCATTAATAGAGTTCACTTATAATAAAAGTTACCATTCTAGTATTGAGATGGCACCTTTTGAAGCGTTGTATGGTCGGAGATGTAGAACTCTGTTATGTTGGCATGAATCTGGTGAGAGTGTAGTACTTGGACCTGAACTTGTTCGTGAGACTACTGAGAAGGTGAAGTTGATTCGAGAAAAGATGAAAGCTTCACAAAGTAGACAGAAGAGTTATCATGACAAGCGAAGGAAAGATTTAGAATTCCAAGCTGGTGATCATGTGTTTTTGAGAGTTACACCTCTGACTGGTGTTGGGCGAGCATTGAAGTCTAAGAAGCTCACTTCTTGTTTTATTGGACCGTATCAGATTTTTGAGAGAGTGGGGAATGCCGCTTACAGAGTGGCTTTACCGCCTAATCTTTCGAATTTTCATGATGTGTTTCATGTGTCGCAACTTCGAAAGTATATTTCAGATCCATCTCATGTGATTCATATGGATGATGTGCAAGTACGGGATAATCTTACGGTGGAGACGATGCCTGTACGGATCGCGGATCGTGAAATAAAGACTCTGAGGGGAAAATAGATTGCTTTGGTTAAAGTGGTTTGGCTAGGAGCTGCTGGTGAAAGCATGACTTGGGAGTTGGAGATCAAGATGCGAGACTCCTATTTTGAATTGTTTGATTGAGGTAAATTTTCGAGGGCGAAAATATTCTAAGTGGGAGAGAGTTGTAACACCCGTAATTTAATTAATTATTTAATTAAATTATTTTTGGAATATTTATAAATATGTGTTATAATTGAATTGGATTTATTTTATTAAGTGGAGAAATAATATATTAGAGGTATTATATTATTGGGTGGTGAAATAATATTAGAAGTGTAATATTATTTAATATGGACTTATCTTGAGAGAGTAGAATTAATAAGGGGGTGTAGGTTTTGAGCCCAATAAGAAATAAGGAATAATAGGGTTATGTTATTATTTGTGAGAAGGAAGAGAAGAAAGAAGCAGTAGAAAGAAATAAGGATTTAGAAGAGAACGTGAAGCTGCTGGAAAAGTGGAAAACGACAAGAACGGAGATTCAACCCGGAAATTATAGAGCGACCTTCAATCCAAGGTAAGGATGGGGTTTTGATTTTATAATTGGGTTCATGATGTTTGATATGTGGGGCTAGAGGTGCTTGCTATTTTATTCTTGAATTGGACGCATATGATGATGTATGATGAAGATTTGATGAACTTTAAATAAATAGTGATGTTATTATGTTGTTTGATCGATTTAGTAATAGAGTATAATGTTAGGAGATGAAATATCATGATCATAATAAGGTTTGTAGGGCTGTAGTAGGATTCCCGTAGTAAAATACAGAGAAAACTTGTAGAAATTATGCAGGAAGAACTAGGATGCGTCGACCTCAAGCTTGATGTGTCGATACATAGCCGATGTTAGACTCAGGATGAGTCGATACAAAAAGGGCTTGCATCGATACATGATAGTTGCAAGACTCAGGATAGTCGATCAGTGAGGGGCATGTGTCGATACATGCTGTGTAGGAGGCCAGGATGAGTCGATCCATAAGGAGGTTGCGTCGATTCAGGTTGTACAGATGAAGCAATATGCGTCGATCCATAGGGTTTTGCGTCGACCCATGATGTCTGATCTTTGATAGATTCATTTTTAAAGTGCTGGAACTTGAGTTTTAGGATGTTGTTTGAGATGCCGTTCGAAGTGTTGATTAACTAACGCGATGAACTTTATTCTAGGTGATTAAAATGATGGATAATAAGTGTAATCCTAGTAACTAATTTAGGATTTAGAATTAATTCCCGTGATTGGTCGCTGTGCTTATTTTTGAACAGAATGATGAATGTGAGATGTTTAGAAACTGTTGTTAGAATTATGACAGTAGGATTAGTGACAAAAACGATGTAAAATTGTAGATTAACAGTAGGGATTACTGTAGTACTAAAATACAACTGAGTTGTTTAGTTACTCGTGATGTTCCGTTTGATGATTATAATAGATGAATGATGTGCAATGAATGATTTTGATGATTTGAGATGTTGTTATTTTGAGATGTCTTGAGATGATTGAGATGTTTTTATTTTTGAGATGTTGTCATTTTGAGATGATAATTTGAGATGTTTTGAGATGATAATTTGAGATGTTTTGAGATGATAATTTGAGATGTTTTGAGAGGATTTGAGATGTTGTTAACTTGGGTGTTATCATTACATTCATGGTTGTGTCGCATACATCACATTTTTGAGATGGAGCTTATGCTCGTTGAGATGGCCTGATGTTGTACCCCAAAATTTGCCCTCTCATATTTCTCAAGACATTGCAAGAAAAGTCTCTAAGTATCTCAAGATTGCTCAAGAGTTGGACAGTCAAGCCATCTCCTAAGGCAGTCAACCCCAAATTAGGGTTTTGTGTTGCATGAAGATCCTTGAGTCCAAATGACCTCAAGTGATCTCCATTGTCCTAATATTCTCTCAAGATCATCCATGTCAAATTTCAAGCCTTGCAGAGGAAGTTTGCTCAGTCAAATGCTCAAAAGGTCCAAAAATCGATTGTGCTAGGGCAAAAGTCAACTGTGACCCAAATACAGTCAAACTTCAATATTTTTTTTCAAAATTCTCATTTTGAAGGATATTTCATCATTTTATCAAGGGTTGATCATGATTCATCAAGGATTGCTCAAAATTCATCAAGACTCAAAAGTTGCTAAATTAGGGTTTTGTAGGAAAAGTCAACTCAACTTTGACCAAGCATAACTTTCTCATACTTTATGAGAAATGACCCATCCAAAGCTCATTTTGAAGAGGATGATATTTCCTACAATCCATCTTTATACCCCAAGATAATAAAATGCACTCACAAGAAGTTATAAATTTGGACATTATAGGTCATTTTTGAGAGTCAACAAAAACACATTTTTTCCAAAGCTTATAACTTGAGAATGGAATATCAAAATGAGATGATACCAAAATGTTTGGTTAGAGGACATCTCAAGCTTTCTAAAAAGTCCAAGAACACCTCCAAAAGTTCAAAATTGAAGAAGTTATGCATTGTTGAAGTTGGGCATGTTTGCAAAATTGCCAAAAGTCAACTATCCCCAAAACTTCAAATTTCGTCAAAAAGGCCCATTTTTTTCCACTTGATCTGAGCTTACATCATTGCCCACGTGTCCTAGCTTCAGCCATGAGCCCATATCTTATTTTTATTATTTAATTTGATTTTTAACTCAATTTATTCACTTTAAATCAAATAAAATCATATAAAATCAAAAGTATTTATAACTCATGATTTTTTTGGTTGATTTAGGCTTTGAATACAACTATTATGTGAGTCAAATTTGCATCAAGTGCATTGGTTACAAGAAGATATGATTTAGGCCAAATTTGGAAAGTTGTAATGGTGGAATCAAATCCAATTCATGAGCATTGATATGGAGAGATTTGTACCAAGTTTCTTACCCTAATGCAATATACATTACATAAGGAAGGCAAAGGCACAAAAATATAGGTTGGAGGCTGCAAGAAGAGGCAGAACAAAAGTTTGAAAAAGTGGTAAAAAGCTTGAATTTGAAATCATAACAAGAGGCGTTTTCAGAAGCCAAAAGCTATCCCAATCGCTTCCTGGGTGTTCACTCAACCTTCCTGGATCAAGAGCAAGCGTGCTCACATACCACAAGGCACTGTAAGTATCATGGAAATCACCTTGGTTCTTGAATTCGTGATTCATTATTCTTGCATCATTTGAACAAATTGCTTGCATATTCATAACCCTCATGACATTTGTAAACTTTTTGAATTATTCAATTTGGTTTATAGGCGCTGTAACCCCAAAACACCATAGCTAGGGTTGCGTGTTTGTTTTTAGGGCTTTCTTTTTTCAGGAAAAATCAGGACTCAAGAAGGACATAATGTTAATCAGGAAGCCAAGACGAACTCAGCCATGTTTTTGGAATTGATTTATGTGGCCTAGGGAAGATTTTAGAGCAAGCTTGCGTATTTAGCTGCGGATCCAAATCCGCAGGTAATATTTGCAGGATTTGGAGGTAGAAGACGACGAGCTGTCATTCTCCCATTGGCCAATTCAAATTAATTTTCGCGCATTTTTATTTTCTGGCATATAATTTGTTTTGTTTATATTATAATTTCTTTGTATTTTACTAACAATAGAATCAAAGCAATGCAGTGGCAAGCGTGCAAGCATATCACTTTCAGGACCTGGGTTCGAATCCTAGGTCCCCCACTTTCTTTGTTATTTTCCTTCTTCAGGTAATCACATGTACGTCCAAGCATGCAGCGCACCATACGCCTTCTCACATCCAACAGCCAGATGGCCAAAGGCCAGATCTGGTGATCCAGGCTGAGAGTCCACCATGGAGTCAAGTCCAAGTGCACACACGGAATCCTAAAAGTCAAACCAGGCCAGCGCTTAATAGGCCTCATCATTGCTATATGCACCACAAAATTCAGGCCCAAACCTCTCTCTCTCTCTTTATTTTATTTATTTTGTTTATTAATTGTTTTTATTATTTTTGTTTTTAATTCTAACTAATCATTAAAATTCTTTTTCTTTAAAATAAAATCACACCAAAATTTTTTATTTAATCAAATTCTAACTTTTATTTTTATTAATAAACATTAATTAAACTAATTTAGGTTTTAATGTTAGCAAAATTTTAACCCTTTTTGCAAATAATTAAAATTAACTAGACTTAATTAGGTTTTACTAATTCAATTAATTTTTATTTTCTTTCTTTAAATAACCAAAAATCCAAAAATAACTTTTTTTCTTCATTTAATTAATTAATTTAATTTAATGTAGTGATTAATTTAGATTTATTTCTTTCTTAAAATATAAAAACCACAAAACATTTTCTTTATCAAATTAAATTCTAAATTTTATTTTTGTTAATAAACATTAATTAATTGATTTAGAATTTTAATTATAATAACTTTCACATTTTTATAAATAATTAAAATTCAATTATATTTAATTAGGTTTTTTTACTAACATTAATTAATTTTTATTTCTTTCCTCAAATACAAAAAAACCCAAAAATATTTATTTTTATTAATTAATTAATTAATTTAATTTAGTAATTAATTTAGATTTATTTCTTTCTTAAAATAAAAAAACAACAAGAAAAGATACTTTCTCTCAAAAAAGGGTCAAAACCCTATTTGCGCTCGATTTAATTTCTCGCACGCGATTTCATTTTCATTTATCCTATATTGTACTTGTCCCGGAATGTAATAGATAATTAGGACCATTTAATTATTTTTATCGCTTTATTTATTTTTCCGCATTTAAATTTCAAAGGGTTGCTTTTGGCGATGTAAATACCCGACGCCTTGTAATTTAATTTCCGCAATTTATTTTTCGCAAAATATAACGGTTAGATGTTTGATAATAGGAATGCATGACAAGAATGCATGTTTAACCTAAAATCAACTTAGATAACTATTAACATGTACAAAGATAAAATTAACTGAAAACGACACACTCGCACATGCACACTCTTAGGGTACACCCCACTTGGTTGCCTTTGTACGCGGTCATTAAGTATAGGTCACTTTAGAGGTCGCCCTCTTGTCCAAAGATCATAGTCGCCTCGAAACGGTTGCCTCGGATATTGTTGCCTCAAAACAAATGATCTAAGACCACCACTAAGGCATCCTAACATTGCTTTGGTGACTGTAAGTCCCTAAATTCGAATTGACCCTTAAACTCCAACGACGATGCTACCTACTCATCAATAGTGGGATAGCATTGTCTAAAGGAAGATAGCATAAAACGATTCCTTTTTTCGAGTAGGTAGATGGTTCTTAGATACTTGCTCTTTCAAAAAACAAAAACTTTTCACACTTACACTTTTTCGAACAAAGTTTTCAAAAAACACTTCATACGCTCTTGAGGACAGAAGCAAGAGTTAAATCGAAGTTTCAAACAAAAACTTTTTCAAACCCACAAGCACAAAGAAAGCAGTTTTGAAAACATATGAGCAAGTACCTAAGAGCCCGTGGATAACCACGGATAAAAAGGGTGCTAACCCCTTCCCTTTCTATAATCTCCCCCCCCCCCTCCGAACCCGAGAAACATCTCGAAAAAGGAATTTTTCTGTGCTTTTTTCCTTTCCTTGTTGGATAAAATAAAAGTCGGTGGCGACTCTTGCTTACTGCGACATTTTGCAAAAACAAACGCAAAACGCAAACCAGCATTCCAAAAAACAGTCAGTTCTTTCCCACCGTATCACAGAACTGGCGACTCTACTGGGGATGCTTATAAGTGGGGTGTACCTTAGGAATAGTTCATCATAATGTTTTCAATTGCTTGATTTGTATGCTTTATCTTTGTGGGTTTGAATTGGAGTTACTATAGATCCTAACCCGGATCTGGGGGATACCCTTTAGGTAAGTAGCAATAAATTGTGAGGGAACTGTACGGCATAGACCGATACGGTTGAAGCAGTAGCTACGTTGGTGTGGCACTTTAGTTTGTACCGATATCCCTTGTGGCGCAACGAGGAGAATATGGGTCTTCTAAGGGGTCATTAAGCACCAACTGACCTTAGAACCTATAATTGACCAACTCGGCCATAGAACAATAGCAGTATGCTACACTCATTGAGACCAAACTCTCGTGATGATTCCGGCCGCAAGAAAAGGTTGCTAAACTGGAATTATGACCGATCGATGGTGGTCAGTGATATTGAGATCCTCTAGAACCCGGTTACTATTACTAGGACAGGTTGAACCAACTAAACTGAAAGAGGGTAATACCTAAACTCCATGCCAGCCTAAACTTAAGGTTGTTTGTGTGACTTGTGTGCCTTCAAACTTGAACTACTTGCACATTCTTGTTATCTGAAAACATGAGTTCCTTGCAGGTTTTGTTTACAGTCCTTATCCACTAATTTGGATTTATTGCAGGGTTTACTTACATCACCTCACATTTTTGCTTAAACGCATAGCATACACATCATAACATCATGCCTTAACATTTCCTTAAACATTTCAAGGATCTCAAAGGTTTGTGATGCAGATCATGGTAAATCAAATATCTAGCAAGGGACAAAGGGGATTTATTTTCCTCTAGCCAATGCCATCTAAAGATCAAAACACGATAACTTGAGTCAGTGGCTATGACCCACTCGATATGGTGAGCTTGACTCTTTAAGAAGGACTCTTAACAACACGAAGTTTCTTCAATCAAAGCAGCGAAATTCAAATTCTAACGGTTTCTTGTTTACCCCACGAGATCCTTGAAAACACTGCATACATATATCATACATATCATTGCATAACAGGTCTCCCAGTACAGGTCTCTCATGTTCTCGCTGTTTATTTCAGCAATGGCTTTCCAACAAGACAACAAAGACCTTCAAGCTCAAGAAGCTCAGTTCAGGGACATGTTCCTAAACCTATCCAAGGGGCAAGAAGAGTTGAAAGCACTCCTCGCTATGAACCTGGTCAAGAAAAGTCCTGAAGACAATAAGGACGAACGGCTGGAACAACTGCAAGCTGAGTTCAGTGCCATGAAAACCCAGATGCTGGGGCAGATGGCTCTTATCCAAGGCTTAGCTCGGGAACAAGAAGAGCTGAGAACCATTATCAACCAGCTTCATCAAGACAGATACAACAACATGAAGCAAACAGTCAAGGTCGGGGACCAAGTCATTAATCAACTTCCGAGAAGTCAAAGGTTTGGTTTGAGGAAGAATAGACCTCTCCAAGTTGCTACTACCTCACGGGTCTAACAACAACCTTACCATAAACAACGGGTTGATCAGAGTAAGCCAAATATGCCTAAGAGGCAATTTACCAAGCTCAACATGTCGCTGTCTCAGGCTTTACAACACCTGTTGAGATTGAATCTGGTTACGTTAAGGGACCCTCCTAAGAATCCCAACATAGCCTCCCCAAGGTACAATCCTGATGCAAGGTGTGCATATCTCTCCAACAGCCCGGGGCATGATACTAACATTTGTTGGGCGTTGAGCAACAAAATTCAAGACCTGGTTGATGAAGGAGCATTGGAACTCACACAAGACGGTCATATTGAATTCTTTTGTCACCCCCCAAGGTTCACCATTTGAAGTGACAAGTACTGAGACGAGAAGACTTTTTGTTCATTAGAATTTTCAAGTTGTAATTTTATTTTGATTGTTTGAACATTTATTCATGTCAAACTTTATTACTTTATCAATGCATTGCATATGTCTGTTTTGAATCAATCCATTCGTATTTCACTATATTCAAATTGCTTTCATTTTTTGTGATGATCAACTCTTGATTAAAAAATTCTAAGCCTTTAGAGGGAGGATGACGAAAATGATATCAAAATCTCTACAGTATGCTTTTGAACAGACCCTGCTGACGAGGTACAGACATTGTTTCAAATCCTAAACAGTGGAGTTATAAGGAAGATAATCCCTAGTCAACCCCTTTGAGACAAAGAAGTTGGAGTTTTTCTTTTCACAAATTAAAACCCTTAATTATAACCTGGGGCAGGGTAGTTTTCTCAGTTGATCCAGGTGCACAATGAATGGCATCAAAGAAGTCCTTCCGAAACAAAAGACGGTGTTGGTTCTGCATAATCGTAAGGACAGGCAGTCATTATCTCTCAAAATAAAAGCCTAATAGGTCAAAACCTGTGAAGGAGACTTAAGAAAAACTGGGGCATCCCGCTGACTGTAATCACAAAAAGAAACAGTTCATGCAAAAAACAGGGATAATAAAAACCAAAAGGAAAGAGATCCTGCAAAATCTCAACAAAATGACTGCCTATTCAAAATAAATTGTCAGTATCCGAACCATCACTGGTATATCAGAGCAAAGACTCAAACAAGATCTAATGCACGATTAGATGAGTTCAGGATCGAAGAACATTACGAAGAACGGGTGGGTACAAATAAAATTTGAGCCTTTATCCTTTGTTTCTTAAACCGTGAACCAGGCCACGTTATAACCCTTAAAAAGTCCTAGCTGAAGCATGGGTTAGTCCGAAAGCATACTATTACAAAAGGTATCCTGACTCCTGTAGGGCTTGCTGTAAATCCTGAGTTGACGTCACATTTTACAAAATTTTCCTATCTTACTGAAAAAATGCATTTTCAAAAACTTCAAGACAGACATAAGCTTTGCATTCTTAAAATAACATTGTTTGCATATGACTATTTGTTCAAACAACAGAGAAATTCGCACGACGAATATCTAGTGAATAAAAACCTTTTCAATAAAAAGGGTCACCTCAAGTGGAAAGAACACCTCCAACCAAGGGGCACGGCATGAGCATTGTCCATCATCTGGGGCAGTTAAGTCAAGATTCAAGGAATCTCTCAAAAATGCCAAATAGCCAGGGGCAAATCTCCATCTGAATCAATTGGGGCATTGGACATGAATTCCAACAATGAATCTTGCATGATCAAACGAAGATCTTCTGGTATTATGGCAACACGACACTACTGACAGTGACAACTCCATACACTCTGAGAGCGTGGACATAGTAAAAAAAGTACTACGCATAATCAAAGACTCGCTAGGTTGACTGGCCTAGGAAAAAAATAAGGGCTTCCCGGCAAACCAAAAGGGTTTGGGCAAAAATAAGGGATGAAAATTAAAAAAATTGTACACCCGGCAAGTCGAAAACCTGAAAAGGCGGCTTGGGCAAAAAAGGGTATCCCGATGGACTGAAAACCCAAAAGGGCGGTTGTGGTACGGTGGGAGAACTGACTAGGGTTTTGCGTTCGTTTTCGCAAATGTTTCGGTTGAGCAAGAGTCGCCACCGACTTTTTATTTTATCCTAAGGAAAGGTTTAAAAAGCACAGCAAAAACCTTTGAGATTTTTCTTGGGTTCGGGGAGTAGATTATAGAAAGGGAAGGTATTAGCACCCTTTCTATCCATGGTTATCCATGGGCTCTTAGGTACTTGCTTAGATCAACTTGCCTTGGTTTTCAATTGTTTGAAATGGTGCTTTGTGTGTGGTTTTGAAAATGTTTTGAAAAGATGCCTTGTATAGGCTACCCTTGTAACAATTCTTTACTCGAATGTTTTACAAAAGGTGTTTTGTCTTTTTTAAAAAAGATGTTTCAAGGTTTTTGAAAGTTGATTTTGAAAGTGTTTGTGAAATGGGTTTTGAAATTAGGCAAGTGTTTTCTTTGCAAATTGGCAAGTACTTAAGAGTTATCTAACCTAAAGTTTTCTCAAAGATTTTTGTTATGTTTTAAACCTTTTGACACTTTTGTTCCACCATTGCATTTGGTGGACAATCTTGTCTTAGGAGGTGAAAGGGACGAGCGCGGGTCATCGTTTAGACCATAATTGCAATAGTGTTAAATGTCTTTGGGCAATTTTCTTTAAAAGGGACTTGATCATTCATTTAAGCAACATTTTGTGGGACTATGATCATTTGATTGTTTGTTTTTACCCAAAGAAATTCAACATACAATATGGTCCAATTTTGAAAGGCAACAAGTGGAATACCCTAGGGGGTGCAAGTGTGATTTGTGTGTCCATTTTCATGCTTGTTTTGTCTTGAGATTAAGTCATAACTATTTTGTTCATTTTATTCGCATATAAACCCTAATTCTAGCATTGTATATTTAGAAAGCGATAAAGTGCAAAATTTAAACTCCTACGCTATTACAACACAATAATATAGGGAGGGGGGTACAATGTTTCAAATGGGGATTTTGACAAGGAACTTAAACCTAAACTATTACATCAATTTTGAATTTATACAATTTAATTAATGTACAATAATTAAATAAAAATGGAATAAAATATGCAAGATGCAAAAATGGTTTTTTGTATGTATGAAAAAAAGGTATTTTTATATGTCAAATAAACAAAATAAAAAGTATTATCTTTTGGAATTTTTGTGTATTTAGGGCAAACCCTAATTCTTATTAAATGAAATGTATTATTATTTAATTTAATACAAGTATTTATTTATTATGTACAAAATAAAGTGAAGTATTTGTCAAAAATGATTTTTTAGTGTTTAATATTTAATAAAATAAAATATGTATATTTTTAGTATTTTATTCTAAATATATTAATAAATATATATATTTATGTATTAAGTTCTAAATATGTATTATATATAAAAAATAATAATATTTAATATTTAATAAAAAAAGTAATTTTTCTATAAAATATTTTCAGAAAGTAAAACAAAAATAAAAATGTATAGAAATGCATTTGTACTATTTTTTTAGTATTTTAACCAAAATATATATATATATCTATTTATGTATAAACTAAAAGATAGTAAAATAAATGCCTAACAAAATCAAAAATGGTGAGAAAAAAATATTTTTATATTTTTAATGTCATGAGAAAAAATAAACAAAGTCAATCAAAAAAGGAAAAAGTCAAAAAGTCAAAGAAATAAGCAAATGGGCCCTGGGGGTGTAAAAGGAATTATGTGGTGCAAATAAGAAAAATATTCCAGGCCCAGCCCAGAAGACTTGTCTTCAACCTCCAGCAAACAATGTTTGAAAAATACGCGCGCCTCTTGCTTCAACATCAAGATCCTGATTCTTTGATTTTTTGAACAAACTTCCAACACAAAAAATGTAAAGCATCATCTCACGATTTCATACATGTAAAGAACATGATTTAACTCTCAGAAATGAGAGAGAATTTCTTCTCTCCCAATTTTTAACCTAATTTTTGTTCAAAGTTCAGGCATCAAATTCTTGCAACACACATAATATAAATAAAATCTAATTATATGGGCATGTCTAGGGCAATGATTATGACATATTCTCTTCACAAACCTAAAGTTAACAATGCCTAATAAGAGAGATACGAATTCAAAAACTTACCTGTTCAGTTGAAGTTCAATCTGGCAATGTAGGAACTTTCAGTGCAAGGTGATGATTGGAAAAGCTTCCTTGAGGTCTAGGGATGCTATTCCAATGTTTACTTTGTCTTGAAAGCTTCTGAATCGAGCTAGAGAACTTCACCTGCAAGTCAGAAATGTGAAAATGGTGGAACCAGTTAGAGGGATTACAGGTCGTGTTTTTGCTTTTGGTTAGCTTGCATAGATGTTAGGGGATGTATGTGAACTGGTTTGGGCAAGAATGCTTGAAGGGGTTGAGAGATGATACTCAAACTGCAGGCCTTGCCCTGTTTTTGCAGTTTGAGAGTGATTCTGAGATTGAGGGTGTTTTGAAGGCTAAGGGCTCGTGTATTAGCTTGGTTGTGTTGTGTGGAATGTGTTTGATAAGTTTGTCTAAGTGTTCTTGAGCTGATATGGTAGTTGGTATGTGTTATGGCACTTTTCTTCAACTTTAAGCAACAAATGCCAACTTGTGTTTCTAGGCATGTAGAGGACCCCCTAATGTGCTGCATAATCCCTCCTTGATCAGTGTGTTATGCTCATAATCTTGTGCCAATCAGATTTGCAATGTACTTGTTGGATTTTCAATTTGACATAAAGTGCAACTTTTCAAGAATGGATATTATGCTTTATCTATAAATGGATTAATCTTGCATACAATGTCCAAACTCATAGAACAACACCTTGGCACAAAGGATTGGCATTAAATTATGGAGTGTAGATGAGATAAAAGACCTGTAATCTAGCTTAAGGCATGCTGAGTTCAAATTGCAAGGTTATGGACATGTAACTTGGTCATGAACAAAGTGAGTTTTTGCCATATTGTGAAATTCGATTCTCCCTAACCATGAGGTTGTTTGAGAAGTTCTTGGACATTTTGGAAAGCTTGGAATGTGTACTACAATCCATCTTTGAAGTGCAATTTGAAATTCCAAGTGGAAGTCTATGTAAAATGGCCTTGAAGTGGGGTAGAAAACCTTGTCAAAATAGGTAAAAAATTCACTAAGTTAGGAATGGTTTAGTGCCCTTATTAAAAAATTTGTAACTTGAGGTACAAGCTTCAAATGAGAAAACTTTGTGAATCAAAGTTGTAGATTATGCAACAAGCTACAACTTTCATGTTTTGACTTTTGTTTGAATCTAAATGAATCTTGGTGAAAAAGTGGGGCAAAGTTGGGAAAAAATTAGGGTTTTCCATAACTTAGAAAAATTCTAAGTTATGAAAAATTCCATTTTAAACCCTAATTTGCATTTCTTGGTTTCTTGGTGAACAAGTTTCATGATTTGGCATGTTTTGATGAAAAATGAATCTTGACTCTTGATTTTGACCAAAAATTCAAAGTTTGACTTTTCAGTATACAGTCAAAATTGATCAGTTGACTGGGAAATTCAACTGTCAACCTTGTGTACTTGGGATCTTTTGAGCTTGTTGAGCATGTCAAGATAATTCCATGGGGTCCTTGAGTCCATATATGAGCTTGGTTTGCCATTGGCTAGGTCAAACAGTCAAGAATTGCCTTTGTGCAGTCAAAACCCTAAAAATGACTATTTTGCCCTTTTGGTGATCTGATCAAATTTCTTATGGAGTTGTGATCCAAACTTGATCAAATGGACCATATGAGTTCATAATGTTGATGTAGGTCAATTTTCATGAGGTTTGACTGTTAATTGGCCACAGTTGACTTTTTCCCTGATACAGTTGATTTCTAGGTCAACTGTCCAATTGACTGAGCAAAATTTGGAATCAAAGTTTGAAACTTGGTATGGATAAACTTGGGAGTCCAATATGAAGCATGAAAGTCATCTTAGGCATTTTAGGTCAAAGCATCTTTGTGCAAACACAAACCCTAATTTGAGTCACCAGTGCAAGGAGAGGTCTTGAGCAGATGAAACCCTAACTGGATCTTGAGCTTCAAGGGCTTTGTGGTGAGAAATCAATGAGAAATGGGAGGGAAAATTTTGGGGTACAACAGTTGCCCCTGTTCAATCTTCTTGAATCCGAAGAGTTAGATTGGCAGGTTTGCCTTTCGTGACTCGAGGGTAAAAGGAGATTGGACACTAGAGTGCCCGGAAATTTGCACTTGTCAAAGCAATGGATGCGGGAATGGGCTTAAAGATGCCATTTGGAGATGGGCTTAACGATGCCATCTAGGAGAGTGACAGAAATCTTGTCGGGGATGGGCTTAGAGATGCCATCTGGAAGGGAATATCAGGAAGGTGTCCAAGCTTGGGACCATCTCTGAACTGGGGGGTCTGAACAAGCAATAGATTGACATCCGTTGTTGGGAGGAATCTGTAAACTGTTTTCAGTGGTTTGGAGAAGAAGCTGAACAAGCGATGGGTTATCATCCGTTTACTTGGAGAACCCGCGAACTTTTTTCAGAAATCTTGAAGTTGAATAAGCAATAGAGCAGCATCCGTTGTTGGGAAGCGTCCGTAAACTGTTTTCAAAAGTTGCATCTGAACAAGTCGATAGATTAACATCCGTTGTTGGGAAGAATCCATAAACTGTTTTCAGAAGTCTTGAAGAAGAATCTGAACAAGTGATAGGTTAACATCCGTTTACTTGGAGAACCCGTGAACTGTTTTCAGAAATCTTGAAGTTGAATAAGCAATAGAGCAGCATCCGTTGTTGGGAAGCGTCCATAAACTGTTTTCAAAAGTTGCATCTGAATAAGTCGATAGATTAACATCCGTTGTTGGGAAGAATCCATAAACTGTTTTCAGAAGTCTTGAAGAAGAATCTGAACAAGTGATAGGTTAACATCCGTTTACTTGGAGAACCCGTGAACTGTTTTCAGAAATCTTGAAGTTGAATAAGCAATAGAGCAGCATCCGTTGTTGGGAAGCGTCCGTAAACTGTTTTCAAAAGTCTGGGAAGGTAATGATTTTAATCTGTCGACTGATTTTACCTGAAAAGGTAAAGAGTTAATTGTATGCCATGTCATGATGCATGATACAATATATGTTATATGATATGAATGTAAGTGGATGTGCATGTAAGCTGGAGAGCTGTTTTGCAAGGGATAGATGAATTCGAGATGGCTGAAGATAAAAGTATCTTGACTGTTGCCGGGAAGAATAAATCCTTGGCTGCTGCTAGGGAAGAGAATTCCTGATGACCTTTACTGGGGAGTTCCAATCTAATAGGCTCATGCTGGGGGCGTAAGACTGTGAATCTTTAGTCTGGCGGGAAGTAACTCTGGCGACTTCACTGGGGAACTTAAGATTTGCCCTCCAAAAACTCTGTGGGGAGAAGGTTAATTAGTCTGGCTCCGCTGGGGACACTGAAACTTAAACTCTGAGGGGAATTGAATTCCGGAGGATTCTCTGGCTGGGGATTTGCAAAGATAAGTTACAGCTGGGGAATTTTGATGAACTCCGCTGGGGATAGGAAGAATTTTGGCGAGTGCGATCTTCCATGATTGTTAGCTGAGGATAACCCAGTTTTAAGGCCTTGTGAGGAATAACTTTGAATAAAACTCGGGAGAAACGTCCGTTCTCTGCGGGGGATAAGCTTCCAGAATCTACTAGGGGTTTCCTTTGAAAGGGTATCGGGTATCCAACTGTACTTTTGACCTATCAGTAATCCTCTTTCCCAGCTCATAAGAGAATGATTATGTTTCAAATTCATATGCCTATTTAACAAAACATTGGACGTTTCTCAAAATAAAACAAATAATGCAAGAGAAAAGAAAAGGAAATGACACAAGTTTCTGGGAAAAGTATTTGTATTGATTTTCTTTGAGTATATTTGTACAAAGGAGACAATCATCCTAGTAAGAGGACTTTGTCGTAAATATTGAAAGATTTTATACAAAATAAAGGATGGCTATGTGAAATAATTCCATGGGATTCCGTTCCGCTATAGCTTTCACAACTCTGAATATCTGTCCATTCAATGCTTCGCTTGCCGATGACTGGATTGATCAGAAGCCTGGAACTGGTTGATGAAGAGATTGTCTTTGAAGTGATCCGACGAGACGTAGTCATACGCTTTAATTCCCTAACTTTTGCCTGAATCGCCCTTTCGGGTTTTCGATCCACCGGGAAACCCCTTTTTGCCCAAGCCGCCCTTTCGGGTTTTCGACTTGCCGGGAGTACAAATTTTTTTTGTTTTTATCCCTAATTTTTGCCTGAACCGCCCTTTCGGGTTTTCGGTTCACCGGGATGCCCATTTTTTCCCAAGCCGCCCTTTCGGGTTTTCGACTTGTCGGATTATTTTATGCGTAGTATCTTTTGACTATGTCTGCGTTCGCAGGGTGCGGCAAATCGTCGCCGTCCATGGTGGTCAGAATCATTGCACCACCAGAAAATATGCTCTTGATCACAAATGGTCCTTCATATGTAGGAGTCCATTTGCCCCTGGGATCACTTTGCGGCAAGATAATCCGCTTGATTACGAGATCTCCGACTTGATACACTTGACGTCTGACTTTCTTATTGAAGGCCTTGATCATCCGCTTTTGATACGTCTAACCATGGCATATAGCAGCAAGTCGCTTCTCGTCGATCAGATTGAGTTGATCAAGTCGGGTTTGCATCCAATCATCTTCATTCAAACCTGCATCCTTCATAATCCTTAGAGAAGGGATCTGGACTTCCATAGGCAAAACAGCTTCCATGCCATAAACCAAAGAAAATGGGGTTGCCCCAGTTGAAGTACGTGTCGTCGTACGGTATCCATGCAGAGCAAACGGTAACATCTCATGCCAGTCTTTGTAAGTGACTGTCATTTTCTGAATGATCTTCTTAATGTTTTTGTTCGCAGCTTCAACAGCACCGTTCATCTTCGGCCGATAGGGAGATGAATTGTGATGATAAATCTTGAACTGTTCGCACAATGCAGTGATCATCGTGTTATTCAGATTTGTACCGTTGTCTGTGATGATCCTATCGGGGACACCATACCGGCATATGAGATTTTGCTTGATAAAGCGGGCAACCACGTTTTTAGTCACAGAGGCGAAGGAAGCTGCTTCGACCCATTTAGTGAAGTAGTCAATGGCAACCAGGATGAAGCGATGTCCATTGGAAGCCGTGGGCTTGATCTCTCCAATCATATCAATGCCCCACATTGCAAAGGGCCACGGAGCAGTCAGGACGTTGAGAGGAACCGGAGGGATATGAACTTTGTCAGCATAGACTTGACACTTGTGGCAAGTACGGGAATGTTGATGGCAGTCAGCCTCCATGGTAGACCAATAATAGCCTGCCCTTAGGATCTTCTTAGCCATTGTATGCCCGCTCAAGTGAGTGCCAAATGTGCCGCTGTGTATATCAGTCATGATCAACTCTGCTTCAGCTTTATCCACACATCAGAGTAATACACAATCATGGCTTCGTTTGTAAAGGATGTCGTTGCTCAGGAAGAACTTAGCAGCGAATTTCCTTAAGAACTTCTTGTCATTTACGGAAGCTCCTTTAGGATAATCTCTAGTCTCGAGATACCTTTTGATTTCATGGAACCAAGGTTGTTCCACTACTTCTTCGGTATTAATCTCGTGGTAATGTGCCGGTTCATCCATTCGCTTGATGGTGATTTGGGGAGCCTCGTTATCCCAGTTGAGTTTAAACATGGAGGACATTGTGGCTAGAGCATCGGCTAGCTGATTCTCTTCTCGCGGGAAATGCTCGAAGGTAATTTGCTCGAAATGAGGCAACAATGTCAGGACATGTTCTTTGTATGGGATAAGATTAGGATGCTTGGTATCCCAGTCTCCTTTGATTTGGCTGATGACCAAAGCCGAGTCCCCAAATACGATCAAAGATTTGATCCCCAAGTCTATAGCAGCCTCGAGACCAAAGATGCAAGCTTCATACTCAGCCATGTTGTTTGTGCAGCTGAAGCAAAGTCGGGCCGTGAAAGGAGTGTGACAACCTTCCGGAGAAATGAGTACTGCGCCAATACCGTTTCCAAGTGCATTTGAAGCACCATCAAAGTACAGGGTCCATCGGGATCCCTTTTCGGGTCCGTCATACGGTCCGTCACTTTCAACGTTGTCCAAATTCATGATGTCCTCGTCTGGGAAGTCAAATCTCATGGGTTGATAGTCTTCGATAGCCTGATGAGCCAGATGGTCAGCTAGTACACTCCCTTTTATAGCTTTTTGGGTGGTGTACTGGATGTCATACTCGGTTAAGATCATTTTCCATCTAGTTATCCTTCCAGATAAAGCGGGCTTCTCGAAGATATACTTGATAGGGTCCATTTTGGATATTAACAAGGTAGTATGAGTCAGCATATACTGTCTTAGTCGGCGAGCAGCCCATACCAAAGCGCAGCAAGTTTTCTCGAGCAGTGAGTAGCGAGTCTCACAGTCGGTAAACCTTTTACTAAGGTAATAAATAGCATGCTCTTTTCGACCAGACTCGTCATGCTGACCCAAAACACACCCTATTGAGTTATCCAAGACGGTTAAGTACATGATCAATGGTCTTCCTTCGACGGGTGGCATCAGAATAGGAGGTTCTAGCAAATACTCCTTGATTCTATCAAAAGCAGCTTGACAATCATCGTTCCACTCCACTACCTGATCCTTTTTCAAGAGTTTGAAAATTGGCTCATAGGTAGAAGTCAGATGTGAGATGAATCTGGCAATATAGTTTATGCGCCCCAAGAATCCTCTAACCTCCTTTTCAGTACGGGGAGCAGGCATCTCTTGTATTGCTTTTACTTTTGCCGGATCGACTTCAATGCCTTTGTTGCTTACAATGAATCCCAGGAGTTTACCAGACCTAACTCCAAAAGTGCATTTACTTGGATTTAGCCTGAGCTTGTATTCTTTTAACCTGGCAAACAGCTTCTCCAAATGCTCAAGGTGCTCTTCCTCCGTTTGTGACCGAGCTATCATATCGTCTACGTAGACTTCAATCTCATGATGTATCATGTCATGAAATAAAGCTACCATGGCGCGTTGATAAGTTGCCCCTGCGTTCTTCAGCCCGAACGACATCACTTTGTAACAAAAAGTGCCCCATTGCGTGACAAAAGTTGTTTTCTCCATATCCTCGGGAGCCATTTTGATTTGATTGTAGCCCTAGAATCCGTCCATGAAGGAAAACACCTTATGCTGAGCTGTATTGTCGATCAAGATGTCAATATGAGGTAGCGGGAAATCATCTTTAGGGCTGGCCCTATTCAAATCCCGGTAGTCCACACACATTCTGACTTTGCCATCTTTCTTCGGTACCAGTACGATGTTAGCGACCCATTGAGGATAGGACGTAACAGCCAGGAAGCCAGCATCTAATTGCTTCATTACTTCTGCTTTGATCTTTTCGGACATGTCAGGCCTCATTCGGCGAACTTTTTGCTTGATTGGTGGACAGTCTTCTCTTGTGGGGAGACGGTGAACCACGATGTCTGAGTCTAGACCCGGCATGTCTTCATAGGACCAAGCGAATATTTCAACATACTCATTCAGCAACTGTACCAAGCGCTCCTTGACTTTTGGTTCCAGGTTGGCACCCACTTGCACCTCCTTCCGATCCTCCTCGGTTCCCAAGTTAACAGCTTCCAATGGCTCTTCATGCGGTAAGATGGCCCTTTCCTCTTGTTGCAGAAGCCTGGCTAGTTCCCCGGGTACTTCACAACCTTCGTCATCTTCATACTCGGGTAGATTGACCAGATCTTCAGAGTTATTGAAAGATACAGCAGAATAGTCACCCATGGAATCCGGAGTGGATGGGTACCTGCATTGGTGAGTGTGGGTGTGTGTAAGGGATAGCCATCCTTAAACAAAAAATGCAAAAGGAAAGAAAATGAACATAAGCAGTTTATCAAATGAAAAACGTCCAATGAATCATTAAACATGGCATATGAATATGAAAAATAGTCAAAACCCTTACAAGTGGACCTACATGCCCCGGGCAAGGCAGGAGGTGAAAAGATAGTGTACGGATTGTTTGAAAGTAAAATATTACAGACCAAATAGGAAATGTTTAACAGATAAATTACTGATGAATAAAAGTGATGGGGACAAAGTCTTTAGCCTCCCAATTGCTCAATCCTCCTCTGACAGTTGGATAAATCCACTCTTCAATGTTGCTTTCCTTGTCTTCATCTTCCAGGGCGTTGATTCTGTAAGGAGAAATTTTGACTGGCGCTCTTTCAATCTTTGACTGGCGCATAGCTTTCTGGCCAGCGGCTGTGAACCCTAATCCAAACTTGTCAGTCTTATGCGGAAAGTCGGGTAACTTCCCCCATGCTGAATTCTTCCCTTCTTTAATTGCGGCCCTTGCATCCTCCAGAGATGCCATCATGGCCATCTATCTCGGTGTCTCAGCTGCCAACTTTGCTACTGCTATTTCAGGAAGAACTTCTTCGAAATGTTGAAACGGTGTCTCAATGAACTCTCCTTCAACCTCCACATACCGGAAAGAATTTAAGTGGCTAATCATGTACTCTTCTTCGCCGTGGACAGTGATGATCTTTCCCTTGACAGGATATTTCAGCATCTGATGCAAGGAGGAGGTGACTGCCCCAGCATGGTGTATCCAAGGTCTACCCAGCAGGCAGGAGTATGATGGACGGATGTCCATTACATAGAAAGTGGATTTAAACACCTCAGTACCTATCTTGATGGGAATTTCAACCTCTCCATGGACCATTCTCTTCGACCCATCGAAAGCTCTGACGATAATATCACTCGGCTTCAATTCCAACCCTTCGCAATCTAGCCGGTCCAAGGCCTTCTTAGGCAAAACATTCAGCGACGAACCGGTATCAACCAAAACATGTGCAAGGGTGGTTCCGCGACACTCGATTGAAATATGCAAAGCATCATTGTGGTTTCGGCCTTTAGGGGTTAGGTCGGCATCAGAAAAACCTAACCCATTGTCCGCAGTCAGGCTAGCCACGCAATGTTGAAATTGATCCGCAGAGGTTTCCTGGGGCACATGAGCTGCCTTCAGAAACTTAATCAAAGCTTTAGCGTGCGCTTCTGAGCAAAGCAATAGTGCCAGCATGGAGATCTTGGAGGGGGTTTGCCCCAACTGTTCCACCACATCGTAATCACTTCTCTTGATTATCCTCAAAATCTCGTCCATTTCTTTCTTGGAGGTTTCCGGGATCACCAAGGGTTGAGCCCTCGTCCTGACGGGCTCATCCTGTATTCCCTTTCCTTTATCAGCAATGGTAGGAGGGACAGTACTAGGAACAACAAGGTCTTCAACCAAAGGAGTTCTAGCAGAAAGTTTTATTGGTGCGGGGATGATTTGGTCGGCTGATGAGGGTCCAAAGACTGCTCTTGGAGGGGCAATCTCTGGAGAAAATATTCTCCCGCTCCTGGTGATTTTGCTGGTGCCCGCAATGTTACTAATGCTGGCTTCTTCATCATCCGAACTTTCTTCAATTACTTCGATTTGCTTGATACCATGGTAGTAGATGTCACCACCATAGTTCCAAGGTATCGACTTCTCAGAAACATAGGGAACAGGCCCTGGCATTGTTATCTTTAAAGGAACATATTTTGCAGCTGGTGTAATCTTAACTGGCTTTTTGACGGCCTTGGAAAGATTGGCGTGAATGGTTATGATTGAGACATTTTCAACATGAACTGGAGCAGCAGAAACTTTTTCGAACAAAATTTGTCGGCTATCCATAAGGCCTTGGATGCCTTTCTTTAATAGCGGACAATCAAATGGCAGAGAGTGGCAACAGTAGCAGTCTTCTTTACATCCCGGGAAGATCTCGGCCCTTAAGAAATTCAACTTAATAGTTAGCAGTGGAGTAGTCAGATCACTGACGTCAGCAACATACAAATCCTCTTCAATGGCATTGATATTTCGGCCGTGCTTCGGCATAGGTGCAGATATCACATTAGGTTTCTCTGGAGCGTCAAACTCTACCTCCTTAGCCTCTATCAGGTCTTGGATTTTATGCTTGAGTGCCCAACAATCATTGGTGTCGTGTCCAACACTGTCTGAATGGTAGGCGCATTTAGCATTGGCATGATAATGCGGGGAGGACGTATTCACATTCTTTGGCGCCTCCTTGATGGTGGCAAGATTCAACTTCAATAGATGGGGAAACACTTGTGCTGGAGTCATATTAATACGGGTGAACTGCCGTTGTGGCCGTTCCACCCGTTGCTGATTTGGTCTGGACTGGTTATAACGAGGCTGCTCACTTGGAGTGTTTTGAATCATTACGGCCCCCACAGTTGGCCGACGCTCCATCTTCCCTGCTCTTCTCTGAGAATATACCATAGATGTCTCCTTCTTAAAAGGCTTCTTCTCAACACTTGCAGCAACACCCTTCTGAATCTTTCCTGACTTGATGCCAGCTTCTATTCTTTCGCCGGTTAAGATCAAATCGGTAAACCCTGCGGAAGAGTTACCAATTAGATGATTGAAAAATGGCCCAGATAGGGTCCCAAGAAACATATCAACGAGCTCACGATCGGTTAAAGGAGGCTGCACCCTGCCAGCCAAATCCCTCCATTTTTGTGCACATTCTTTGAATCCCTCACTTGTTCCTAGTGACATACCCTGAAGTTGGGTACGAGTAGGAGCAAGATCAGAATTATACTGGTATTGTTTGTAGAAAGCGGTGGCCAAATCTTCCCAATTTCTGACACTGGTTCCTTCTAGCTGATAAAACCACTCCAACTGAGCTCCCGATAGGCTGTCTTGAAAGAAATGAATCCAGAGATTTTTATCTGCCGTATAGGGTTGAATTTTTCTCACGTAGGACCTGAGATGCATTTTGGGACAGGACAGCCCATCATACCTCACAAACACTGGCACTTTGAATTTTGGGGGAATCACAATTCCGGAAACCAAGCCCAAGTCTTCAAAATCCAAACCCGGTACTCTTTGCAATTCCATGGCGGCCAATCTGTCTTCTAAACCCTTGTATTTATCATCAGCTGGAGGGTATTGCTGGTCAGAATAATCTTCATCCTCTTCAACCTCTTCCTCCTCCGCATCAGACTCGGAAGGCACCGCAACTCGATCTCTTTTACTAGTCCCTTCATCAGAAGTAGGAGGAAATTCAAGCACTCTCCGAGCTTCTCTGTCAAATCTTCTCCCCAAAGTAGCCACCCCAATCCTATTTTTCTTCTTCATTGGGTCCTTATTCTCCAAATGAGTCTTGATATCCTCTTGACTTTTAACCAAAGTCATCAAGAGTTGCTGGAACTGTGCATTCTGGGCTTGTAGGTCTTTGACTGTTTGCTCGAGATCCATCCTACTGTAATAAACAGCAGACAGATAAGGAAACCTGGAGTGAGACCTGCTTATGCACATGATGAATGGTATGCTGATGTATGCAATGCATTCAAGGATTTAGGACATTCAAAATTGTTTCAAACAAAGAAGAACGCACGTCATATTAATAAGAAGAAATTTGTTAGTACATAAATGCCCCATGGGCCAAATGTTACAAAATAAACTTCTTAAGGCAGAAAGACATTGCGCATCCTCTTTGGTGCGATGTAGGTGTTGAGGGCCTCTTGCTCGTGGAGTCGGCGGGTAAGCTCTATAACCTTCTTTTCACTGGCGTAGTAGCTAGCTTCAAAAGTGTTCCGTTCCTCCTTGAGCTGAATCCAACTTTTCTGCATTTCCTCCCACGATGTAGGCATGTCTGGATGTAGGATGGTGTAGGGAACCTCTCCTTCATTGACGGGCTCTTTAATCATAGGGAGAACATGAGGATAAGGCATCATTAGACTTTGGGCTCAGGCTCGTACCCACTTGAGATAGGGCTCAAGAGGGATGGAGTTCTTGTGTCCCAGAGTCTTGCTATCAACCTTGTTGAGTTTTCCCCAAGCTCTGATGAATCTTTGGCGAAGTCCTTGCGCATCGTTGTCGAAGTCAAAAACTAGGCTAGGAATCAACATGTCATGAGGGCCATCCCTCCGTGCATATCCAAATTGCCTCAAAGCTAGGCAAGGGTTGTAGGTGATACCTCCCCTAATTCCAAGTAAAGGAACATTAGGAAATTCTCCGCAACGATCGACGATGATGACATTTTCTCTGGACCGAGAACACCAATGCACATCAGAATGAGTAAGAGTCATCAACCGTTGGGACCACCTTGTACCCTGGTCATTCTTCAAGACAGATTGTGGAAGGTGCGAAATAAACCACCTTGCAAGGAGAGGAGTACAGCACATGAGAACACCCCTCTTTCTCATCGTTCGTGTGAAAAATGAGTGAAGGATGTCCCCAAGCAATGTTGGTATTAGATTTCTGGACAAGAAGATTTTGACGGTGTTGACATCTACCAATTGGTCAGGATTTGGGAACAAGACCAACCCGTAGATAAGGAGTGCCACAATCTCTTCAAAGGCTTGTAGGTCTAATGAGTTCCAACATTCTTGTGCCTTCTCAAATAAGAATTTTGCTAAGAATCCTTTGACGCCACTTCTGGTTTCCCAATGCCCCTTGATGTCGGATGGTTGAAGATGTAATGCTCGAGCAACATCTTCCGACTTTGGTTCCTTTTCCGTACCGTTGAAGGGTAGTTGATTAAGGATAGGGATTCTTAGGAGTTGAGAAAACTCCTCCAAAGTGGGTACCAACTGATAATCAGGGAAAGTGAAGCAGTGGTGAAGAGGGTCAAAGAACTGGAATAGCACTTTCATCATGTCTTCTTCAATGTTGGTGTTGACTAGGCTGAGCAGTCTACCATGTCTTTCACTGAAGGATGAATTTTCCGGAATTCTTGAGGTGATCTCCTTGAGTTGAGGAGAGATTCTCACAAGGTTGACTTGAATGGTATTTCTGCGAGGGATTTCCATGTCCTACAAAACAAGAACAAAGATGAAGATCCAAAACCCTTGAAATGGTTAGTGAATGCATATGATGTTTTATGATGTTTATGATGTATGCACAAAACATATGTACAAGCAAATCACACCAAACCCTAATTTCAGGCTTGCATGGGGTTTCATAGGTAAGTACCCTCTTGAGTGTAGTTGGCTTAAAAACCTGTCCTATAAATAGTAACCGGGTTCTAAGGAGCTCAATATCACTGGATTGTTTTCAATGTTCATTGTTTTGGTTTAGCCACTTAACTAGCGACCAAAATATTCCAAGAAAACAACCCTCAATGAGTGTAGTATCGAGTATCTACCAACTTCGGACTGCACCAAAGCCGGTCATCTCACTACCCCTAATAAAAGGCCATGATGGTCACGTAAGGTTCTAGGTCATTAGTGCTTAGTGACATCACTCAGCGGCCCCGTACTCTCCTTGATTGAACTCAAGGGTTACCGATACTCACAAATATGTCGCACTAATATAGCTATTGCTTAGACCGTGTCGGTATACCCCGCACAGTTTCCACAACGTATTGCTATTTATGAATGTTTCCCAAAATCCGGGTGGAGGATTGTAAACCCGAACAATAGAGCCAAAGTATAAAGCAAGCAAATCAAACAATTAGTCATGCAAGAGGGTGATCTAAGCCCTAAGGTTACTCCACTTTAAAAATTCTCCCCAGCAGAGTCGCCAGTTCTGTGGTACGGTGGGAGAACTGACTAGGGTTTTGCGTTCGTTTTCGCAAATGTTTCGGTTGAGCAAGAGTCGCCACCGACTTTTTATTTTATCCTAAGGAAAGGTTTAAAAAGCACAGCAAAAACCTTTGAGATTTTTCTTGGGTTCGGGGAGTAGATTATAGAAAGGGAAGGTATTAGCACCCTTTCTATCCATGGTTATCCATGGGCTCTTAGGTACTTGCTTAGATCAACTTGCCTTGGTTTTCAATTGTTTGAAATGGTGCTTTGTGTGTGGTTTTGAAAATGTTTTGAAAAGATGCCTTGTATAGGCTACCCTTGTAACAATTCTTTACTCGAATGTTTTACAAAAGGTGTTTTGTCTTTTTTAAAAAAGATGTTTCAAGGTTTTTGAAAGTTGATTTTGAAAGTGTTTGTGAAGTGGGTTTTGAAATTAGGCAAGTGTTTTCTTTGCAAATTGGCAAGTACTTAAGAGTTATCTACCCTAAAGTTTTCTCAAAGATTTTTGTTATGTTTTAAACCTTTTGACACTTTTGTTCCACCATTGCATTTGGTGGACAATCTTGTCTTAGGAGGTGAAAGGGACGAGCGCGGGTCATCGTTTAGACCATAATTGCAATAGTGTTAAATGTCTTTGGGCAATTTTCTTTAAAAGGGACTTGATCATTCATTTAAGCAACATTTTGTGGGACTATGATCATTTGATTGTTTGTTTTTACCCAAAGAAATTCAACATACAATATGGTCCAATTTTGAAAGGCAACAAGTGGAATACCCTAGGGGGTGCAAGTGTGATTTGTGTGTCCATTTTCATGCTTGTTTTGTCTTGAGATTAGGTCATAACTATTTTGTTCATTTTATTCGCATATAAACCCTAATTCTAGCATTGTATATTTAGAAAGCGATAAAGTGCGAAATTTAAACTCCTACGCTATTACAACACAATAATATAGGGAGGGGGGTACAATGTTTCAAATGGGGATTTTGACAAGGAACTTAAACCTAAACTATTACATCAATTTTGAATTTATACAATTTAATTAATGTACAATAATTAAATAAAAATGGAATAAAATATGCAAGATGCAAAAATGGTTTTTTTTATGTATGAAAAAAAGGTATTTTTATATGTCAAATAAACAAAATAAAAAGTATTATCTTTTGGAATTTTTGTGTATTTAGGGCAAACCCTAATTCTTATTAAATGAAATGTATTATTATTTAATTTAATACAAGTATTTATTTATTATGTACAAAATAAAGTGAAGTATTTGTCAAAAATGATTTTTTAGTGTTTAATATTTAATAAAATAAAATATGTATATTTTTAGTATTTTATTCTAAATATATTAATAAATATATATATTTATGTATTAAGTTCTAAATATGTATTATATATAAAAAATAATAATATTTAATATTTAATAAAAAAAGTATTTTTTCTATAAAATATTTTCAGAAAGTAAAACAAAAATAAAAATGTATAGAAATGCATTTGTACTATTTTTTTAGTATTTTAACCAAAATATATATATATATATATATATATATATATATATATATATATATATATATATATATATATATATATATATATATATATATATATATATATATATATATATATATCTATTTATGTATAAACTAAAAGATAGTAAAATAAATGCCTAACAAAATCAAAAATGGTGAGAAAAAAATATTTTTATATTTTTAATGTCATGAGAAAAAATAAACAAAGTCAATCAAAAAAGGAAAAAGTCAAAAAGTCAAAGAAATAAGCAAATGGGCCCTGGGGGTGTAAAAGCAATTATGTGGTGCAAATAAGAAAAATATTCCAGGCCCAGCCCAGAAGACCTGTCTTCAACCTCCAGCAAACAATGTTTGAAAAATACGCGCGCCTCTTGCTTCAACATCAAGATCCTGATTCTTTGATTTTTTGAACAAACTTCCAACACAAAAAATGTAAAGCATCATCTCACGATTTCATACATGTAAAGAACATGATTTAACTCTCAGAAATGAGAGAGAATTTCTTCTCTCCCAATTTTTAACCTAATTTTTGTTCAAAGTTCAGACATCAAATTCTTGCAACACACATAATATAAATAAAATCTAATTATATGGGCATGTTCAGGGCAATGATTATGACATATTCTCTTCACAAACCTAAAGTTAACAATGCCTAATAAGAGAGATACGAATTCAAAAACTTACCTGTTCAGTTGAAGTTCAATCTGGCAATGTAGGAACTTTCAGTGCAAGGTGATGATTGGAAAAGCTTCCTTGAGGTCTAGGGATGCTATTCCAATGTTTACTTTGTCTTGAAAGCTTCTGAATCGAGCTAGAGAACTTCACCTGCAAGTCAGAAATGTGAAAATGGTGGAACCAGTTAGAGGGATTATAGGTCGTGTTTTTGCTTTTGGTTAGCTTGCATAGATGTTAGGGGATGTATGTGAACTGGTTTGGGCAAGAATGCTTGAAGGGGTTGAGAGATGATACTCAAACTGCAGGCCTTGCCCTGTTTTTGCAGTTTGAGAGTGATTCTGAGATTGAGGGTGTTTTGAAGGCTAAGGGCTCGTGTATTAGCTTGGTTGTGTTGTGTGGAATGTGTTTGATAAGTTTGTCTAAGTGTTCTTGATCTGATATGGTAGTTGGTATGTGTTATGGCACTTTTCTTCAACTTTAAGCAACAAATGCCAACTTGTGTTTCTAGGCATGTAGAGGACCCCCTAATGTGCTGCATAATCCCTCCTTGATCAGTGTGTTATGCTCATAATCTTGTGCCAATCAGATTTGCAATGTACTTGTTGGATTTTCAATTTGACATAAAGTGCAACTTTTCAAGAATGGATATTATGCTTTATCTATAAATGGATTAATCTTGCATACAATGTCCAAACTCATAGAACAACACCTTGGCACAAAGGATTGGCATTAAATTATGGAGTGTAGATGAGATAAAAGACCTGTAATCTAGCTTAAGGCATGCTGAGTTCAAATTGCAAGGTTATGGACATGTAACTTGGTCATGAACAAAGTGAGTTTTTTCCATATTGTGAAATTCGATTCTCCCTAACCATGAGGTTGTTTGAGAAGTTCTTGGACATTTTGGAAAGCTTGGAATGTTTACTACAATCCATCTTTGAAGTGCAATTTGAAATTCCAAGTGGAAGTGTATGGAAAATGGCCTTGAAGTGGGGTAGAAAACCTTGTCAAAATAGGTCAAAAATTCACTAAGTTAGGAATGGTTTAGTGCCCTTATTCAAAAATTTGTAACTTGAGGTACAAGCTTCAAATGAGAAAACTTTGTGAATCAAAGTTGTAGATTATGAAACAAGCTACAACTTTCATATTTTGACTTTTGTTTGAATCCAAATGAATCTTGGTGAAAAAGTGGGGCAAAGTTGGGAAAAAATTAGGGTTTTCCATAACTTAGAAAAATTCTAAGTTATGAAAAATTCCATTTTAAACCCTAATTTGCATTTCTTGGTTTCTTGGTGAACAAGTTTCATGATTTGGCATGTTTTGATGAAAAATGAATCTTGACTCTTGATTTTGACCAAAAAGTCAAAGTTTGACTTTTCAGTATACAGTCAAAATTGATCAGTTGACTGGGAAATTCAACTGTCAACCTTGTGTACTTGGGATCTTTTGAGCTTGTTGAGCATGTCAAGATAATTCCATGGGGTCCTTGAATCCATATATGAGCTTGGTTTGCCATTGGCTAGGTCAAACAGTCAAGAATTGCCTTTGTGCAGTCAAAACCCTAAAAATGACTATTTTGCCCTTTTGGTGATCTGATCAAATTTCTTATGGAGTTGTGATCCAAACTTGATCAAATGGACCATATGAGTTCATAATGTTGATGTAGGTCAATTTTCATGAGGTTTGACTGTTAATTGGCCACAGTTGACTTTTTCCCTGATACAACTGATTTCTAGGTCAACTCTCCAATTTACTGGGCAAAATTTGGAATCAAAGTTTGAAACTTGGTATGGATAAACTTGGGAGTCCAATATGAAGCATGAAAGTCATCTTAGGCATTTTAGGTCAAAGCATCTTTGTGCAAACACAAACCCTAATTTGAGTCAACAGTGCAAGGAGAGGTCTTGAGCAGATGAAACCCTAACCGGATCTTGAGCTTCAAGGGCTTTGTGGTGAGAAATCAATGAGAAATGGGAGGGCAAATTTTGGGGTACAACACCTCTCTTGTTTCCTCCGTCAATGACTTGACCACTCCTTTGAAGACTATTAAAGAGAATTTGTTGAAAGTTGGGGTTTTCCCTTGCTGCCTTGAATAAAAACCAGTTCAAAATAGTTCATGCAAAAAATAAAAGTATATATTCACCTATTATTTTCAAGTTTAAATAAATTATAAAAGTATTCTAAATGTTTTTATGTTATAAAAATTCAAACAAAATGCCAAATAAATGTGAAAAAATGTGAATATTTTTAAGCATTTTTTTAATATTTGGAAATAAATAATCAAAACCAAAAATGAAAATAAAAATGCAAAAACATGAAAATATAAGAAATTGGGCCAGGAGGTGTAAAACTGAAAATGGGGGTGCTAGAAGCAAGCAGGCCAAGCCCAGCCCACCAACTTCATCTTCTTCCTCCAGACTTTGAAAAAAACGCGCGCCTGTTGTACAATCTTGGACATCCTGGAAACGTGATCTTTAGCCAAAATTCACAACATCAAACTTGTAGAGAATTTCAATACGATTCTAACCATATAAAGCATTAATCCTAACTCTCAAAGAATAGAGAGAATTTCTCTAGCCCTAAAATCTGACCTAGTTTTTTCAGCATGTTCATGTATGAAATTCTCCTAGCATACTTAATATAAATGAAAACTGAGCATATGTACAGTTTCCTAGCAATGAACACTACATTTTTTATTCACAAACCTAAGGCTAAATGTTCCTAAATAGAGAGATAGAAAGTGAGAAAAAACCTGTTTCAGTTGGATTCGAGTAGGGCAATGCAGTGCTTCTCAACAAGTTTTGAGGTGTCTGGTAGCTTGCCTGAACTTCACTTGATCTTTTCCAATAGCTAGCTTTCCTTGAAAGTCCCTGAATCAACCTCTAGAACTCAACCTGCACAAGCATGGAATGAAAATGGTGAACACTGTAAATGGAGTTACAATTGGCAATTGTGGTTTGGGATAGCTTGAGTGAGTTGAGTGGAAGGTGTATGAAGTGAAATGGGGCAAAACGCACGAGCCAAATGAGTTGGAGAACTCAAGTTGCAGCACCTGCCCTGTTTTGCCAAAGAAGAGTGATTTCTGGCTATGGGAGGTTTTGAGGCTCATACACTCGTGTATCTTGCTCAAAGGGTTATGTGAAATATGTTTGCAATGTTTTTTTAAGCTAGCATGGACTGGTTTTCAAGTTGGGAGGATTTTGCCAGTTTTCTTCTTTGTAAAGCAAGAATGTGTAAGTTGGTATCACAGGCCTGTACCAGCCATATATCATGCTGCATACAATCCTCTTGATACTTGCAATTTGTGGATTTGATTTTGATTCTCAGATCTTGGCCCCATGCTTCAAAGATCATGTTTTTACATAAAGCAAACCTTTTTCAAAATGGAAATGTACCTTTTTCTAATTAAGGCTTAGTTTTGTGTACAATGCCCAAATGGCCAAAATAATGCATTAGCTCAGTGGATTTGCATTCAATTAAGGAGTGTAAAATGGTTTAGAGGCCTGCAAACTAGTACAAAGCATGCTGGTTTGAAAATGCCATTTGAGTGAACATGAATTTGCCATGGATACAAAGTGAGTTTTTTCCAACTTCAAGCATTCGATTCTCCCTAACCACAAATGTGTTTGAGGAGTTCTTGGACAATTTGGAAAGCTTGCAACATGAACTATAATCCATATTTGAAATGAAAATTGAGACTACAAGTGTAACTATATGAAAAATGTCCAAGAAGATGGGTCAAAATCCTGCCTAAACTAGGGCAAAATTTCTCTAAGTTAAAAGTTTTAGGGACCCTTGTTCCAAAAATCATAACTTGAGATCCAAGCTTATTTTGAGAAAACTTTGTGAATCAAAGTTGTAGGCTTTGTGGAGGACTACAACTTTCATGTTGTAAGTTTTGTTTGAATCCATTTGCATCATGGTGAAAATGAGGGACAAAGTTAGGAAAAATTAAGAAAATTTCATAACTTAGAAAAATTCTAAGTTATGAAAATTTTCAATTTCAAACCCTAATTTTCAATTTTGGGTTTCTTGATGAACAAGTTTCATAATTTAACACATCTTGACGAAAAATAACCCTCGGCACTTGATTTTGACCAAAAAGTCAAAGTTTGACTTTTTAGTGTACAGTCAAATTTTGATTAGTTGACTGAAAAATTCATCTGTCAATCCTATGCATTTGAGATCTTTTGAACTTGTTGAATAGGTCAAGATGATGTCATTGAGTCCTTGAGTCCATGTTTGAGCTTGATTTGCCATTGGCTAGGTCAAACAGTCAAATATTGCCTTTGTTCAGTCAAAACCCTAAAAATGACCATTTTGCCCTTTTGGTGATCTGATCAAATTTCTTGTGGAGTTGTGGTCCAAACTTGATCAAATGGTTCATATGAGTTCATAATGTTGATGTGGGTCAAAATTCATGAGGTTTGACTATAAATTGGCCACAATTGACTTTTTCCCCAATATAGTTGATTTCTAGGTCAACTGTCCAATTGACTGGCAAAAATTTGATTCAAGGCTTGAAACTTGGTATGGACAAACTTATGAGTCCAACATGAAGTATGAAAGTCACTTTGGGCATTGAAGGTCCAAAAATCCTTGTGCAAACTCAAACCCTAATTTAGGTCAACAGTGCAAGGAGGTGTCTTAAGAAGAGTAAACCCTAGCTTGATCTTGAGTTCCAAGAGCCTTGTGATGAGAAATGTTGATAAAATGAGAGGGCAAATTTTGGGGTACAACAGTTGCCCCTGTTCAATCTTCTTGAACCTGAAGAGTTAGATTGGCAAGTTTGCCTTTCGTGACTCGAAGGTAAAAGAGGATTGGACACTAGAGTGTCCGTAAATTTGCACTCGCCAAAATGTATCTAAGGGAATGGGCTTAAAGATGCCATTTGAGATGGTAGAATCTTGCTGGAGATGGGCTTAGAGATGCCATCCAAAATTTCCTGCTGAAAATCAGGAGAATGAACGTCAGAATGGTATCAGTGTTTGGAACGTATCCGAGTTGTATCTGGAGACTGGGTTCGTATGAGCAAAGGAATGACGTCTGTATTTAGAGCGTATCCGAGCTGTAACTGTATTTGATTCTTAAATGAATATCAGAATGACTGTCGTATCTGGAGTGTATCTGTATTCTAAATTGGTAACAGAGAAACATCTGTGTATGGAGCATCTATATGTTGGGGATAAATTCTGAATGAGTGACAGAATGGCAACCGTGTCTGGAGCGTATCTGGACTGTATCTGAAGTTTGAGATCTGTATGAGTAGAAGAATGACTTCCGTGTCTAGAGTGTATCCGTACTGTAACTGGGATCCGGGCAAGTGACAGAGTGACTTCCGTGTCTGGAGTGTATCTGAACTTGAAGTTGATAGTTGAATCTGAATGAGAAATAGAATGGCCACCGTATCTGGAGCGTATCTAGTCTGTATCTGATTGTTGAAGTCTGAATGAGTAGTAGAATGACCGCCGTGTCTAGGGGTGTATCCATACTGTATCTGAATTTTCTGAATAGTTTCTTAACAATAGCTTTTTAATCTTATCCTGAAAAGGGTAAAATGTTAGCTAAAACATATAGTTATGTTGCATGATATGTATGATGCAATAAAATGTGTTCCATCAATGTTTATGATATATGAATTTAATGGATGTGCATGTAAGCTGAGTAGCTGTCTTGCTGAGGAAAATAAATCCTTGATAACCGGAGATAATGAAATCTTTGACTGCTGCCGGAGAAAGTAAATCCTTGACCGATGCTGAGGATTCCAAAAATCTTTGATGGTTGAAAAAATAAATCTTGGGACCACCGCTGGGGATTGTAAATCCTTGGTGACCTTGTGGGGATTACCAAAACTTTGACAACTTCTGCGGGGAATGAGAATCCTTCATGACTTTCCTGAGGAAATAAGGAAAAACGACGATCTCTACTGGGGAACTAAAACCTGGGAGGCTTCAAATGGAGAAACAGGAATTAGAATCTTCGTTCTGTTGGGAAATAACTTTGTGGGGAGAGTGTTTATTCTGTCGGGGAAATCAGGAGCTTGGGTTGTAAGCCAACCTACTGGGGATTCCTAGTTGGGGATAAGGCCAAGAGTTAACTGTTATCTGATTGATTCTCAGACTTTTAAGATAACCTGTTGGCGAAATTGGGGAAAACTGAATGGTTCCCGCTGGGGATTGATAGTTGGAATTTGACTCCGCTGGGGAAGAAGGTTTTTAGAGTATTCTAGCTCTGGTGGGGATATGTATTTCAGGGTTTTCGGGCTCCATTTGGGATCGAGAGTTTGGAAATTTAACTCTTATGGGAATTTTGAAACTTAACTCCGCTGGGTGATATATACTCCAAGGTTTTAGCTTTGTTGAGGATCTGAATGACATACTGCAGGGGATTTCTTCTGGAAGAGCCTAAAGATGTTTTTCTATACTTTCGACCTACCAGTAATTATCCTTTCATCATTTCGTTTTATTTGTAAGCAATGATTATACTCAAAATGCATATGCTCATTTAACAAATTATTGGACGTTTTCAAATAAAACATAAGTGTAAAAAGAAAAGAAAGGCAAGCAAATTTATGCACTTTGAAGTATTTTTGTATTAACTTTTGTAAGTATCTTTGTACAAAGGAGACAGACATCCTAGTAACAGAATGTTGTCGTAAATTTGAGAAAAAAATTATACAAAAAGAAAGATGGCTATGTGTAACAATTCCATGGGATTCCCATTCTGCTATAGCCTTCACAACTCTGAGTATTTTGTCCATTCGTTGCTTCGTCCGCAGATGATTGGATTGATCAGAAGCTTGGAGCTTGTTGGTGAAGAGATTGTTCTTAAAGTGATCCGACAAGACATAGTCATGCACTTTAATTCCCTAACTTTTGCCTGGACCGCCCTTTCGGGTTTTCGGTCCATCGGGAAACCCTTTTTTGCCCAAGTCGCCCTTTCGGGTTTTCAACTTGCCGGGTGTACATATTTTTTTGTTTATCCCTAATTTTTGCCTGAACCTCCCTTTCGGGTTTTCGATTCACTAGGATGCCCATTTTTGCCCAAGTCTCCCTTTCGGGTTTTCAACGTGTCGGGTCATTTTATGTGTAGTATCTTTTGACTATGTCTGCGTTCGCAGGGTGCGGCAAGTCGTCGCCATCCATGGTGGTCAGAATCATTGCCCCACCAGAAAAGATGTTCTTGGTCATAAATGGTCCTTCGTAAGTAGGAGTCCACTTGCCCCTGGGATCACTTTGCGGCAAGATGATCTGCTTGATTACAAGATCTCCGACTTGATACACCTGACGGCTAACTTTCTTGTTGAAAGCCTTGATCATCCATTTCTGATACATCTGACCATGACAAACAGCAGTAAGTCGCTTCTCGTCGATCAAATTAAGTTGATCAAGCTGGGTCTGAATCCAATCGTCTTCACTTAGACCAATATCCTTCATAATCCTCAATGAAGGAATCTTAACTTCCATAGGTAAAACAACTTCCATGCCATATACCAAAGAAAAGGGGGTTGCCCCGGTTGAAGTACGCGCCGTGATACGGTATCCGTGTAGAGCAAACGGTAACATCTCATGCCAGTCCTTGTAAGTGACTGTCATTTTTTGAATGATCTTCTTGATATTTTTGTTCGCGGCTTCAACAACACCGTTCATCTTTGGCCGATAGGGAGATGAATTGTGATGTTGAATCTTGAACTGCTCGCACAGAGCAGTGGTCACAGTGTTATTCAGGTTTGTACCGTTGTCCGTGATAATCCTGTCGGGGATACCATACCGGCATATGAGGTTCTGCTTGATGAAGCGGGCAACCACATTCTTTGTAACGGAGGCGAAGGAAGCTGCTTCAACTCACTTGGTAAAGTAATCAATGGTGACCAAGATGAAGCGATGTCCATTGGATGCCGTGGGCTTGATCTCTCCAATCATGTCGATTCCCCACATTGCGAATGGCTAAGGGGCTGTTAGAATGTTGAGAGGAACAGGAGGAATATGTACCCTGTCAGCATAGACTTGGCATTTGTGACAAGTACGGGAATGTTGATGACAGACAGCTTCCATGGTAGACCAGTAGTAGCCTGTCCTTAGAATCTTCTTAGCCATCGTATGTCCGCTCAAGTGGGTGCTAAATGTGCCACTATGTATTTTGGTTATGATCAACTCTGCTTCAACCTTTTCCACACAACGAAGTAGAACACAATCATGGCTGCTCTTATAAAGGATACCATTGCTTAGGAAGAACTTGGCAGCAAATCTCCTTAAAAACTTTTTGTCATTGACAGAAGCTCCTTCAGGGTATTCTCGAGTCTGAAGATACCTTTTGATTTCATGAAACCAGGGTTGTTCCACTACTTCTTCGGTATTAATCTCATGATAGTGCGCAGGTTCGTCCATTCGCTCGATGGTGATCTGGGGAGCCTCATTATCCCAATTGAGTTTAAACATGGAAGACATTGTAGCCAGAGCATCTGCTAGCTGATTTTCTTCTCGCGGGAAGTGCTCAAAGGTAATCTGCTCGAAATGAGGCAACAATGTCAGGACATGTTCTTTGTATGGGATAAGATTAGGATGTCTAGTGTCCCACTCTCCTTTGATTTGACTGATAACCAAAGCTGGGTCCCTAAATACGACCAATGATTTGATTCCCATGTCAATTGCAGCCTTGTGACCAAAGATACAAGCTTCATATTCAGCCATGTTGTTGGTACAGTTGAAGCAGAGTCTAGCAGTGAAGGGTGTATGGCAACCTTCCGGAGAAATAAGTATTGCGCCGATACCGTTTCAAAGTGCATTTGAAGCACCATCAAAGTACAGGGTCCATCGGGATCCTTGTTCAGGTCTGTCATATGGTTCGTTACCTTCAATGTTGTCCAATGTCATGATGTCCTCGTCAGGGAAGTCAAATCTCATAGATTGGTAATCTTCGACGGCTTGATGAGCTAGATGGTCAGCTAGTACACCCCCCTTTATAGATTTTTGGGTCGTATAATGGATATCATACTCAGTCAGGATCATTTGTCATCTAGCGATTCTTCCAGATAAAGCAGGCTTCTCGAAGATATACTTAATCGGATCCATTTTAGAAATCAACAAAGTGGTATGAGTCAACATATACTGCCTTAGCCGGCGAGCAGCCCATACCAAAGCGCAACAAGTTTTCTCGAGCAGTGAGTAGTGAGTCTCACAGTCGATAAACTTTTTGCTAAGGTAATAAATGGCATGCTCTTTTCGGCCAGACTCGTCATGTTGGCCCAGTACGCACCCCATTGAGTTATCCAAAACAGTTAGGTACATGATTAACGGCCTTCCTTCGACGGGTGGCATCAAGATATGAGGTTCCAGAAAATACTCTTTGATCTTATCAAAAGCAACTTGACAATCATTGTTCCATTCAACCACCTGATCTTTCTTCAACAACTTGAAGATTGGCTCACAGGTAGATGTTAGGTGAGAGATGAACCTTGCAATATAGTTTAAGCGTCCCAAGAAACCTCTAACCTCCTTTTCACTGCGGGGGGCAGGCATTTCTTGTATAGCTTTGACTTTAGCAGGATCAACCTTAATGCCTTTGTTGCTGACGATAAATCCCAAAAGTTTACCAGACCTGACTCCAAAAGTGCACTTGCTAGGGTTTAGTCTGAGCTTATACTCCTTCAATTTGACAAATAGCTTTTGCAGATGATCAAGGTGTTCTTCTTCTGTCTGTGAACGAGCTATCATGTCGTCTATGTAGACTTCGATCTCATGATGTATCATATCATGAAACAAAGCTACCATGGCGCGTTGATAGGTTGCCCCGACATTCTTCAGTCCGAATGGCATCACTTTGTAGCAGAAGGTCCCCCACTGCGTAACAAAAGTAGTATTCTCCATGTCTTCGGGGGCCATTTTGATTTGGTTGTATCCCGAGAATCCATCCATGAAGGAAAATACCTTGTGTTGAGCTGTGTTGTCAACCAAGATGTAAATGTGTGGTAGTGGAAAATCATCTTTAGGGCTAGCCCTGTTTAAATCCCTATAGTCCACACACATTCTGACTTTGTCGTCCTTCTTAGGCACGGGCACAATGTTAGCAACCCATTGTGGATAGGAAGTAACATCCAGAAAGCCAGCATTGAATTGCTTCATCTCCTCAGCTTTGATCTTTTCAGACATGTCGGGCCTCATTCGGAGGACTTTTTGTTTGATCGGTGGACAGTCTTCTCTTGTAGGGAGACGGTGAACCACGATATCTGTATCTAGTCCCGGCATGTCTTCATAGGACCAGGCGAAGATTTCGACATATTCATTCAGCAACTGAACTAGACGCTCTTTGACACTTGGCTCCAAGTTGGCACCCACCTTAACCTCTTTCTTGTCTTCCTCTGTTCCTAAGTTGATGGTCTCTAGCAACTCTTTGTGGGGCAGAATAGCCCTCTCTTCTTGTTGCAAAAGTCTGGCTAACTCTCCCGGCACTTCACATCCTTCGTCACCTACGTACTCAGCATGATTGACCAAATCTTCAGAGTCACCGAAGGCTAAAGCAGAATAGTCACCCATGGAATCCGGAGTGGATGGGTGTTGTACCCCAAAATTTTCCCTCCCATATTCTTCAAGATTTGCCAAGGTCAATCTCCAAATGGTTCAAAATCTCTCAAGGGTTGCACAGTCCAATTGCCTCCTAACACAGTCAAAATTAGGGTTTTGGTTCTTGCAAAGAAATTGAGGTTTTCAAGGGTCCAATCAAGTCCCATATGCCTATATACATTGTCAAGCATCCATATGTCAAGTTTCAAGACTCATAGCATCAAGTTGCACAGTCAAAAACCCTAATTGCTTCACAGTCAACTGCAGGGGCAAAATGGTCATTTGACAGTCAAAAGTCAAAATTTTTGGTCAATATCTCATTTTGAAGCCGCAATCATCATTTGATCAATTCTTGATCATGATTTCTCAAGCATAGCTCAAAAAGTCTCAAGATGACAAAAGTTTCTATTTTTGGACAGCTGAAAAGTCAACTGTAACTTGACCAAGGCATAACTTTTTCATGGTTCGTCAGAAAAATCCCATCCAATGCTCATTTTGAAGGGGATGGCATTTCCTACAACTCATCTTCACATTCCAAGTCCAAGAAATGCTCTCACAAAAAGTTATCAATTTCTACATTATAGGTCATTTTCAAAAGTCAACAAAAAGGCACTTTAATTCAAAGACCATAACTTGAGATTGGTTAATCAAAATGACATGGGACCAAAGGCATTGGTTAGAGGACTTCAAGACCTTTCCAAAATGTCCAAGAACATGTTCATAAATTCAAAATTGAGCAAGATATGCATTGGATAAGTTGGTAAATTTTTGGGAACTTTCAAAAGTCAACTTTGCCTAAAACTCTTCATTTTGGCTAATGGGCCTCAAATTCTTTCTTGAATCATTACCCAAGGCCTATGCACGACCCATTGAACTTAAGATGATTTATTTTCTTATTTTTAATTAATTAATTGAATTTATATTAATATTAATTCATTTAATTGGTTTTAATTGTAGGAAAATTCAAAGATATGCTTTTTTAGATCTTTTTGTGAGACAAATAAGGCTAGGGCAAGCTGGCAACTCGTGTGCATCTCAAAGGCATCAAAATATCCATGATTGGCAAGGTTTCATGAAAGAAAAGATTGAAAAAAGATATGACTGGCAATCACACATTCAAGTCATAATGCCATGGACTTTTGGGCTTATTTTTAACCTAATTCCATTCACATATATGTGCTGAAGCAAACCCTACTCCAGGACACGAAAAAGCTGCCATAGAAAGCCATAACCACTTTGCAAAAATTCAAGAAAAGCTTGAAAACTGAAATCAATATTGCAGGTGAATTCAAGGCCTAAAATTGTTTCCAATACATTGCTGACATTGCCAGGAAGCCATTGCAATCAAGAACGAAGCTTAACACGCAAAGAATCGTTCATCACAAGTGACACGGTTTGCTTTATTTTCCAAATTTGCATATCACGATTCATGTGTTTTTAACCATTTTTTTAGATTGATTTATGTTGATAGGGACCTTCTGAAGCTGTTGGTACAAACCAATTTGGTTATAGCCCTCTGAATCAAAATCCACCATGGATAAAATCTAGGGTTTAGAAGCTTGAAAATTAGGGCTTTCTTATTGAGGAAAAATCAGGCCTTGAGACATATACCATTAAACTCAGAAGCTCAAGACGAATTGAATGGACATATCGCGCCCTTTTTATATTATCCCTAACGCTAATCGCTATTATTCGTGGTTGTGTTTTTGTGGGGGTTTAAAACCCCCGCTATCTTGTTGTGTTTTTTACAGGAAACGAAGAAGAAGACGTGCGTGGCTCAACGTGATTGGAGGGTTCAAATCCAACGCGCGTTATTTTGTTTGATTGCCATAATGATTGTTTTTTTATATATAATATTTGTTGTTCATTTATATTACAAAAGAGCTGGATAGCTCAGTTGGCAAAGGACGTGGCTTGCAAGTACTGGGACCTGGGTTCGATTCCCAGGTCCCCCATATAATTGTTCTTATTTTGCTTAAAGCTTTCCAATGCAGCAATCATTCAGAGTTCCACCATGCACGCTCAGCATAAGCTTGCCAAGTGGCCATGATGCTCAATCCAATGGCCACAGAGTGAAGACCATGATACTCCCAGTCAAACAGCATGCACGTGATCAATGAAAAGTCAAACAGGCTTGGTCTTTCTTGGGCCAGAATTACTGCAATCTCACCTCCACATGGGCCATCTAACCCCCTTGGTTTGCATAGTTTTATTTATTTTCTCTTCTTTTTTAATTCTTTTAATTGTTTAAAAATTATCATTAATTCGCAACAAATTAACTTTTCATCATAAAAATCAGGAAATAAAAAATTGTAAGTTATTTTAATTAATTAATAATTTCACCATTAACTTATTTTTGTAAATAAATACTAAATAATTAACTTAGCTTAATTTAGGTTTATATTTTAATCTTTTTCTTAATAAATAAAAATTATATAGAATTAGGTTTTGACACTTTTAATCTTTTTTTTTCTTAATTAATTATTATTATCATTATTAATTATTATTATTTTGTACATAAACATGTAAATTAATTAATTAGTAAATTAGGTTAACTTTAACATTTTCTTAATAAGTAAATAAACTTAGAACTAGGGTTTTCTTTTGATTTTAATTTACTTTATTTTCATTAAATACAAAAAAACACAAAAAACATCTTTCTTTAATTAATTAGTATTAGGTTTAATTTTAATTTAATTTCAAGCAAAGGACAAAAAACTCTTAATTTCTCAAAAGGGTCAAAAACCCTCGGACGTCTTGATTTTAATTCTTTCGCACGTTATCTTTTATTTTTGATTATTATGTAACTGCTTCCAAGGATGTAATAGTAATTAGGTTTATTGCTTTTTTTACTTTCCGCATCTTTATCAAAAACGGGTCTTTGTTTTTTGGCGATGTATAGACCCGCGCCTTGTAATAGCGTAGCTTTTACCTTTCTGTATTTAATTTTCTGCACTCCTAACTGCTAATTGCATGAAAGAATGTATGATAACTAAAAAACAACTCGTAGCTCACCATTGCATGATCAAAGATAAACATAACATGAAAACAACACACAAATGCACATGCCACTTCTAGGGTACGCCTCACTCGTTGCCTCGAAAGTGGTCGTCAAGTATATGGTGTTTTAGCGGTCGCCCTTATGTCTAAGATCCAGTTGCCTCGAAACGGTTGCCTCGGATTAAAAAGGATCTAGGACATTAGGGTTACTTCTAAGGTGTCCTACTATTACTTCGGTGACCACACTGTCCCTACAATCGAATTGACCCGAACACCTCCAATGGTGGTGCTACCTACCTCTCAATGGTGGGATGGCACTACCTTAAAGACTCTCACATAGCCTAATTCCTTAGGGTAGGTAGATGACTCATGGGTACTTGCTCTCTTCAAAAACAAATCAAAAATCTGTTCACACTGACACTTTCAAAAGTTTTCAAAACAAATTTTTCAAACACTCTTGAGGACAGATACAAGAGTCACTCAGAAATCTTTCAATGAAACTTTTTTTTTTTCAAACCCACTCACATTTTGAAAAGCAAACATTTTGAAAACATAAGAGCAAGTACCTAAGAGCCCATGGATAACCATGGATAGAAAGGGTGCTAACACCTTCCCTTTCTATAAATCTACCTCCCGAACCGAGAGACATTCTCAATAAGGAATTTTGCTGTGCTTTTGTCCTTTCCATGTTGGAGAACATAAAAGACGGTGGCGACTCTTGCTTACCGCGACATTTTGCGAACCAGCTTTAAAAATGTCAGTTCTATTTCCACCGATCACAATGGGTACCTGCATTTTATGAGTGTGGGTGTGTGTAAGGGATAGCCATCCTTAAACAAAACAAAATGTAAAAGGAAAGAAAATGAACACAACAGTTTATAGATGAAAACGTCCAATGATTCATTAAACATGACATATGATAATGAAGAAATCAAGCCCTTACAAATGGACCTATATGCCCCGGGTAAGGCATAAGGTGAAAAATAGTGTACGAATTGTTTAATTATTACAGACCAAAATAGGAAATTGTTCAAAGATAAATTACTGGTTGATGAAAGTGATGGGAACAAAGTCTTTCGCTTCTCAGTTGCTTAATCCTCCTTCACCGGTTGGAAAGATCCAATCTTCAAAGTTGTCTTCTTCATCATCTACTTCTAAGGCATTAATTCCATGGTGAGTGATTTTTACGGGTGGTCCTCCAGCCATTGAGCGACGCACAACCTTCTGGCCAGCAGCAGTAAACCCTAGTCCGAACTTGTCCGTATTGTGAGAAAAATCAGGCAGTTGCCCCCACACTGTACTCCTTCCTTCTTTAATTACAGCCTCCGCATCCTTGAGGCATGCCATCCGAGACACTGGCTTGGAAATGATAGGCACATCAGCCATTGTCTTTGCAACTGCGACTTTAGGAGAAACTTCCTCAAAATGTTGGAAAGGCGTTTCTATGAACTCGCCATCCAACTCCACATAGCGGAAGGAGTTGAGGTGACTTATCATGTACTCTTCCTCACCGTGAACCGTTATGATCTTTCCCTGAACTGGATACTTTAGCATTTGGTGCAGAGAGGAAGTGACTGCCCCCGCGTTGTGGATCCACGGCCTTCACAACAAACATGAATATGAAGGACGGATGTCCATCACATAAAAAGTAGAGTTGAAAATTTATGTGCCCACTTTGATTGGGATGTCCACTTCTCCATGAACCATCCTCTTAGAACCGTCGAAGGCTCTAACAATGATGTTACTGGGCTTTAGGGTCAAACCCTCGCAGTCCAATCTGTCCAACGCCTTTTTCGGTAGCACATTCAAAGATGAACCGATATCCACCAGGACATGGGAAAGTGTGGTTCCCCTACATTCTACTGAGACATGCAGCGCGTCGTTGTGCTTCCTTCCCTTAGGAGTCAAATCAGCATCAGAAAAACCAAGACCATTATCAGCAGTAAGGCTGGCCACACACTCTTGAAACTGGTCAACCGAAGTTTCTTGAGGAACGTGTGTCGTCTTTAAGAATTTGATTAAGGCCTTAGCATGAGCCTCAGAGCAGAGTAGGAGAGCCAACATGGAGATTTTGGAAGGGGTCTGCCCTAGTTGCTCCACGACATCGTAGTCGCTCTTTTTGATTATCTTTAAGATTTCTTCCATCTCTTTCTGGGTGGTCTCGGGGATTACCACAGTCTGAGCCTTCGTCCTGACAGGCACTTCTAGTATCCCCTTACCTTTGGTAGTAACATCAGAGGGTCTAGCTTCGGGAGCATCAAGTTCTTCAATTACTGGGCTTTGCACAAATGGCTTGACAGGCACAGAAACTCTCGAGGGTCCGAAGACTGCTCGTGGAGGAGAAATCTCTGGAGAGAATATCCTTCCGCTGCGAGTTATCTTGCTCGTTCCCGCAATATTCCCTATATCAGGGGTTTCATCATCGGAATTATCTTGGACTGATTCAATCTATTTGACATCATGGTAGAAGATTTCTCCTTCGTAGTTCCATGGTATCGTCTTGTTAGATTTATACGGGATAGGCCCCGGCATGGTGATTTTCAATGGCATAAACTTAGGATCCGGCGTGATCTTAACAGGCCTTTTGCAGGTCTTGGAAAGATCGTCGAAGATGGTTATTATGGCAATGTCATTGGTCGTAGTATCAAAGGTAGCAGGAGTAACATGAGTGATAGTATCAACAGGAGTCTTTTGAAAGAGGATCTCTTGGGTATCCATCAGGCATTGGATGCCTGATTTCAACCGTGGGCAGTCAGCTTGCAAGTTTGAACAGAAGTAACAGTCTTTTCTACAGCCTGGGAATATCCTGGCTTTCATCAAATTCACTTTAATCACTGGTAACGGAGTCAAAAGGTCAGCAACATTGGTAACATGAAGGTCTTCCATAACAGCATAAACATTATGATCGTGCTTGGGCATCGGGGCAGAAATCACATTCGGCTTTTCGGGCGCATCAAATTTTACCTCCTTGGCGTCTATCAAGTCTTGGATCTTGTTCTTAAGAGCCAAACAATTGTTGGTATCATGCCCTACACTGTCAGAGTGGTACGCACATTTTGCATTGGAATGATAATAAGGAGAAGAAGTATTAGGGTTCTTTGGCGCTTCTTTCAAATTGGTAAGATTCAGCTTTAACAGATGAGGGAGGACTTGAGCCGGTGTCATGTTGATTCGGGTGAATTGCCGTTGTGGCCTTTCTACCCTTTGCTGATTAGTTCTTAGTTGATTGCTGCAAGGTTGGTCGATTGAAGAGTTTAGGATCATCACAGCCCCCACCGTTGGTCGGTGCTCTGTTCTTCCTTGGTTCCTCTGGTTGTGAACAGCAGAAACTTCCTTCTTAGCTGGGAAGGTCTTCTTAATAGCAGTGGAAGCGGAGGCATCTTTCTGAATTTTACCACTTTTAATGCCAACCTCGACCCTTTCACCGGTCAGAATTAATTCGGTGAATCCTGCAGAGGAACTCCCGATTAAATGATTGAAGAAAGGGCCAGACAGGGTCCCTAAAAACATGTCAACCAGCTCTCTATCCGACAATGGTGGTTGCACCCTTCCAGCCAAATCACGCCACTTCTGGGCATATTCCTTAAATCCCTCATTAGAGACCATACCCATACTCTATAGTTGAGTACGAGTAGGCGCTAAATCAGCGTTGTATTGGTATTGTCGGTAGAAAGCAGCAGCTAAATCTTCCCAGTTATGAACCTCAGACCTCTCAAGTTGATAGAACCAGTCCAATTGTGTGCCTGACAAACTATCTTGGAAAAAATGGACCCAAAGATCCTTACCAGAGGAGTGAGGTTGGATCTTTCTGACGTAGGACCTCAGGTGCATCTTTGGACAGGACAAATCGTCATACTTAGCAAATGTTGGTACTTTAAACTTGGGAGGAATGACGATCCCAGCAACCAATCCTAGTTCTTCGAAATCTAAACCAGGTACCCTTTGCAACTCCATGGCTGCCAACCGATCCTCAAGATTTTTATACTTATCATCCGCCGGGGGATATTGCTGTTCGGAGTAATCTTCATCCTCTTCCTCTTCTCCTTCCTCAGCTTCAGATTCAGAAGGAATTGCAGCGCCTTTTCCTTTACCAACCCCTTTGTCTGACATCGAGGGGAATTCCAGAACTCTCCTAGCCTGATGCTCAAATCTCCTTCCCATTGTGGCTACCCCAACTCTTTTCTTTTTCTTCCTTTCTGGTTCCTTCTCTTTCTCCAATAGTGCTTTTAAGTCCTCTTGACCCTTTGCTAAGGTCATGAGGAGTTGCTGTAATTGTGAATTCTGTGCTTGTAGATCCTTAATCGTCTGCTCCAAATCCATCTTGCTGAAATAAACAGCAGAAAGATAAGGAAACCTGGTGTGAAGACCTGTTTATGCATATGATGGATGATATGTTATTCATGTAATGCATTCAAGGATTCAAAAATTCAAATTTGTTGCAAACAAAAAAGAAACACATGTCATATTAAGAAGAAATTTGTTAGTACATAAATGCCCCATGGGCAAAATATTACAAAATTCTTAATGTAAAAAGACATTGCGCATCCTCTTTGGCGCGATGTAAGTGTTGAGAGTTTCCTCCTCATGAAGTCGGCGGGTAAGCTTCAAAACCTTCTTCTCACTGGCATAGAAGCTGGCTTCAAAAGTATTATGTTCTTCTTTGAGTTGGATCCAACTCTTTTGTAATTCTTCCAATGATGTCGGCATGTCAGGATGTAGGAGGGTGTATGGAATCTCTCCTTCCACAACAGGCTCTTTGATCACGGGGAGAATGTGAGGGCATGGCATCATAAGATTCTAGGCACGGGTTCAAACCCACTTGAGATAAGGCTCAAGGGGGATGGAATTCTTGTGCCCCAGTGTCTTACTATCCACTTTGTTGGGCATCCTCCAAGCTCGGATAAACCTTTGTCGAAGTCCTTGAGCATCGTTGTCGAAGTCAAAAACTAAGTCAGGAACCAGCATATCATGAGGGCCATCCCTTCGGGCATACCCAAATTGCATCAGAGCTAAACAGGGGTTGTAGGTAATGCCTCCCCTAATGCCAAGTAGTGGGAAATTAGGGAATTCTCCACAACGATCAATGATGATGACATTTTCTCTGGACCGAGAACACCAATGTACATCAGAATGTGTAAGGGTCATCAACCGTTGTGACCACCTTAAACCCTACTCATTCTTCAAAACTGTTTGGGGAAGGTGAGAAATAAACCACCTTGCTAGAAGAGGAGTACAACACATGAGAACACCTCTTTTCCTCATTTTTCGTGTGTGAAATGAGTGTAGGATGTCCCCAAGCAATGTAGGCACAGGATTCCGAGATATGAAAATCTTGACAGCATTCATATCTATAAGCTGATCAGGGTTTGGGAACAAGACCAGACCATAGATGAGGAGTGCCACAATCTCTTCAAAAGCTTGTATTTCTAGAGAATTCCAGCAGTCTTGTGCCTTCTCAATCAAAAACTTTGCCAAGAAACCCTTGACACCACTTCTGGTTTCCCAATGACCTTTTATATTAGATGGTTGCAAGTGTAAGGCTTGAGCAACATCTTCAGGCTTTGGTTCTTTTTCCGTACCGTTGTAGGGTAGTTGATGAAGAATAGGAATCCTCAGGAGTTGAGAAAATTCCTCCAAAGTAGGTACTAGTTGATAATCATGGAATGTGAAACAGTGGTGTAGGGGGTCAAAGAACTGGAAGAGAACTTTCACCATGTCTTCTTCAATGTTGGAGTTGACCAAGTTGAGAAGTCTACCATGTCTTTCACTGAAGAGAGAATTCTCTGGAATCTTGGAAGTAAGCTCCTTGAGTTGAGGAGGGATTCTCAAAAGGTTAACCTGAATTGTTTTCCTGCGAAGAGATTCCATGACCTACAAAACAAGAACAAAGATGAAGATCCAAACCCTTGAAATGGTTAGTGGATGCATATGATGCTTTATGATGTTCATGATGTATGCACAAACATATGTACAAGCAAGTCACACAAGATCCTAGTTTCAGGCTTGCATGAGGTTTCATAGGTAAGTACCCTCTTGAAGTTAGTTGGCTCAACCTGTCCTATAAATAGTAACCGGGTTCTAAGGAGCTCAATATCACTGGATTGTTTTCTATGTTCATTGTTTTGATTTAGCCACTTAACTGGCGACCAAAATATTCCAAGAAAACAACCCTCAATGAGTGTAGTATCGAGTATCTACCAACTTCGGGCTGCACCAAAGCCGGTTATCTCACTACCCCTAATAAGGTCAAGATGGTCAAGTAAGGTTCTAAGAGTTCATTAGTGCTTCATGACATCACTCAGCGGCCCCGTATTCTCTTTGATTAACTCAAAGGCTACCGGTACTCACAAATATGTCGCACTAATATAGCTATTGCTTCAACCATGTCGGTATACCCCGCACAGTTTCCACAACGTATTGCTATTTACCTATGAATGTTTCCCAAAAATCCGGGTGGAAGATTCAAACCCAAACAAGAGAACCAAATATAAAGCAATCAAAGCAAACAAGATAATCATGCAAATGTGATATAAACCTTAAGGTTACTCCACTTTTAGTTAATCTCCCCAGCAGAGTCGCCAGTTCTGTGATACGGTGGGAGAACTGACTTGAGGTTTTGTGTTTATGTTCGCAAATGTTTCGGTTTAGTAAGAGTCGCCACCGACTTTGTATTTTATCCTAAGGAAAGGTCAAAAAGCACAGGAAAGACCTTTGAGATGTTTTCTTGGGTTCGGGGAGTAGATTATGAAAAGGGAAGGTGCAAGCACCCTTTTCATCCATGGTTATCCATGGGCTCTTAGTTACTTGTTTAGATCACTTGCTTTGCTTTTCAAATTGTTTGAAATGGTGCTTTTCAATTGTTTGAAATGGTGCTTTGTGTGTGGTTTTGAAAGATGTTTTGAAAAGAGGCCATCGTTGTGGCAACCTTTATAATGATTCTTGTTTGAATGTATACAAAGATGTTTTTGTCTTTTGAAAAGATTTCAATGTTTTGAAAGTTTGTTTTGAAATTGTGTTGTGATGTGTGTTTGAAAATAGCAAGGATGTTTTGCAAGTTTTGATCAAGTAACTAAGAGTTGTCTACCCTATTTTACTCAAAGATCTTTCTTATGTTTTTTTAACCCTTTTGACAGTGTTGTTTCACCATTACATTTGGTGAACAACCTTGTATTAGGATGTTAAACGGGACAGGCACGGGTCATCGTATAGACCATGATAGCAATTGTGTTAGGTATCTTTGGCAATTTTCTTGAGGGACTTGATCATTTTTGTTTAGACAACTCAGATAGCGTCATCGAGGGACTATGATCTTTTGTTTTGTTTTTGTTTTGCCAAAGTACTCAACATGCATACCATAGCCCATTTTTGAAGGCAACAAGTGGATTATAACCCTAGGGGTGTAAGTGCGCATTGTGTTTGATTTTCATGCATTTTTATCTTTGATTAGGTCAAACTATTTGTTGATTGATTTTGCATCCAAACCCTAATTCTCTAATCATGGCATAATTGAAAGCGTAAAATGCGAGAATTTAAAGTTCTAAGCTATTACAACATGATTATGGGGATGGGGATACAAGTTTGAATAGAGGGGTATTTGACAAGAAATATAAACCCTAGTTTACTATTACATCCAAAATGAATCTCAAATGCATCAATATTTAAATGTACAATATTTAAATAAACAAAATAAATAAATATTAAATAAAATGTATTATGCAAAAATAAGTTTTTATTTGTTTATGTATGTAAAGTGTTTTCAATGTAAAAAGTGTGAAGAAATAAGAAACAATTTTAATTTTATTTGTTTTTAGGGTAAACCCTAATTTCTTTAAGAAGATAAATATAATATATCATTTACATAAAAAATATATTAAATATGTACAAAAATGAAATATACTTAAAAAAGGTATTTTTTTAGTATAAATAATAATAAAAATAAAAATATAATATTTTTGTATTTTTATTCTAAGTATTTAATAAAATAAAAGTATATATATATATATATATATATATAAAATAAGAAACAAAAATAAAAGTATATATTCACCTATTATTTTCAAGTGTGAATAAAAATAAGAAAAAATATATTAAATATGTATAATATGAAATAAAATATTTACAAAAAAATATATTACATTTTTAATAATATTTTCAGTGTGAATAAAAATAAGAAACAAAAATAAAAGTATATATTCACCTATTATTTTCAAGTTTAAAAAAATTATAAAAGTATTCTAAATATTTTTATGTTATAAAAATTCAAACAAAATGCCAAATAAATGTGAAAAAATGTGAAAATATTTTTAAGCATTTTTTTTAATATTTGGAAATAAATAATCAAAACCAAAAATGAAAATAAAAATGCAAAAACATGAAAATATAAGAAATTGGGCCAGGAGGTGTAAAACTGAAAATGAGGGTGCTAGAAGCAAGCAGGCCAAGCCCAGCCCACCAACTTCATCTTCTTCCTCCAGACTTTGAAAAAAACGCGCGCCTGTTGTACAATCTTGGACATCCTGGAAACGTGATCTTTTGTCAAAACTCACAATATCAAACTTGTAGAGAATTTCAATACGATTCTAACCATATAAAGCATTAATCCTAACTCTCAAAGACTAGAGAGAATTTCTCTAGCCCTAAAATCTGACCTAGTTTTTTCAGCATGTTCATGGATGAAATTCTCCTAGCACACTTAATATAAATGAAAACTGAGCATCTGTACAGCTTCCTAGCAATGAACACTACATTTTTTATTCACAAACCTAAGGCTAAATGTTCCTAAATAGAGAGATAGAAAGTCAGAAAAAACCTGTTTCAGTTGGATTCGAGTAGGGCAATGCAGTGCTTCTCAACAAGTTTTGAGGTGTCTGGTAGCTTGCCTGAACTTCACTTGATCTTTTCCAATAGCTAGCTTGCCTTGAATGTCCCTGAATCAACCTCTAGAACTCAACCTGCACAAGCATGGAATGAAAATGGTGAACATTGTAAATGGAGTTACAATTGGCAATTGTGGTTTGGGATAGCTTGAGTGAGTTGAGTGGAAGGTGTATGAAGTGAAATGGGGAAAAACGCACGAGCCAGATGAGTTAGAGAACTCAAGTTGCAGCACCTACCCTGTTTTGCCAAAGAAGAGTAATTTCTGGCTATGGGAGGTTTTGAGGCTCAAACACTCGTGTATCTTGCTCAAAGGGTTATGTGAAATATGTTTGCAATGCTTGTTTAAGCTAACATGGACTGGTTTTCAAGTTGGGAGGATTTTGCAAGTTTTCTTCTTTGTGAAGCAAGAATGTGTAAGTTGGTATCACAGGCATGTACCAGCCATATATCATGCTGCATAAAATCCTCTTGATACTTGCAATTTGTGGATTTGATTTTGCTTCTCAGATCTTGGCCCCATGCTTCAAAGATCATGTTTTGACATAAAGCAAACCTTTTTCAAAATGGAAATGTACCTTTTTCTAATTAAGGCTTAGTTTTGTGTACAATGCAAAAATGGCCAAAATAATGCATTAGTTCAGTGAATTTGCATTCAATTAAGGAGTGTAAAATGGTTTAGAGGCCTGCAAACTAGTACAAAGCATGCTGGTTTGAAAATGCCACTTGAGTGAACATGAATTTGCCATGGATACAAAGTGAGTTTTTTCCAACTTCAAACATTTTATTCTCCCTAACCACAAATGTGTTTGAGGAGTTCTTGGACAATTTGGAAAGCTTGAAACATGCACTATAATCCATATTTGAAATGCAACTTGAGAATCCAAGTGAAACTATGTGAAAAATTGCCAAGAAGATGGGTCAAAATCCTGCATAAACTAGGGCAAAATTTCTCTAAGTTAAAAGTTTTAGGGACCCTTGTTCCAAAATTCATAACTTGAGATACAAGCTTCTTTTGAGAAAACTTTGTGAATAAAAGTTGTAGACTTTGTGGAGGAATACAACTTTCATGTTGTAAGTTTTGTTTGAATCCATTTGCATCATGGTGAAAATGTGGGACAAAGTTAGGAAAAATTAAGAAAATTTCATAACTTAGAAAAATTCTAAGTTATGAAAATTTTCAATTTCAAACCCTAATTTGCAATTTTGGGTTTCTTGATGAACAAGTTTCATAATTTGACACATCTTGATGAAAAATAACCCTTGGCACTTGATTTTGACCAAAAAGTCAAAGTTTGACTTTTCAGTGTACAGTCAAATTTTGATCAGTTGACTGAAAAATTCATCTGTCAATCCTATGCATTTGAGATCTTTTGAACTTGTTGAATAGGTCAAGATGATGTCATTGAGTCCTTGAGTACATGGTTGAGATTGATTTGCCATTGGCTAGGTCAAACAGTCAAAAATTGCCTTTGTACAGTCAAAACCCTAAAAATGACCATTTTGCCCTTTTGGTGATCTGATCAAATTTCTTGTGGAGTTGTGGTCCAAACTTGATCAAATGGTTCATGTGAGTTCATAATGTTGATGTGGGTCAAAATTCATGAGGTTTGACTGTAAATTAGCCACAGTTGACTTTTTCCCCAATACAGCTGATTTCTAGGTCAACTGTCCAATTGACTGGGCAAAAATTTGATTCAAGGCTTGAAACATGGTATGGACAAACTTATGAGTCCAACATGTAGTATGAAAGTCACTTTGGGCATTGAAGGTCCAAAAATCCTTGTGCAAACTCAAACCCTAATTTAGGTCAACAGTGCAAGGAGGTGTCTTGAGCAGAGCAAACCTAGCTTGATCTTGAGTTCCAAGAGCCTTGTAATGAGAAATGTTGATAAAATGAGAGGGAAAATTTTGGGGTACTACAATGGGGATAATACTCGATCCACAGGGCCTCCGCAGGCACCTTCTCCCGCAGAAACAAGGGCAAAAAAGTCTCGATGCAAGCCATCGTCATATTCTTAGCACACGTCCCAATAACATTCACTCCCCGCAGAGTAAGACAGTAAAGATAGCTCTCCCCAGCTGAGGCTTGCAACTGTGAATGATTCGGTAATATTCTCTCAAAGCAGAGTATATCTACCATCAACACTGAAAAGGCTTAATATCCCCGACAGTCTTAATATTCCCCAGCGGAGTATAAGAATGTTCCCCGGCAGAATACAAGATATCCTCAGTGGAGTTAAAATTTTCCCAGCACAGTCTGAAAAAGCTTCCCCAATGGAGTTGAAGAATCATCCCCAGTAGACTCCGGAAGTTCGTCCCCGACGGAGTATAAAAATGAATATCCCCAACCGAGTTCAAAGGAAGATTGTCCCCAGTAAAGCTCAAAGGATTATCCCTTTTAGAGCCTTAAAGGTTATCCTTAGTGAAGTCGCAACTGAAAGATCATCCCCAACGGAGTTCTTTCCTTTCACAAACAGGAATTCAATCCCCAACAGGATTCAGTATCACCAGCAACGATAATTCATCCCCAGCGGAACTTATTGGTTGAATCCTCAGCAGAACATTTCTTCCCCACATAGTGATCTCATCCTCAGTTTATTCCCCAACGGAGTTATCCTATCCTACAGGTTTATTCTCGCAATCATCTTCGTTCGCCATCTCCAGCGGAAACGAAGAATTCAACTCTATTCTCCAGCAGCTATTCGGGATTTATTTTCCCCAGCTAAAACATTACATCTCCATACATCATGACACATGCATATACGAATCATACAACACAATCTCATTTATTTTGAGAACATCATTGCTTGATCCATATCATGCATTGCATATGACTGACCTTTACCTTTCAGGAAGGATGCAGTTAAGTTCTCAGCTCAGTCGAAGACCTGACCGGTTCTTAAATCTCAATTGAATTATCCTCGGTTGAATTTCAGATAAGGTTCTCAATCTCGACAATTTTCCTCCGTCATAGTGTGGACGAGTTCTACAATCTCAACGGTATACTACGTTGAAGACCAGACAGTTCCTAGATCTTGATGAAGATGTTTTCCTCTGTCATAGTGTGGACGAGTTCTACAATCTCAACAGTATACTACGTTGAAGACCAGACAGTTCCTAGATCTTGATGAAGATGTTTTCCTCCGTCATAGTGTGGACGAGTTCTACAATCTCAACGATATACTACGTTGAAGACTAGACAGTTCCTAGATCTTGATGAAGATGTTTTCCTTCGTCATAGTATGGACGAGTTCTACAATCTCAACGGTATACTACGTTGGAGACCAGACAGTTCCTAGATCTTGATGAAGATGTTTCCTCCGTCATAGTGTGGACGAGTTCTACAATCTCAACGGTATACTACGTTGAAGACCAGACAGTTCCTAGATCTTGATGAAGATGTTTCCTCCGTCATAGTGTGGACGAGTTCTACAACCTCAACGGTATACTACGTTGAAGACCAGACAGTTCCTAGATCATGATGAATATGTTTCCTCCATCATAGTATGGACGAGTTCTACAATCTCAACGGTATACTACGTTGAAGACCAGAAAGTTCCTAGATCTTGACGAAGATGTTTCCTCCATCATAGTGTGGACGAGTTCAACAATCTCAACGGTATACTACATTGAAGACCAGACAGTTCCCAGATCTTGATGAAGATGTTTTCCTCCGTCATAGTGTGGATGAGTTCTACAATCTCAACAGTATACTACGTTGAAGACCAAACAGTTCCTAGATCTTGATGAAGATGTTTTCCTCTGTCATAGTGTGGACAAGTGCTACAATCTCAACGGTATACTACGTTGAAGACCAGACAGTTCCTAGATCTTGATGAAGATGTTTTCCTCCATCATAGTATGGACAAGTTCTACAATCTCAACGGTATACTACGTTGAAGACCAGACAGTTCCTAGATCTTAATGAAGATGTTTTCCTCCGTCATAGTGTGGACGAGTTCTACAATCTCAACGGTATACTACGTTAAATACCAGACAGTTCCTAGATCTTGATGAAGATATTTTCCTCCGTCATAGTGTGGACGAGTTCTATAATCCCAACGGTATACTACGTTGAAGACCAGACAGTTCCTAGATCTTGATGAAGATGTTTTCCTCCGTCATAGTGTGGACAAGTTCTACAATCTCAACAGTATACTACGTTGAAGACCAGACAGTTCCTAGATCTTGATGAAGATGTTTTCCTCCGTCATAGTGTGGACAAGTGCTAGAATCTCAACGGTATAATACGTTGAAGACCAGACAGTTCCTAGATCTTGATGAAGATGTTTTCCTCCGTCATAGTGTGGACGAGTTCTACAATCTCAACGGTATACTACGTTGAAGACCAGACAGTTCCTAGATCTTGATGAAGATGTTTTCCTCCGTCATAGTGTGGACGAGTTCTACAATCTCAACGGTATACTACGTTGAAGACCAGACAGTTCCTAGATCTTGATGAAGATGTTTTCCTCCGTCATAGTATGGACGAATTCTACAATCTCAACGGTATACTACGTTGAAGACCAGACAGTTCCTAGATCTTGATGAAGATGTTTCCCTCCGTCATAGTGTGGAGGAGTTCTACAATCTCAACGGTATACTACGTTGAAGACCAGACAGTTCCTAGATCTTGATGAAGATGTTTCCCTCCATCATAGTTTGGACGAGTTCTACAATCTCAACGGTATACTACGTTGAAGACCAGACAGTTCCTAGATCTTGATGAAGATGTTTTCCTCCGTCATAGTGTGGACGAGTTCTACAATCTCAACGGTATACTACGTTGAAGACCAGACAGTTCCTAGATCTTGATGAAGATGTTTCCCTCCGTCATAGTGTGGACGAGTTCTACAATCTCAACGGTATACTACGTTGAAGACCAGACAGTTCCTAGATCTTGATGAAGATGTTTCCCTCTGTCAAAGTGTGGACGAGTTCTATAATCTCAACGGTATACTACGTTGAAGACCAGACAATTCCTAGATCTTGATGAAGATTTTTTCCTCCGTCATAGTGTGGACGAGTTCTACAATCTCAATGGTATACTACGTTGAAGAACAGACAGTTCCTAGATCTTGATGAAGATGTTTTCCTCTGTCATAGTGTGGACGAGTTCTATAATATCAACGGTATACTACGTTGAAGACCAGACAGTTCCTACATCTTTATGAAGATGTTTCCCCCAGTTGAATTACGGATAAGCTCTTAAAACTCAGCAAAGATGTTCTCTCAGCTGAGGTACAGGCAAGTTCCTAAATCTCAATAAAAGTTAGACTTCCCCAGCCGAATCTTCTACAACAACAGGTATGCAAGTCCTCGCTAAGGAATCTCTTATGCGATCGACACTCCTGCAGACGGCATATTTAAGCCCATCCTCCCGCCATTAATCTCCAAATGGCATCTGTAAGCCCATTCCTGACATCACAAGGCTGACACCACTTCATGCGAGTGCAAATTTCTGGGCACTCTAGTGTTCAATCATCTTCTACCTTCGGATCACGAAAGGCACGAAAGCCAATCTACATCCTCAGGTTTAAGAAGATTGAACAGGGGCAGCTGTTGTACCCCAAAATTTTCCCTCTCATATTTCTCAAGACATTTCAAGAAAAGTCTCCAAGTATCTCAAGATTGCTCAAGAGTTGGACAGTCAAGCCATCTCCTAAGGCAGTCAACCCCAAATTAGGGTTTTGTGTTGCATCAAGATCCTTGAGTCCAAATGACCTCAAGTGATCTCCATTTTCCTAATATGCTCTCAAGTTCATCCATGTCAAATTTCAAGCCTTGCAGAGGAAGTTTGCTCAGTCAAATGCTCAAAAGGTCCAAAAATCGACTGTGCTAGGGCAAAAGTCAATTGTGACCCAAATACAGTCAAACTTCAAGATGTTTTTGTCAAAATTCTCATTTTGAAGTATATTTCATCATTTTATCAAGGTTTAATCATGATTCATCAAGTATTACTCAAAATTCATCAAGACTCAAAAGTTGCTAAATTAGGGTTTTGCAGGAAAAGACAACTCAACTTTGACCAAGCATAACTTTCTCATACTTTATGAGAAATGACCCATCGAAAGATCATTTTGAAGAGGATGCAATTTCCTACAATCCATCTTCATACCCCAAGATCAGAAAATGCACTCACAAGAAGTTATAAATTTGGACATTATAGGTCATTTTTGAAAGTCAACAAAAACACCTTTTTTTTACAAAGCTTATAACTTGAGCATGGAATATCAAAATGAGATGCGACCTCTAAAAGTTCAAAATTGAAGAAGTTATGCATTGTTGAAGTTGGGCATTTTTGCAAAATTGCCAAAAGTCAACTATCCCCAAAACTTCAAATTTTGTCAAATAGGCCCATTCTTTTCCACTTGATCTGAGCTTACATCATTGCCCACGTGTCCTATCTTCAGCCATGAGCCCATATCTTATTTTTATTATTTAATTTGATTTTTAACTTAATTTATTCACTTTAAATCAAATAAAATCATATAAAATCAAAATTATTTATAACTCATGATTTTTTGGTTGATTTAGGCTTTAAATACAGCTATTATGTGAGTCAAATTCGCATCAAGTGCATTGGTTACAAGAAGATATGATTTAGGCCAAATTTGGAAAGTTGTAATGGTGGAATCAAATCCAGTTCATGAGCATTGATATGGAGAGATTTGTACCAAGTTTCTTACCCTAATGCAATATACATTACATAAGGAAGGCAAAGGCACGAAAATATAGGTTGGAGGCTGCAAGAAGAGGCAGAACAAAAGTTTGAAAAAGTGGTAAAAAGCTTGAATTTGACATCATAACAAGAGGCGTTTTCAGAAGCCAAAAGCTATCCCAATCGCTTCCTGGGTGTTCACTCAACCTTCCTGGATCAAGAGAAAGCGTTCTCACATACCACAAGGCATTGTAAGTATCACGAAAATCACCTTGGTTCTTGAATTCGTGATTCATTATTCTTGCATCATTTGAACAAATTGCTTGCATATTCATAACCCTCATGATATTTGTAAACTTTTTGCATTATTCAATTTGGTTTATAGGCGTTGTAACCCCAAAACACCATAGCTAGGGTTGCGTGTTTGTTTTTAGGGCTTTCTTTTTTCAGGAAAAATCAGGACTCAAGAAGGACATAATGTTAATCAGGAAGCCAAGACGAACTCAACCATGTTTTTGGAATTGATTTATGTGGCCTAGGGAAGATTTTAGAGCAAGCTTGCGTATTTAGCTGCGGATCCAAATCCGCAGGTAATATTTGCAGGATTTGGAGGTAGAAGACGACGAGCTGTCGTTCTCCCATTGGCCAATTCAAATTAATTTTCACGCATTTTTATTTTCTGGCATATAATTTGTTTTGTTTATATTATAATTTCTTTGTATTTTACTAACAATAGAATCAAAGTAGTGCAGTGGCAAGCGTGCAAGCATATCACTTTCAGGACCTGGGTTCGAATCCCAGGTCCCCCACTTTCTTTGTTATTTTCCTTCTTCAGGTAATCACATGTACGTCCAAGCATGCAGCGCATGCAGCGCACCATACGCCTTCACACATCCAACAGCCAGATGGCCAAAGGCCAGATCTGGTGATCCAGGCTGAGAGTCCACCATGGATTCAAGTCCAAGTGCGCACACGGAATCCTAAAAGTCAAACCAGGCCAGCGCTTAATGGACCTCAGCATTGCTATATGCACCACAAAATTCAGGCCCAAACCTCTCTCTCTCTCTCTCTCTCTCTCTCTCTCTCTCTCTCTCTCTCTTTATTTTATTTATTTTGTTTATTAATTGTTTTTATTATTTTTTGTTTTTAATTCTAACTAATCATTAAAATTCTTTTTCTTTAAAATAAAATCACACCAAAATTTTTTATTTAATCAAATTCTAACTTTTATTTTTATTAATAAACATTAATTAAACTAATTTAGGTTTTAATGTTAGAATAATTTTAACCCTTTTTGCAAATAATTAAAATTAACTAGACTTAATTAGGTTTTACTAATTCAATTAATTTTTATTTTCTTTCTTTAAATAACCAAAAATCCAAAAATAACTTTTTTTCATTTAATTAATTAATTTAATTTAATGTATTGATTAATTTAGATTTATTTCTTTCTTAAAATATAAAAACCACAAAACATTTTCTTTATCAAATTAAATTCTAACTTTTATTTTTGTTAATAAACATTAATTAATTGATTTAGAATTTTAATTAGAATAACTTTCACATTTTTGTAAATAGTTAAAATTCAATTAGATTTAATTAGGTTTTTTACTAACATTAATTAATTTTTATTTCTTTCCTAAAATACAAAAAAACTCAAAAATATTTATTTTTATTAATTTATTTATTTATTTAATTTAGTAATTAATTTAGATTTATTTCTTTCTTAAAATAAAAAAACAACAAAAAAAGATACTTTCTCTCAAAAAAGGGTCAAAACCCTATTTGCGCTCGATTTTATTTCTCGCACGCGATTTCATTTTCATTTATCCTATATTGTACTTATCCCGGAATATAATAGATAATTAGGACCATTTAATTATTTTTATCGCTTTATTTAGTTTTCCGCGTTTAAATTTCAAAGGGTTGCTTTTGGCGATGTAAATACCCGACGCCTTGTAATTTAATTTCCGCAATTTATTTTTCGCAAAATATAACTGTTAGATGTTTGATAATAGGAATGCATGACAAGAATGAATGTTTAACCTAAAATCAACTTAGATAACTATTAACATGTACAAAGATAAAATTAACTGAAAACGACACACTCGCACATGCGCACTCTTAGGGTACACCCCACTTGGTTGCCTTCGTACGCGGTCATTAAGTATAGGTCACTTTAGAGGTCGCCGTCTTGTCCAAAGATCATAGTCGCCTCGAAACGGTTGCCTCGGATATTGTTGCCTCAAAACAAATGATCTAAGACATTAGGGTTACCGCTAAGGCATCCTAACATTGATTTGGTGACCGTAAGTCCCTAAATTCGAATTGACCCTTAAACTCCAACGACGATGCTACCTACTCATCAATAGTGGGATAGCATTGTCTAAAGGAAGATAGCATAGAATGATTCCTTTTTTTGAGTAGGTAGATGATTCTTAGATACTTGCTCTTTCAAAAAACAAAAACTTTTCACACTTACACTTTTTCGAACAAAGTTTTCAAAAAACACTTCATACGCTCTTGAGGACAGAAGCAAGAGTTAAATCGAAGTTTCAAAAAAAAACTTTTTCAAACCCACAAGCACAAAGAAAACAGTTTTGAAAACATATGAGCAAGTACCTAAGAGCCCGTGGATAACCACGGATAGAAAGGGTGCTAACCCCTTCCCTTTCTATAATCTCTCCCCCCCCCCCCCCCCGAACCCGAGAAACATCTCGAAAAAGGAATTTTTCTGTGCTTTTTTCCTTTCCTTGTTGGATAAAATAAAAGTCGGTGGCGACTCTTGCTTACCGCGACATTTTGCAAAAACAAACGCAAAACGCAAACCAGCATTCCAAAAAACAGTCAGTTCTTTCCCACCGTATCACACCTGGATTGGCAAATTTTGAGATGAAGGCTATGCCTTATTAATGCCTCTATTAATTGGAAAATTTTTGAGATGGGAGTTCTGCTCCAATGGTACCACATGCATTTGCATAGTATTGAGTCGCATTATATGATTTCATAAAGAAGTGTATTTTGATGTTGATGAATGTATATTATTGTTGAGGTTGTCATTGATTATGAGATGAGAAGTGGTGATGTTATTGATCTAATTTAATATATTAACTATCATGCGCTTTATTATATTGTTAGATATCTCACCCCTTCTGTTTAAATGTTGCCCTTATGTTGGTAACGTGCAGGTAATCGAGAGTGAAGGTTGTATACCTTCAATAGTTCGAGACGGTGTCATTGCTTTGATATGCAACACTCGGGGGGATGAACGCTTGCTGATTTTTGATTGCTGATTTTCAGTTGTTAAATTTTAAATTTGATTATTATTAATATGAGATGTTTCGAAGTTGTTGTTTTGTCATTTTAAAGATGTTATTGAGAATTCTGCTGTATAGATGTTGATTTATTTTATTAAAGATGATTATGACGATAGTTCATCCGATGTTTTGAAAGTGTTATATATTGTGATACGGTGGGAGAACTGACTTGAGGTTTTGCGTTTTATTGCAAATGTTGCGGTTAGCAAGAGTCGCCACCGACTTTTCTTTTATCCAAAAGGAAAGGTGAAAAAGCACAGGAAAGACCTTTGAGATGTTTTTGAGTTCGGGGGGTAGATTATGAAAAGGGAAGGTATTAGCACCCTTTTCATCCATGGTTTTCCATGGGCTCTTAGTTACTTGTTAGATCACTTGCTTTTGTTTTGAAATTGTGCTTTGTGTGGTTTTTGAAAGTATTTTGTAAAGATGCCATTGTTTAGGCAATCTTTGTAATGATTCTCGTTCATAAGAATGTATACAAAGATGTTTGTCTTTTTTGAAAATTTTTTCAATGTTTGTAAGATGTTTTGAAAAGTGTGTGTTTGTTTTGAAAAATATCAAGGATAGTTGTTTAAAAATAGAGCAAGTAACTAGATGCGATCTACCTACTCAAATGTCTTTCTTATGCATTTTTATTCCTTTGATATTGTTGTCTTACCACTGATTTGGTAAGCAACCCTATCTTTGGATGTAGACGGGACGGGCGTGGGTCATTGTATAACCATGATTAGCAATGTTGCAAAGTATCTTAGTATTTTCGAGGGACTAAGATCATTTTATAAGGCAACTTTGAATAGCGTCATCGAGGGACTATGATCTTTTGATTTTGTTTGTTTTACCAAGATACTTTGCATGCATAACATGGCTATTTTTGTATAAAGAAACCAAGTGGAGAAACCCTAAGGGTGTTTGTGTGCAAGTGTGTTTGATTGCGTGCATGATTATATCTTGAATTAGGATTTTCTATTTCATTAATTTTATCTTGCCATACATATCCTAATCACTAACATTTACACTTGAAAGCGATAAAAATGAGAAAATATAAAGTCCTACGCTATTACAATATTTAGGGGGTGGTGGTACAAATTTATGAATGGGGAGTACCAGCGAGAAAAATAAAGAAAATAGAAAGGGGGAGAAAGAAAGAAAAAGGAAAAGAGTCAGCGTGCTACTGAGAGGAAGTCAGAAGTTCTGACCTGACCTGCTGCAGAACATCAACCTGTTAGTGAAAATGTGTAGGTCAGAAGTTCTGACCCTGGTATGCTCCAAGACAAAAACCTGTTAGTGAAAATGTATGGGGTCAGAGGTTCTGACCCTGCTGGGCACACAGTAATTTTCAGAAGTTTTGATATTACTGATGACAAAACAGGCCCCGGAAGTTCTGGCGTCAAAGTCAGAACTTGGTCTTCCTCTGTGCTAGTCAAAACATCTACAATTTGGTTTTCCACAAAACAGAAGGCATCTAGGACAGTTTCAGCAGGTGTCATAGTGTTTCAGAAGTCAGAACCAAAAAATCAGAGGCTAGTTCTGAACTGATTCGTTCTCTACTTAAGCATACAGATGCATGAAAATCTCAGAACATGAACAACATCAGAAACATGATATCTACATTGTGTTTTTGAGCATGCAATTCTGGTGATGTTTAAGCAATGTGGTGAGGGTCAGCAAGTGCTTACCTTGCAGCTAGAAAAAAATCTATGGACTGGAGTTAGCCTTAACTCTGATGATGTTCTGAACAGGTTCTTTGAATGGATGGATGGGGGGTATGTAGTAGTATGGATATAGAAGTTATGGCAATTTCTAACGTGTGGGGTCAGAAACTGTATGGGTGTTTTTTTTGGTCAAGAAATATTTTGAGAATAAAAGGAGTTTGAACGCAAGGGATCCAAAGTTAATGGTTTGTATGTTGTGTTTACAATTTTTGAAACTCTGGGAATTGTAGGCAGAGATTCAAGGTGTTTTCTTGCTAAAACTCTCTGTTACTTTTTAGCAATTTTTCTGAACTTTTTGACCGGGCCTTCTCAATGGACAAAGGTGTTCTATTTATAGGTAAAGCTTTGTGGGTTTTTAAAACGTTAAGTGGCGCCAATATCATGCACTAGGTGCTGACTTACTCTTGAAGAAAAGTTCATAAAAATTTGTGATGATTGACAACTTTTAGCCTAGGCTGGGTTAGTAAGCGAGGATTAAGGAAAAGTGACACCCATGAGCGAAAAGTAGTGCATGAACCCATACCTAAATCTGCACCAGAGCGTTGTTATGCTGCACGTGGAGAGACCCTTTGGAAAAATGCTCAAAAGTGGTTGTGAGCATTAATGAGCATTAAATGGTGATGAGATTGGTCAAGAATAAGAAATCTTGTAACACGAGATTTGCATCATTACTTAAATCTGAGCCAACAGTTCCTATTTCAGCAAAGTCTAGAACAACGCACCCAAGTTCTGATCTCAATATCCTACTGCTTCAGCAAATTCTAAGGGTTCTCCAGACTTTCCAGCATGTTCTTTTGATTTGCCTCTGAAAACTCTGGACTTAGAGATTCTGCTTCAGTGTAACACCCAATCTTCTGACCCCCCCTTACCTTCTGATTCCAGCATGTTCTGAAGGAGCTTTCAGGCTTTGTTGCTTTCTTTGCATTCCTCTAGCAAACTCTGACTGAACTTGCGTAGCTGCTAAAAAAACCATGTTCTGATTGAAGGTTATATGCTGAACCATGTTTATAACTTCTGACTGTTCCTGCCTGGAGATTGGTTCGGAAGTTTTGAAATGTCATTTTTCTCAAATACTTTAGGAAATTTCTAAGTATTTAGAATTTAACTTTTCCAAGGTAAAATTTGACTTTTGAGCTTCTTGATGAAACAAACTTCATATTCCAACATGTATTGATGAAATATGATTTTTGAGATTTAATTTTGATCCAAAAGTCAAAGTTTGACTTCTCAGCGTGTAAATGACCATTTTGCCCTTGTGAATGGCTTGCTTGGAAAGAAATGATAATTCAAGGTTTGGATTTGTATAAGAGAAAACTTTGAGAATTCAGGGTGATTTTCTTGATAAATGAGAGGGCAAATTTTGGGGTACAACATATATCTATGATGAATGCAATGAATTTGTTAGAAGAATTTGTGATGTCCCAATTCATTTGTATGATTGAAATTTTATAACTCTGATTTATTTTGCATAATTTCTTGGGGTAGAATTAGGGTGTTACAACTTTCCCCAAAGGAGCCCAGCACCCAAACGAAAGATGCAACCAACTCCAAAGTGTCCAATCGAAGGATGCAAAATCGAAAAGAACTTGCTTTTCCTTTAATTTTGTCAAAAGATTATTTTCATCTATTTTGTCCTTTTTTAGCAATTTCTTCTTTAATCTTAATGCTAAAAAAAATCCACATGTATTTTGTGTATGTTTGAATTTTTGGGAGCCCCTTGTGAGAAATGTCTTGAAATGAGAGGGTAAATTTTGGGGTACAACAGATGCCCTGTTCAATCTTCTTAAACCTGAAGAGTTAGATTGGCGAATCTGCCATTTGTGACTTAAAGGTGGAAGATGATTGAACACTAGAGTGCCCATAAATTTCCACTTGATGATATTGTGGTTGAAGTGTAAGGAATGGGCTTAGAGATGTCATTTGGAGAAATGATGGAGAGTTGTCGGAATGAGCTTATAGATGCCATCTGAAGGTGATTGTTGACAGAAAATAGACTAAGTCTAAGTTTGACTTCAACTGGGAAAAGAATCAGAATAAACCTTTGGTCGATTTAAAACTAAACAAAGCATAAGTCTTGAATATTCTTTAACTTGAAAGAATTAGAATAAATCTTGGATCGATTTATCTGAACCAGAGAAAATGTCTACGGGAAAGAATCAGGATAAACCGTTGAGAGATTTAACCTGGACCAACAGAGGTCTAGAAAAGAATCAGAATAAATCTTGGAGCAATTTATCTGAACTAGAGAAATGTCTACGAGAAAGAATCAGGATAAATCGTTGAGATGTTTAAATTGAACCAGCAGGGGTCTGGAAAAGAATCAGAATAAATCTTGGAGCGATTTATATGAACCATAGAAAATATCTACAGGAAAGAATCAGGATAAACCGTTGAGAGATTTAAACTAAACCAGCAGAGGTTTGGAAAAGAATCAGAATAAATCTTGGAGCGATTTATCTGAACCAGAGAAAATGTCTACGGGAAAGAATCAGGATAAACCATTGAGATATTTAAACTGAACCAGCAAAGGTCTGGAAAATAATCAGAATAAATCTTGGAGCGATTTATCTGAACCAGAGAAAATGTATACGAGAAAGAATCAGGATAAACCGTTGAGAGATTTAAACTGAACCAGCAGAGGTCTGGAAAAGAATCAGAATAAATCTTGGAGCAATTTATCTGAACCAGAGAAAGTGTCTACCAGAAAGAATCAGGATAAACCGTTGAGAGATTTAAATTGAACCAGCAGAGGTCTTGAATATTCTTTAACTGGAAAGAATCAGAATAAATCTTAGAGCGATTTATCTGAACCAGAGAAAGCGTCTACTAGAAAGGATTAGGATAAACGGTTGAGAGATTTAAACTGAACCAGCAGAAGTCTGAAGGAAGTATTTGTCATGTAGCTAGTCACCCAGTCCTGTCTCGGGAACTAATCTGCAATTGATTTGTCCGCAGATAGTTATCCTATCTTGTTGAAAATTTGATGATAATTTTCTATTGATTGATCTTTCCGGAAAAGGTAAAGAGTTATTGTATGTAATGCCATGATGTATGAAATGCATGGTGTAATGATGTTTCTTAAAATAAATGGGATTGTGATATATGCATTTGTGTTGTCGATGTTTATGATGTATGAATGCAATGTATGCACATATTAGTTATTTTGCTGCAGTGCTGTTTAGATTGGGGAAAATAAATCCCTGACTACTGTTGGGAATGAGGGGTGTAAGCCTTCATATTTTATTGAAATTGAAGTATTGATAGATGGGTTTCTGTCATCAAAGAGGTAAACTCTGTTGGGAAAGGGAAACACCGTGCACTGCTTATGGACTTGGTGAAATCCTGCTGGGGAATTCCTGAGCAGCTGGGCCACTTTCATTGGGGAACCTTTGGAGCAGTAACTGGAAGTTTTGCTCCATCGAGGATATGAAAGCAAACAAATACCAATAGGATGCATAATGGAGATACGACAGTGATCCTGTAGCAACATGTCCTTGCTTCTGCTCCATTAGTGAAAGTACCTGCGAGGATTTTATGGAATGGCCCAAAGATATTATCCTGTTTCTTAAAGCCATTAGTAATTGTCTTTCTATTCAGTTTTCCTTTTTCATGTGTTCATTTGTAACCAGTAATTACGTTCAAATGCATACGTTCAAATATAATCACCGGACGTTTTTGCAAACAAAGCTGGAAAGTAAAAGAAAAACAAATAGTTTTGCACTTTTAAAGGAATATCTTTGTATTAACTTGAATAAGTATTTTTGTACAAATAGACGAATATCCTAGTAAGAGAATGTCTTCGTAAAAATGAAAATTGATATAAAGAAAAGACAGCTATGTGAAATAATCCCATGGGGTTCCCATTCTACTATAACCTTCATGTCTCTGAGCGTCTTATCCACAGGTTACTTTGTCCAAAACTGATTGGATTGATTAGAATCGTTTGAGTTTGACGATTGATGCTGAATATTGGTTGTAAGGTGATCCAACGAGACATAGTCATACGCTTTAAATCCCTAAATTTTGCCTGGACCGCCCTTTCGGGTTTTCAGTCCACCGGGATACCCTTTTTTGCCCAAGCCGCCTTTTCAGGTTTTCATCTTGTCGGGTGTACAAATTTTTTGTTTTTATCCCTAATTTTTTCCTAGGCCAGTGGACCTAGTGGGTCTTTTCATGCATAGTATCTTTTAACTATGTCCGCATTTACAGGGTGCGGAAGGTCGTCGCCGTCCATTGTGGTTAAGATCATTACCCCACCAGAAAATATGTTTTTAATCATAAATGGTCCTTCGTATGTAGGAGTCCATTTTCCCCTGAGATCACCTTCTGGAAGTATGATACGTTTGATTACCAGGTCCCCAACTTGATATACCTGACGTCTGACCTTCTTATTAAAAGCCTTAATCATACGTTTTTGGTACATGTGGCCATGACAGACATCCGTAAGCCTCTTCTCATCAATCAAGTTCAACTGGTCAAGTCGAGTTTGAATCCATTCATCTTCATTCAACCATACATCCCTCATGATTCTCAAAGAAGGTATTTGGACTACAATTAGTAGGACAACTTCCATGTCGTATCCCAAAGAGAAAGGAGTTACCCCTGTTGACGTGCGTGCCGTGATACGGTATCCGTGGAGAGAAAATGGTAACATCTCATGCCAGTCCTTATAGGTCATTGTCATTTTTTGTATGATCTTCTTGATGTTTTTATTAGCGGCTTCTACAGCGCCATTCATCTTCAGCCGATAAGGAGAAGAGTTATGATGCTGGATCTTGAATTGCGCGCATAGTGCAGTGATCATAGCATTGTTGAGATTGGTACCATTATCCGTAATGATTCTCTCCAGAATACCATACCGACAAATAAGATTCTATTTGATGAATCGGGCCACAACGTTCTTGGTAACAGAAGCGAATGAAGATGCCTCAACCCACATCGTGAAGTAATCAATGGCAACCAAGATGAAGCGGTGTCCATTAGAAGTTGTAGGTTTGATTTCTCCAATCATGTCAATGCCCCACATTGTGAATGGCCAAGGAGCAGTCAAGATGTTTAGAGGAACCGGAGGCACATGTACCTTGTCAGCATAGATCTAACACTTTTGACAGGTTCGTGAATGCTGATGATAGTCTGCTTCTATGGTGGACCAGTAGTATCCTGTTCGTAGAATCTTTTTAGCCATCGTGTGTCCACTAGAATGGGTGCTAAAGGTGCCTTCATGTAAATCATCCATGATCTTGTCTTCCTCACTCTTGTCTAGGCACTGAAGCAAAGTAGAGTCGTGGTTGCACTTAAGAGAACTCTGTTACTGAGGAAGAACTTAGCATAGAATCTTCTCAGGAATTTCTTGTAGTTGACTGAAGCTTCCTCCGGATATTCTTGGGCCTCGAGATATCTATTAATTTCATAGATCTAAGGATTGTCCACTACTTCTTCAGTATCAATCTCGTGACAGTAAACTGGTTCGTCCATCCGCTCAATAGTGATCTGAGGAGCCTCATTATCCCACCTGATTTTGAACATGGATGACATAGTGGCTAGTGCGTCAGCTAGTTGATTTTCTTCTCGTGGAAAATGCTCAAAGGTAATTTCCTCAAAATGAGGGATTAATGTCAACACATGTTCTTTTTAAGGGATGATATTAGGATGCTTCGTTTCCCATTCTCCTTTGATCTGACTGATGACTAAGGCTGAATCTCCAAATACACTTAAGGACTTGATTCCCAAATCTATGGCAGCTTTGAGACCCATAATACACACTTCATATTCTGCCATATTATTGGTACAATTGAAACACAGTCTAGCAGTGAAGGGAGTATGACAATCATCATGGGATATGATCACAACCCCTATGCCGTTTCCGAGTGTGTTGGAAGCTCCGTTAAAAACCATGGTCCATCGGGATCCTTGTTTAGGTCTGTCATACAGTCTGAGTTACTCATAATTATTTACCAACATGATGTCTTCATCCGGGAGTTCAAAATTCATGGATTGATAATCATCCACAACCAGATGAGCCAGGTGATCGGCTAGCACACTTCCCTTTATTTCTTTTTGGGTAGTGTACTGAATGTCGTATTCAGTCAGGACCATCTGTCATCTTGCTATTCTTCCAGAGAATGCGGGCTTCTCGAATATGTATTTAATTGGATCCATCTTGGATATAAATAAGGTAGTATGAGTCAATATATATTGTCTTAGCCAGTGAGTAGCCCATGCCAGAGCGCATCAAGTTTTCTCGAGCGGTGAATATCTGGTTTCATAGTCGGTAAAATTTTTGCTCAGGTAGTATATTGCATGCTCTTTTCGGCCAGATCGTCATGCTGCCCCATCACACACCCCATTGAATTTTCCAAGACTGTTAGATACATGATCATAGGTCTTCCCTCAACTGGCGGCATCAAAATGGGAGGCTCTTGAAGGTACTCTTTGATCCTATCGAAGGCAGTGTGGCAGTCGTCGTTCCATTCCACCACTTGATCTTTCTTCAGTAATTTGAAGATTGGTTCATGTTACACGGTGGCAGAACCGACTGTTATATACTGGTTTTGCGTTTTTTGTTCACAAATGTGCGGTAAGCAAGAGTCTTCGCCGTCTTTTCTTTTATCCAACAAAGGAAAGGGTGAAAAGAACAGAAAAAGACCTTTTCGAGATATTTCTGAGTAAGGGGGGTAGATTATGGAAAAGGAAGGTGTTAGCACCCTTTCCATCCGTGTTTTTCCACGGGCTCTTAGAGGGTTGCTCATTTTTAAAATTCTTTGTGCTTTGTGTGTTTGAAAATGTTTTAAAAACGCCTTAATACGGTGAACTTTATAGTGTTTCTCGGGATAGTAGAGAACGTATACAAAGTGTTTGAAAAATGTCTTTTGAAAAGTAGCTTTTGTGTGTAAGTGCAAAAAGTATTTTTGAGCAAACTTCTAACAACTATCTACTTTTTTTACTCGAAAAGGGTGTTCTTTTCCTCTTTTCCTTTAGACAATTCTATCCTACAATTAGTGAGTAGGTAGCCTTGTCGTTGGATGTTTTAAGGTACAATCGAAGGTATGTTACAATCACGAAGGCAATTTTGTGGAGATGCTTTAGAAATTATGTTTTAGGGACTAGATCATTTACCGAGAGGCAACACCGTAGGGTCATCGAGGGACTATGATCTTTTTTATTTTTGTGAGTCTTTGCTAAAGCATTCCTGCCCCATGACTATTTTTTAGAAGGCAACCAAAGTGGGCGTACCTTAGAGGTGCTTGTGTGCAATTGTGTTGTGTTTCAGTTATTTTTGTCTTTTTATTAAGTTTGCTAGCGTTTGATTATTAGTCTTATCATACAAGCCTAATTACTAGCAGTTAATATGAAAAGCAGTAAAAATGCAGAAAATAGAGGTCCTACGCTATTACAATGCTTCGGGGAGGGGATTTACATTATACGCGGGATAATGGGGAATAAAGCAGTAAATATCCTAATTTTAATCTATTACATCCGGTAAACAGATACAACAATAGTAAAATATGGAATTAAATAAACGCCCGCAAAGCAAAAGAAAATCTTTTTGTTGTTTTTGGCATAAAAGAAAATAAGACGTAAGTCTATTTAATTTTAATCTTAAGAAAAAGGATGTTAAAATAATTAATTTATTTATTTACAAAATTAATTTAGTTGGAAAAATAACTAGCCTAATATTTTTATGATTTTGATTTTAATTTTAAAAGGTAAAAAGTCTACTAAAAAAATAAAAAGAAAAGAAACAAATGCAAAATAAATGTACAATGAAGCATCCTTCGATTGGGGTGAAGAAAGGAGGAACTTCGATTAAGAGGATGTTGAATTTCGATTTGGAGGTGGATGAAGTTTTGGATCCAGGAAGGATGGGTGTCCTTCGACCCAAGGAAAGAGTATCTCTTTCGATCCAGAAGGGGATACCTTCTTCGATCCAGGAGACTATGGCTTTCGATCCAGAGAAGGTATCTCCTTCGATCGGGAATGATATACCTGCAAAAGTACATTAGCGAAACGAAATGCAGGACCTGGGTATCGAAACCCAGGTCCTTCGATCCTGCGCTTGCTGGGTCTTCTTAGGCTATGTCTGCAGCAAATGTTAGCAAATGAAGAACATGACCTGGGTGCCAAACCCATGCCCTTTGATCCTGTCTAAGATGGAAAATCGAAGGTAACAACAAGTAATGATGTGTTATGCAAATGTAAAGTTGGATAATTTACCCTTTCTTACCAGCAGATTAAGTCTTCGATTTGGGCGCTTGTTGGAGGTGAGCACCTTCGATCTGGGGCTTCTGGGCGTGGCTGCTTTGGTTGAAGGATGGCTTTTTGCTTGGAAAATTTTGGAAACCTTTGATAGATTTTATGGGCAGCCTCTCTCCACTGTTTTTCGTTCTCCCCCTTTGTAATGTGTCCTTGGCCTCATATTTATAGGGGTGTGAGGGGACAAGAGAAATAATGCTGATAACAACCATTTGAATGCCATGAATGTAAAACGTAACCTTGGCCAAAGTTAAGGGATCTTGTCCCTTTTTGAATTTGAATGATATGTAACTGGCCTTTGAATGCTTCCTTTGGAATGGGCTGATGGCCTCCTTCAAATGCTCCCTTTCAAATGGGCTGATGGCCTCCTTCGAATTCTCCCCTTCGAATGGGCTGATGGCCTCTTTTGAATGCTCCTTTGAAAGCTTATTTGAATGGACCTTTGCATGTTCTTCGAATGGACCCTTTGAAAGCTTCTTCGAATAGACCTTTGCATGTTCTTCGAATGGACCCTTTGAAAGCTTCTTAGAATGGCTCTAATGAAGCTCCTTCGAATGGACTATTTTGCAAGATTCTTCAAATGGCTCTTCTGAGGCTCCTTCGAATGGCTTTGATGAAGCTCCTTCAAATGGCCTTTTCTCTGATGTTTCAATCGAAGGAAGCATCTGATGCTCCAATCGAAGGAAACTCTGATGCTTCAATCGAAGGAAGCTCTGATTCTTCAATCGAAGGAAGCTCTGATGCTTAAATCGAAGGAACATGTGATTCTCCAATCGAAGGAAACTCTGATGCTCCAAATTGAAAGAGGCTTTAGGAATGCCAATCGAAGGTTCCTGTTGCAAGGCCAATTGAAAGGCTTTGCTGAAATTCCAATCGAAGGGTCCTGTTGCAAGGCCAATTGAAAGGCTTTGCTGAAATGCCAATCGAAGGGTCCTATTGTAAGGCTAATCGAAAGGCTTTGCTAAAATGCCAATCAAAGGTCATTTTGGAGATGCCAATCGAAAAACATTCAGAATGCCAATCGAAGTCCTTGACACAATGCCAATCGAAAGGCTTGTCATGGGGCCAATCGATAGGTACTTAAACACCACTCGAAAATTTGTTTTTTTCTTAGGAAAGGGTTTGTAACCACCCATGTAAGAGAAGATCTTGTTAAAAAAGAGAGGGAAAATTTTGGGGTACAACAGCTGCCCCTGTTCAATCTTCTTAAACCTGAAGATGTAGACTGGCTTGTCTATCTTTCATGATCTGAAGGTGGAAGATGATTGAACACTAGAGTGCCCAGAAATTTCCACTCGATGATGTGTTGGTTTATTGTGTAGGGAATGGGCTTACAGATGCAATTTGGAGAAGATGACAGAGAGTCGTCGGAGATGGGGTTAAAAATGTCATCCAAAGTAGATGCTGACTTCACACATGGTCCCTTTGGTGGTTCCTGTTCCTGCTGTCTGAGGAGGAGTCCATTGGGGGTTATTGATTTCTGTTGTTTTCCTGTTTGAGGAAAACTTTGTTGAGAATAGAGTCTAGGCACTTCAGTTGTCTGAGGCTCTGCTGAAGAGTTATCTCTTGACTGAAAATGTATTAGGAAGAGCCTGCGTAGGGCTGTTTCAAGATGAGTCTGTGTTGGACTTTCTCTGGAAGGTTACAATGAAGGAATCCTTGACGATTTCTACCTCAACAGATAGTGAAGGAATCTCTGACGATTGCTACCTTAATAGGTAATGAAGGAATCTTTTACGATTGCTACCTCAACAGATAATGAAGGAATCTTTCATGATTTCTACCTTAACAAATAATGAAGGAATATTTGACAATTGCTACCTCAACAGATAGTGAAGGAATCTTTGACGATTGCTACCACAATAGATAATGAAGGAATATTTGACGATTGCTACCTCAACAGATAATGAAGGAATCTTTGACGATTGCTACCTCAACAGATAGTGAAGGAATGTTTGACGATTGCTGCCTCAACAGATAATGAAGGAATCTTTAACGATTGCTACCTCAACAGATAGTGAAGGAATCTTTGATGATTTCTACCTCAACAGATAGTGAAGGAATCTTTGACGGTTTCTACCTCAACAGATATTGAAGGAATATTTGACGATAACTACCTCAACAGATAGTGAAGGAATCTCTGACGATTTCTACCTCAACAGATAATGAAGGAATCTTGGACGATTGCTACCTCAACAGATAGTGAAGGAATCTCTGTCGATTTCTACCTCAACAGATAGTAAAGGAATCTATATTGATTGCTACCTCAATATATAATCAAGGAATCTTGGACGATTGCTACCTCAACAGATAGTGAAGGAATTTCTGACGATTTCTACCTCAACAGATAGTGAAGGAATCTTTGATGATTGCTACTTCAACAGATAGTGAAGGAATCTTTGACGATTTCTACCTCAACAGATAATGAAGGAATCTTTGACGATTGCTACCTCAACAGATAGTGAAGGAATCTCTGACGATTGCTACCTTAATAGATAATGAAGGAATCTCTAACGATTACTACCTCAACAGATAGTGAAGGAATCTCTAACGATTTCTACCTCAACAGATAGTGAAGGAATCTTTGACGATTTCTACCTCAACAGATAATGAATGAATCTTTGATGATTTCTACCTCAAAAGATAGTGAAGGAATCTTTGACGATTGCTACCTCAACAGATAGTGAAGGAATCTCTGACGATTGCTACCTAAATAGATAATGAAGGAATCTTTGACGATTGCTACCTCAACAAATAATGAAGGAATCTTTGACGATTGCTACCTCAACAGAGAGTGAAGGAATCTATGACTATTTCTATCTCAACAGATATTGAAGGAATCTCTGTCGATTTCCACCTCAACAAATAGTGAAGGAATCTCTTATGATTATTACCTCAATAGATAGTGAAGGAATCTTTGACGATTGCTACCTCAACAGATAATGAAGGAATCTTTGACGATTGCTGCCTCAACATATAGTGAAGGAATCTTTGACGATTTCTACCTCAACAGATAGTGAAGGAATCTTTGACGATTGCTACCTCAATAGATAATGAAGGAATCTTTGACGAATTCTACCTCAACAGATAATGAAGGAATCTTTGACAATTGCTACCTCAACAGATAGTGATGAAATCTCTGATGATTGCTACCTCAATGGATAGTGAAGGAATCTTTTACGATTGCTACCTCAACAGATAATGAAGGAATCTTTGACGATTGCTACCTCAACAGATAGTGAGGTAATCTTTGACGATTACTACCTCAACATATAGTGAAGGAATCTATGATGATTGCTACCTCAACAGATAGTGAAGGAATCTCTGACGATTTCTATCTCAACATATAATGATGGAATCTTGGACGATTGCTACCTCAACAAATAATGAAGGAATCTATGATGATTGCTACCTCAACAGATAGTGAAGGAATCTATGATGATTGATACCTCAACAGATAATGAAGGAATCTCTGACGATTGCCACCTCAACAGATATTGAAGGAATCTCTGTCGATTTCCACCTCAATAGATAGTGAAGGAATCTCTGTCGATTGCTACCTCAATAGATAATGAAAGAATCTTGGACGATTTCTACCTCAACAGATAGTGAAGGAATTTCTGACGATTGCTACCTCAACAGATAGTGAAGGAATCTTTGATGATTGCTACTTCAACAGATAGTGAAGGAATCTTAGACGATTTCTACCTCAACAGATAATGAAGGAATCTTTGACGATTTCTACCTCAACAGATAATGAAGGAATCTCTGAAGATTGCTACCTCAATAGATAATGAAGGAATCTATGATGATTACTACCTTAACAGATAGTGAAGGAATCTCTGACAATTGTTAACTCAACAGATAGTGAAGGAATCTTTGACGATTTCTACCTCAAAAGATAATGAATGAATCTTTGACGATTGCTACCTCAACAGATAGTGAAGGAATCTTTGACGATTGCTACCTCAACGGATAGTGAAGGAATCTCTGACGATTGCTACCTCAATAGATAATGAAGGAATCTTTGACGATTTCTACCTCAACAGATAATGAAGGAATCTTTGACGATTGCTACCTCAACAGATAGTGAAGGAATCTTTGACTATTGCTACCTCAACAGATAGTGAAGGAATCTTTGACGATTGCTGCCTCAACAGATAGTGAAGGAATCTCTGATGATTACTACCTCAACAGATAGTGAAGGAATCTTTGATGATTGCTACCTTAACAGATAATGAAGGAATCTTTGACGATTGCTGCCTCAACAGATAGTGAAGGAATCTTTGACGATTTCTACCTCAACAGATAGTGAAGGAATCTTTGACGATTTCTACCTCAATAGATAATTAAGGAATCTTTGACGATTTCTACCTCAACAGATAATGAAGGAATCTTTGACGATTGCTACCTCAATAGATAGTGAAGGAATATCTGATGATTGCTACCTCAATGGATAGTGAAGGAATCTTTTATGATTGCTACCTCAATAGATAATGAAGGAATCTTTGACGATTGCTACCTCAACAGATAGTGAAGGAATCTTTGATGATTACTACCTCAACATATAGTGAAGGAATCTCTGACGATTGCTACCTCAACAGATAGTGAAGGAATCTCTGACGATTTCTATCTCAACAGATAATGAAGGAATCTTGGACGATTGCTACCTCAACAGATAGTGAAGGAATCTCTGACGATTGCTACCTCATCAGATAGTGAAGGAATCTCTAACGATTGCTACCTACGCAGATAATGAAGGAATCTCTGACGATTGCAACCTCAACAGATAGTGAAGGAATCTTTGATGATTGCTACCTCAACAGAGTACTAGAAATTCGTCTGGTCAGACCAAAACTCGTCTGTGTATAGACTTTACCTGAAAAGATAAAGGTTTAGATGCATGCACTGTCATGATGCATGAAGTGTAAATGATGCTCTCAAAATAAATGAGAATGAAATATATGCATTCGCACTGTAAAATGATGTATGAATGCAATGTATGAACGTGTTAGTCATTCCATTGTTGTATTGTTGATCTAGGGAAAATGAATCCCTGGTTGTTGTTGGAGAGTACCGGGAAGTTGAATCCCGGACTGCTTTTGGTGAATGAAGTGATTCTTCAATTTCTGTCGGGGATAAGGAATGGAGATAGTTTTGTTGGCGATTCGCTTTCTCTGCTTTGGATCTTTGACTTCTATTTGAGAATGATTTTACCGTGGGGGAGAGTTCTGTTTGGAGGCCTCACCAATCTGGAGAGAGAATTCCGCTGGGGGGGCGAACTTTTGTGGCTAGAGAAATAAACTATATTGTGGAAAACCTGATGTCGAAGCAGTGGTTGGAAATTCCTGTTCTGCCCGGGATACAAGAACACCTGACACCCCTAGGTTGTAAGCTGAGGATATGGCAGTGACTTTTAGCAAGATGCCCTTGCCTCTGTACCTGCTGGAGAAAGTATCCGCGGAGACTTTATGGATGGTTTGAGTGTCATCCTAATTCATGGGGCGCTGGGTAAATGTTGATCAGGATGATAAGTCTTCTACTAATAGGCAAGTGACAAGATGACGGGACATAGTCGTGCCCTTTAATCCCTAACTTTTGTCTGAACATCCCTTTCGGGCTTTCAGTTTACCGGGATACCCTTTTTTTGCGCAAGCTGCCTTTTCAGGTTTTCGACTTGCCGGGTGTACAATTTTTTTGTATATATCCCTAATTTTTCCAAAACTCCTTTGGTTCGCTGGGATGCCCTTATTTTTTCCTAGGCCAGTCAATCTAGCGGGTCTTTGTTTATGCGTAGTATTTTTCGACCATGTCCATGTTTATCGAGTACGGAGAATTGTCACTGTCCATAGTAGTAGGTATTGTCACACTGCCAGAAGATGCTTGTTCAATTGTATAGGATTCGCTTCTGGAATTCATGTCCAATGCCCCAAGTGATTCATATGGAGATTTGCCCCTGGTTATTCGACATTTTTGAGAGACTCCTAGAATCTTGACTTGACTGCCCCAGATCAGTTGGACACCATGCCATGCCCCTTGGTTGGAAGTATTTTTCCACTTGAGGTGATCCTTTTCATTGAGAAGGTTTTTGTTCACTGAATATTCATTGTGTGAATTTCTCTGCTGTCGAACAAATAGTCATATGTAAACATTGGTATTTTAAGAATGCAAACCTTATGTCTGTCTTGAAGTTTGAAAATTCATTTTTTTTAGTATTCAAACAAACAAATTTTGTAAAATTGTGATATCAACTCAGGATTTATAGCGAACCCTACAGGAGTCAGGATACCTTTTGTAATAGTATGCTTTCGAACTAACCCATGCTTAAACTAGGACTTTTAAGGGTTATAATGTGGCCTGGTTCACGGTTCAAAAAACAAAGGATAAAGGCTCAAATTTTATTTGTACCCACCCGCTCTTCGTGATGTCCTTCAGTCCTATGCTCAGTTAATTGTGCATTTTGAATCCCAATTCAATTTGGAATCTTGTCCTTGATATTCTGGTGATGGTTTAGAAATTGAACGTTTGTTTGAGAAGGCATTCATTTTTGTAACCTTTTCTTTTTGTTGAGGATTTATAGGACCTCTTTATTTTTGTTATCCCTGTCTTTTACCTGAACTATTTCTTTTTGTAATTACAGTAAGCGACGTGCCCTAGTTTTTTTCTTAAGTCTCCTTCATAGGTTGTGACTTAGCGGGCTTTTATTTTGAGAGATAATGACTGACTGTCTTGATGATTATGCGGAACCATCACCATTTTTTGATTTAGAAGGATGTCTTTGATGCCATTCATTGTGTACGAAGGGGAAGATTGCGACTGAATGCGCGCCTGAATTAACTGAGAAACTATCCTGCCCCAGGTTATGATTAAGGGTTTTAATTTGTGTGAAAAGAAAAAATCCTACTTCTTTGGCTCGAAGGGGTTGACTAGGTATTATCTTCCTTATAACTCCGCTGTTTGGGATTTGAAACAACGTCTATACATCGTAAGCAAGGTCTGTTCAAAATCATACTGTATGGATTGTGGTATCGTTTTCGTCATCCTCCCTCTAAAGTCTTAGAGCTTTTTTAATCGAGAGTTGAATATCACGAAAAGGAAATAAAAACACAGTTTGAATATAATGAATATGAATGAAATAATTCAAGACAAACACATGTAATGTATTAATGTGAATAACCAAAGTTTGACATGACAATAATTGTTTGAACAAACAAAGAAAATACAACTTGAGAATTCAAATGAACAAAAGTTCTCTTAATCCTAACCATGATTTGGCATGGGAGCAGTGATCACGTTGGCAGTCTTAGGAGAGTCAAATTCGATCTCCTTGCTGTCGATCAAATCCTGAATCTTGTTCTTCAAAGTCCAACAGTTGTCGGTGTCGTGCCCAGGGCTATCAGAATGGTAAGCACATTTTACATTAGGGTTGTACTTAAGAGAAGAGGTATCAGGTTTTTGAGGAGGATCCTTTAGTGTAATCAGCTCCGCTTTTAGAAGTTGTTGCAATGCTTAAGATAAAGGCATATTAATATCAGTGTACAGCCTCTCTTTATATTCTATCCTACGCCTATTGCCTCTTTGATGTTGAACAGGTGTAGGATCAGATATTAGCACTGCTCCCACGAACTGATGGTGGTTATTCGCATTATGGCGCCTTTGACCATATACAACATTAGTTTGTTTTCCACCACCAGATGGCTTCCTCTCAGCATTAGAGGATGCTGCCATTGGAATCTTCCCACTCTTGATACTGCTTTCAATCCTCTCCCCATTCAGGACCATTTCTGTGAATCCGAATGAGGAACTTCCAATCAGCAAATTGAAGAATGGGAATGTTGTAGTGGTAGAAATGTTTAAGACTAAGCAATTGGATTGACTAGACTTATACAGATCAAAATAAAAATCGCCACCACGCTTTATTATTTCCAAAGGAATGGGAAAAGAGTGAATAACCCAAAAGAGGGGGGGAAATATTCAAGGTAAGGGGGTTGGTTATGCAAAGAGAAGGTATTAGCACCCTAAACATCTACGGTACTCTACAGGAACCTCTTTCAAAAATATGTATATTTTGGCTATAAAATGTTGTATGTAAAATAGATGGTGGAGATGAGAGAAGAAATATATTTTTTATGATTTTTGCACCCGACACGGTTGCAAACCTTTAGTGCCTATGTACCACCTTTCGTGCAATAGGGGATCAGGGTACACGTAGTTCCTCTTTGAAAATTTTAAAACATAGGTATGTTAATTGATTTTATAAGATAAGACATCATCGTCATTGTCCGTGTGGAAAAACATACTTACTACCCACAATCATGAGAAAGGAGAATTTGTATCATCTCAAAGTGGAGGTTATGGCTTGGATTTAAAAATCAACAATGCTTCACTCAACACCCAAATGTAAAATATCTCTCTTTACTACACATTATAGAAGTATAGTTGTTTACATCACTACAAGGATTGACAAGAGTCTAATCTTTTGAGAAAAATTTTAAAATAAAAAGCCAAAGTGGCAAAATGGTTTAAAATGAGATTGATTGACTTTTAGTCTTCTCATACAAAATGTCAAGGTATTATTAAGTTGAGTGAAGTTTATTTATGAAAAGGTTTTGAAAATGCATGGACCTAAGTCCAAGTTTATTATGAAAGTGGTTCAAGTTTAAAAACAAGAAGGGTTTTCAAAAAGGAGAGAGAAGATTTTTAAAATTAAAGAAGATGGGAGGAGAAGAAGAGACTATCCTAAAGCATAAGGTAAAAGCTAGGGATAAGAACCATCTGACCAACAAGAAGCCAATGCTTGACATTGTGAGTCAAGATAGAATTCTAATTCTTTGGATTGAAACCAAACAAGCAAAGATACTAGATCTCTTGAGAGTACCAAACTTCAAGTGTATTAAGTCTTCATAAAAATTGGGCAGAGTAACGGCTGTATACGGGTGAATTTCATATTACAAACAAAGAATATAATCACAATAACCTGCACACAAAACAAACAAACAACCCAATATCATGAGGTAAACTTCAAGAACTCCAGACAAAATATCAATTAAGGTCACACAGTCTCCAATATAGGTCAAGGTTTCTAATCCTAAGTCCAAGAAGTCCAATGCTCCATAATGCCAAGGATAGTAACCAAATAGTCCAAGTATTTTAAAGGGTTTTTATGGTTCATGTTGATTATTAAGTGTCTTAGAAAAGAAAAGAAAAGCTCAAATGAGCAAAATAAAAATGACATGAAATGTAATGCTTAAAGTAAATGGTACATAAAGCATAAAAAATAAAAAGGCATGAAATAAATTTTTTTTAATAATTAGTGGTTAGTTGGATGACCATCTTGAAACTTGCATTTGTAACTCATTAGAGGATTGGTAGAACCAAAGCCTCCACACAAGAAGTTGCATTTTCTTTTTGTCAAGTATATCATCCATTTGGAATCCTCACAAGTGCCATTTAATGATCAACGATGTTTAAGTGATCCGCGTTGACCAAAAGTGTTGTAGATCTATTAGAGGATTGGTAGAACCAAATCCTCCACACAAAGAATCTCAAGGTTATTGGATCAAAGGGATGAAATTAACATACTTGGGCTTGCAAACATAGGTTTGGGCCACGAATGATCATTTATTTGAACCGGGATAAAATTTAGCACTATGTTAAGTAATCGTAAGTGGACTTATATAGAAGTCACACCTATTTTGAGGCCGGTCAATAGCAATCTATGCACCATTTGTTTTGAGACATGATATAGAGATCATGCTCCAATAACACTTAGTGCAATAAGAAAGGGATGAGATGAAGAAGGGTGGGAAAGAATATACAAACCACATTTGAATTAAATTTAAATCAAACTATTATTAAAATCATTCATCCATTTTTATGGAGTTAGACTCAACACCATGGATCCAATGATGTTAATAAAATTCATGATCAAAATTCAACCCAAGTTCAGCCAGAAAAACAATCACAAAATAATATTGCATTTAATATATACATTAAAAAAGGTTTTAAAAATGTTTTAAAATGGAAATAAGAAAGAAAAATATCAACTATATTCAACTCAATCAAGAAAAATTAAGTAAACCTATAGAAATATCAGAAAAGGACTCAAATATTTTTATAAAATTTTTGGCAATTTTTAAAAGTCAGAAACTATTTTAAAACTAATTAAAATTGTTCAAAAAAATAGAAAATAGATCAAAAATAGTAAACATCAATATAAAATTCCATAAAATTTTCAAAAAGTCAAAAATATGCAAAATGATATTTATGATTTTTTTTTAGAATTGAGAAATGTCAGAAAGTATTTTTAAGGTAATGAAAACAAAACAAACAATGCAAAAAATATTTAAAAAAATATCAATTATCAAAATAAAAATATGAAAAAATATTCATGAGATCAGAAATAATTCAAAGTATTTTTGTGAATTTTTTAATAATTTTTGGCTAATATATATAAAAGAGTTATGAATTTTTGAAAATTAAATCAATTAAAATATAAAATCAGAAAATAAAATAAAACCAAAAAGATACGGGCCATCAGATCATAGTTAAAATGCGTTAGTAAGCTAATCCAATGGACCAGTCGCGCTGTGCTTGATATGGACCTTAGTAAGATGCGCAGGGAATCAGAAAAAAGGCAACCAATGAAATTAAAACGTTTGGCACGCTATCATTGGCTGAGACGAGACATGTCATCATCTTCAACCTCCAGCCACCCTGCAATAGAGATTTTGTGAGATCTTTCAAAACGGTAAAATTAGGATCCTAGACCAGTATCATTGGATTCGTCTCTTCAAGACGATCCTAACACCACCATCGCGCCAAATTTATATAAAGTATACAAAGAGATATGAATCAAAAACCCATAATATAGCGAGCACCTTCAATTTGAGATTTCTCTCTTAATTCTCAATGGATTTAAAATTTGTAAGAAGCACTAGAATCAGGAGAAGGAGTAGAACAAGTTAGTGCTTTAATTGGATCCAAATGGTGGAGAATTCTACCTTTTCGAAGTTCAAGAAAGAAGCTCTGAAACTGGACTTCTGTAGCTTGGATTATAGCTCGTTTTGCTTGGTTTAAGTGCTGGAGAGTTTGTATGATGTTTAAGGAAGATGAATGTGCAAAGAATTTGGGAGGAAAAGGTTGGAATCTCAGAAATTGATTTAAAAAATTTCAAGTTCGTGTGAGGTTTTGACAGAGTGTTTTTGGCTCTCAAGGCTTGAGGAAATTAATGGGGGATGACCCTATATTTATAGGGAATTAAATGGATTGTTCAAGCATGTGAAATGATGAAGTTTGGATGGAAATCGTGTGAACCTGATGCACGAGCAAAGTGTGATTTTATTTCCATCAAAACTCATCCAATCCTTGCGTTTTAAGGCTCTAATCCACTTTGGCAACTTGGTTAAACATGTTTAGATCATAAACGCGTGCTAATTTGATGTTTAGAGGCCAAAACATGAATTTCAAATTCTTACTTATGAAGAAACTTCAGTTCCAAGTTACCAAGTTCAATCCAATGGCATTCTCAACTCAAAGGGTCTTAAGGCATGATTCTTGATGCTTTAGAAAGATGAGGTTACAAGCTTTGCAATGGAAAAAGAATGGAATCAAATGGATGCTTGATCTGAAAGTTGCATTGAGTCAAAGTTGTGGGAAAAAGGTTGACTTTCCATACTTAGAAATATTTCAATTTTTTCTTCAAAAGTGACCTATAATGTTTTGCATCCAAACATGGCCTTCCACTTAAAATTTGCTCTTGACCAAAAAATATGGTATGAAATAGACCTCATGAATGACATTTTGAAATTTGAAACATTCAAAATCTCCAAAAATTGAGAGAGTTATGAATTGTTAAAGTTGGCAAAAAATCATGAAATGACCTATAATCTTTTGTATCCTTAGGGCATCTTCCATCCATTTTCTCACTTTGCACATGAAATAAAGCATAAATTTCACACCCTCAAGATCATTTTGGAAAATGAGTGGGCTCAAGGTGATAAAAATTGACCAAGTTATGATCATTTGAAGTCACACATAGGAAAATGGGGGTTCATCTGGAGGACTTGTAATCTTTCTTCATCATCAAGTTTCTTCCACATGAAAAATCCTTTAAAGTTTTGAAGTGATTTGTTAATAATCCTTTAAAGAGAAGGATATCTTTGGAATCACTCAAAAATACAAAAATATGAGCCAGATATGCTTCTTTGAAGTTCAAAACCCTAACTCCTAGATCAAGAAAATGCTTTGAGGAACCTTGACAATTTTGAACAAACTTCTTGTACCAACACAATTGCTTTGTAAATAGAAGTTGTTGAGGATGAAAGTGAGAACTCATAGCCACAAACACCACTTCCATATCTTGATAATTGAGAGAAATATATACTTGCGACCAATGGGAACAAAACCTTGTCCAACCATGACAACTTCCTGACTCAACCCCTTGTATTTTTGAATCAATTTTGACATCTTGGAAATGTAGTGAACCAAAATAACCTTTCCATGCCATCCCTTACAAAATAACTTCAATGGTGAGGTTTGGACCTCTCAAGCTTTATTTCCTAGGGCATGGAAATAAACTCATGAACCCATGGAGCAACTTGCTAAATCTCATTGCCTTTACCTACATTAGTAACAAGCAAGACAAACCAATATTGCATTTTATTAATTAAAGTAAAAATCAATAAAAAATATTCATGGTCACAAAATAAAACAAGTCAAGGTGCTTGGTGATTCCTCAAAGAGCAAAGCTAAAGGTAGGGAGGAGAACCAAGAACCCTAATGTGATCTTGTTGTGATTGAATCAATATGGTATGATGAAGGGATCTTAGGGGAAAAAATTGGGGTACAACAGCTGCCCTTATTTAAGTTTCTTCTATCCGGAGATACGAAGGTTGAAAATCTTTGTGTCGACGCGATTGAAGATACTTAAATATAAAACAAACCCTATTTTTGGCCCTAAGATGCCATGCAATGCTTATGAATATGAGTGCACATGGACAACTTTAAAGAGACGCAAAACACCACTAGGGATGTAGCAAAATAAAGAAACAAGAGAGAAACCCGACCAGGAAAATAAATCATTGGTGGATCAAAAGACTTGGCTCATAGAGGATGATAAAGAACCAAAGGATACACCAACTTCTACTTAAGGCAAAGCTACCAACGTTCACTGAAGGTAGAAAGAGGAAAGAAATAACAACACTGATGTTCACTGACGGTGAGCTACCAACATTTACTGAGGGTAGAGAGAAAAGAAAATATCATAACACTGTCGTTCACTGACAATGAACTACCAACATTCATTGAAGGTAGCAAAAATATAACAATCACCAACTTTCACTGAAGGTGACCTACCAACTTTCACTACAGGTAGAAAGAGAAAATATATCATAGCACCGCCGTTCACGGACGAGGAACAACCAACGTTCACTGAAGGTAGCAAAAATATAACAATCACCAAATTTCACTAAAGGTGACCTACCAACTTTAACTGAAGGTAGAAGGAGAATATATCATAGCATCGCCGTTCACTGACGATGAACTACCAACATTCACTGAAGGTAGAAAAAAGATAACAATCACCAACTTTCACTGAAGGTGACCTACCAACTTTCACTAAAGGTAGAAAGAGAAAATATATCATAGCACCGCCATTCACTGACGATGAACTACCAACGTTCACTGAAGGTAGAAAAAAGATAACAATCACAAACTTTTACTGAAGGTGACCTACCAACTTTCACTGAAGGTAGAAATAGAAAATATATCATAGCATCGCCGTTTACTGACGATGAACTACCAACGTCCACTGAAGGTAGCAAAAAGATATCAATCACCAACTTTCACTGAAGGTGACCTACCAACTTTCACTAAAGGTAGAAAGAGAAAATATATCATAGCACCGCCGTTCACTGATGATGAACTACCAACGTTCACTAAAGGTAGCAAAAAGATAACAATCACCAACTTTCACTAAACCTGACCTACCAACTTTCACTGAAGGTAGAAAGAGAAAATATATCATAGCATCTCTATTAATTGGCGATGAACTACCAATGTTCACTGAAGGTAGCAAAAAGATAACAATCACCAACTTTCACTAAAGGTGACCTACCAACTTTCACTGAAGGTAGATAGAAAATATATCATAGCACCATCGTTCACTGACGATGAACTACCAATCACTGAAGGTAGCAAAAAGATATTAATTTTTTCCCAAAATTTTGGCGTTTCACCTAAAATGGGTCTCAACTTCTTCTTTAACCAAGTCACTCTTCCTGGAAAGGGTAATGTGATCGGTGGGAATGAGAACTGACTGTTTTGGAATGCTGGTTCGCGTTTGCGTTTGTTTTCGCAAAATGTTGCGGTAAGCAAGAGTCACCACCGTCTTTTATTTTATCCAACAAGGAAAGGACAAAAGCACAGAAAAATTCCTTTTCGAGATGTTTCTCGGGTTCGGGAGGTAGATTATAGAAAGGGAAGGTGTTAGAACCCTTTCTATCCGTGGTTATCCACGGGCTCTTAGGTACTTGCTCACTATGTTTTCAAAAGTTTGCTTTTCTTTGTGTTTGTGGGTTTTGAAAAGAGTTTTTGTTTGAAACTTCGATTTAACTCTTGCTTCTGTCCTCAAAAGTTTAATGAAGTGTTTTTAAAACTTTGTTCGAAAAGTGTAAGTGTGAAAAGTTTTGTTTTGTTTAAAAGAGAGCAAGTACTTAAGAACATCTACCTACTCAAAAAGGAATTAAACTGTGTAATTGTCCTTTAGACAGTGTTATCCCACTATTGAGGAGTAGGTAGCACCGTCGTTGGAGTTTTCGGGTCAATTCAGTTTAAGGGACGTGTGGTCACTAAAGCAACGTTAGGACGCTTTAGTGGTAATCCTAATGTCTTAGATCATTTTTATCAAGGCAACCATTTCGAAGCAACTTATGATCTTGGGACAAAAGGACGACCTCTAAAACATCCTATACTTAATGACCACGTTCGAGGCAACCAAGTGAGGTGTACCCTAGGAGTGACATGTGCGAGTGTGTCAATTTTCAGTTTATATTATCTTTGTACATGTTATGGTGAGCTACTGTTGATTTTAAGTTAAGATAGATCTTGTCATGCAATCCTAGTCAGCATACATCTAAACAGTTAATATATGTACAAGAATTTAAAGTGCAGGAATTGTAAATCCTACGCTATTACAAAGCTTCGGGGAGGGGGATTATTTACATGTCCAAAAATTAGCGAAATAAAAGCAGTAAAGTAAAAGTCTTTAGTTAAGCTATTACAAACCAGTAGGCAGTTACAATAAAATAAACACGCGCGAATCTGAAAATAAACTCTAAAAATTCTAAGAATAAAATCTTTTTGTTGTTTTATTTTATTTTGGAAAAAAATGATCTAAATCTATTTAATTTTAGTTTTGAGAAAATGTTAAGATAATTAAGAGATTAATTAACAAAGTTAATTTTAATAGAAAAACTAGCCTAATGTTTTTTTGTGGTTTTTTGATTTTAATGTTAATTAAAAAAAAGATAAAAAAGATGTCAATGAAAACAAAAATAAAATACAAGGAGGGATCCTTCGATCCAGGGAAAAAAAGGAGTTTCGACCCAGGGAGGGAATGGAAGCTTCGATCCAGAGAGGGTCATGGTCCTTTCGATTGGGCCAGACAGTAAGGCGTGAGTAGCCTTCGATCCAGGGAAGAGGATTGTCTTTTGATCATGAAGGTCATGGCTTTCGATCCAGGAATGAGATGCTTCCTTCGATCCAGCATGCTAATGGGTTCGATCCAGAGAAGGTGTCTCCTTCGATCTGGAATGTTATACCTGCAAAAGTATGTTAGCGAAATAAAATGCAGGGCCTGGGTATTGAACCCCAGGCCCTTCAATCCTGTGCTTGCTGGGTTTCTTCAGGCTATGTCTGCAGCAAGTGTTGGCAAACGAAGAACATGACCTGGGCGCCAAACCCAGGCCTTTCGATCCTGTCTAGGATGGCAAATCAAAGATAACAACAAGTAATAATATGTTATGCAAATATGAGGTTGGATAGTTTACCCTTTCTTACCAGCAGATTGGACTTTTAATTTGGGCGCTTCCTGGATGTAGGCACCTTCGATCTGGGCACTTCCTGGATGTAGGTACTTTTGATTTGGGGCTTATGGGCGTTGTGATCTTTTGTTGAAGGGTTTCTTTGGCCTGGATCACTTCTGAAAATGCTGATGACTTTTGGCAGCGTAACTCCAATGTTTTTTGTTCTCCTGTTGTGTGTTTTTTCGTGTGTTCTGTTTTCCTGCAGAGTTTTTGTGTGTTGGATATGTATGCTGGCCTCTGTATTTATAGGGGTGTGAGGGTGCAGTAATGGCAAGAGACAACCATTAAACAGGCCATTAAATGCCAAGAGACAAGAAACGAACACATTAAAAGTTTTCCTTTTTTGAAATATTCATGTTTCTTGAATGAACCTGGACACTTTTGATTTGAGTGCCTTCTTGATGATCTCCTTCGAATGGCCCTTGCCCAAAGATCAATCGAAGGGTACTAATTAAAATTCCAATCGAAAGGCTTTGTTAACAGGCCAATCGAAAGGTGCTATTTCATGATAATCAAAGTGCTCCTTCAGAATACCAATCGAAGGGCCTTTCAGAATGCCAATCGAAGTGCTCCTTCAGAATACCAATCGAAGGGTCTTTCAGAATGCCAATCGAAGTGCTTGTCCAAAATGCCAATCGAAAGGCTCATTCAGAATACCAATCGAAGGGTCTTTCAGAATGCCAATCGAAGTGCTCCTTCAGAATGCCAATCGAAATGCTCCTTCAGAATGCCAATCGAAATGCTCCTTCAGAATGCCAATCGAAGGGTCTTTCAGAATTCCAATCGAAAGATACTTAAAGCACCACTCAAAAATTTTCTTTTTCCTCAGGCAAGGGTTTCTGGTCAACCATGCAGGGGGAAGACTTTGGAAAACATGAGAGGGCAAATTTTGGGGTACAACAGTTTCCCCTGTTCAATTTACTTAAACCTGAGGATATAGATTGGCTTTCGAGCCTTTCGTGATCCGAAGGTGGAAGATAATTGAACACTAGAGTGCCCATAAATTTGCACTCGCATGGTGTAGTATCAACATTGTGATGTCGGGGATGGGCTTACAGATGCCATTTGGAGATTGTTGGTAGGAGGATGGGCTTATAGATGCCATTTGGAGATTGTTGGTAGCTGTCTTGAGAGAAATAGAATTTTAGGAGCTTCAGTTGTCTGTTACTCTACTGGGGAATTAACTCTGGAGGTGAACTGCATATCTGGACTGAGAAGGAACCTGGGTAAGGTTACTTCTTGATGAGTCCACGTAAAATTTCATCTAGAAAGGAGGAACCTGTGTAGGGTTTCCTGATGACGAGTCCATGTAAAACTGCATCTTGGAAAGAGAGGGAACCGGTGTAGGGTTTCCTGATGATGAGTCTGTGTAAAACTGCATCTGGAAAGGAGGAACCTGTGTAGGGTTTCTTGATGATGAGTCCGTGTAAAACTGCATCTTGGAAAGCGAGGGAACCGGTGTAGGGTTGCCTGATGATGATTCCGTGTAAAACTTTATCTTTGGAAAGAGAGAACCTGTGTAGGGTTTCTTGATGACGAGTCCGTGTAAAACTTCATCTGGAAAGGAGGAACCTGTGTAGGGTTACTGTGATATAAGTTTATGTAAAACTTCAGGATGAACCGGGGTAAGGTTACAGTGAGATAAGTTTGTGTAAAACTTCAGGATGAACCGGGGTAAGGTTACTGTGAGATAAGTTTGTGTAAAACTTCAGGAGGAACCTGGGTAAGGTTACTTTGGGATGAGTTCGTGTAAAACTTCATTCAGAAATATATGATAAAGGACCCGTGTAGGATTTTTCAGGATAGACCCGTGTGAAGCTGTATTTTAGGAGAAACTCGTGTAAGATTTCTTCATGACGAACCCGTGTAAAGCTGAATTTGATCGGGCAGATAATTACTATGTTTAGTTTCCGGAGTTAATCTTGAACTTGCTGGAAGTTGTTGATGATAACCATCCTTCCTGAAAAGGTACATGATTAATCATATATGATGCATGACATGCATTGTATGATGATGTTCTCAAAATAAATGAGATTATGCTGTATGCAATATGTATGCGCACGTCATGATGTATGAACATGAAATGCTATTGTGGTACGTTCGAGTTTGGGAAAATAAATCCCTGACTGTTGTTGGGGAATAAAGAGTTTCGCTCGCTGGAGATAACGACCGAAGATGATTGGGAGAATAATCCTGAAGGAGAGAATAACTCCGCTGTGGAATGGACTGACGAGGAAATGACTATGTGGGGAGTATATACTCTGCTAGAAGATCTGCTGATTTGGAGAAATAAAACTCAGATGGGGATGAATTACTGTTGCTGGTGACAGTGAACCCTGTTGGGGATTGAATTTCTGTCTATGAAAGGAATGAACTCCGCTGGGGATAGAAAGAACTTCGTTGGGGATGATCTTTCAGTTGCAAATTGCTGAGGATAACCCGGTTAGACTCTTGTGAGGATAACCTCTGAATTTGGCTGAGGAGAATTATTTGTGCTTTGCAGGGGACAAGCTTCCAGAGTCTGCTGGGGAAGAGGAGTTGTGGTCCTTTGATTTGTAGTAGTCGGAGAGGCAACCCAAGCTGGGGAATCCTGGTGTTGTTGGGGAAATAAACCATGTCGTTAGTCCGCTAGAGAGGTGACATCTTCGTTGGGGGAAGCCCTCGAGGATTCTTGAGGTTGATTCAGCTGGGGAAAGGTTTTCAGAGATTAAACCCTTGTTGGGAGTTATCCTATGAGAAGGATTTTGGGGAGATTTGTCATTGCCCCTAGTAGAAAGTGTTTGTGACATTGCCAGAAAATGTTTAATTTCACGTAACCCTTCACTTGAGATTGATGTTCAATGCCCCAAGTGACGGAGATGGAGACTTGCCCCTGGTTACTCTGCACTTCTTCAGAGATTTCCTGGAATCTTGACTGGACTGCCCCAGGTGTGCTGGATAGTGACATGTCATGCCCCCTTGTTGATAAGAGATTTGTCAATGGAAGTGTCATCCTTTTTTGAAGTGATTTTGTTCACTGAGAGGGCTTTCGTTCATCGAATATTCGTTGTGTGAATTTCTCCACTGTCAAACAAATAGTCAAATGCAAACAGTGATATTCAAATAATGCAAAGTTTATGCTTGTCTCGAAGTTTTGAAAAATGCGTTTTTTAGCAGAAAACTCTTTATAAGACAACTTCAACACAAGATTTAGGGCAAAGCCTTACAGGAGTCAGGATACCTTTTGTAACAGTATGCTTTTGAACTAACCCATGCTTCAGTTAGGACTTTTGAAGGGTTGTAACGTGGCTTGGTTCACGGTTTAAGAAACAAAGGATAAAGGCTCAAAGTATATTTGTACCCGCCCGCTCTTCGTGATGTTCTTCAATCCTAAACTCAGTTAATTGTGCATTTGAACTCCAAATGAGTCTGGAACGACGTTTTTGGTGATGGTTCACACAAGTTGAATTTGTTGGAAGGCAGTCATCATTTTTTGCAACATTTTTTATGTTGTTGAGGATTTGTAGCGACCTCGTTCTTTTGATTTGTTATCCCTAATTTTTTCCTAACTGTTCCTGTTTTCGAGATTACAGTCAGCGGGATGCCCCAGCTTTCTTAAGCCTCCTTTATAGGTTTTGGCTCAGTGGGCTTTTCTTTTTTTGAGAGATTGATTGCCTATGAGATAAGGAACCACCACTGTCTTTTGATTCCAGAGGAATGCTTTTGATGTCGTTCGTTGTATTATGAACTTCAATGCGCCACTTTTGAATTAACTGAGAGACTACCCTGCCCCAAGTTTAAATTAGAGGTTTCAATTTGTGTTTAAAACAGAAAAATCCTACTTCTTTGGCCCGAAGGGGTTGACTAGGGATTATCTTCCTTATAACTCCAGTGTTTAGGATTTGAAAGAAATGCATGTACATCGTCAGCAAGGTCTGTCCAAAAGCATACTGTATGAGATTATGGCATTGTTTCGTCATTCTCCCTCTAAAGGCTTGTAACTTTTAGCAAGAGTTGAATGTCATAAAGCGAGTAAAAAGCATAGTTTAAATGTAATTAAAATGATTGGATAAAATCAAGACAAACATATGCAATGCATTAATGAAACAAAGTTTGGAATTAATAGATAATTGTTTGAATAACAAAGAGATTACAACTTGAAAATTCAAATGAACAAAGACATTCTCAATGATTTGGCGTAGGAGCAGTGATTATGCTAGAGTCTCTGGAGGACCAAACTCAATCTTCTTGGCATCAATCAAATTCTAAATCTTGTACTTCAATGCCCAACAATCGTTAGTATCATGCCCGGGACTGTCAGAATGATAAGCGCAGGTCGCATTAGGATTGTAGTTAGGAGAAGAGGTCTTGGGGTTTGGGTGAGGTTTTATCACCGTAATCAGATTCATCTTTAACATCTGCTGCAATGCTTGTGACAATGGCATGTTGATGTTGGTAAACTGCCTTTTAGGCTCATCTGGCTTTCGTTGATTTCCCTTTTGTTGTTATCGGTGTGATGCAGAACCAGAGATCAGGATTTCCCCTACGTGTTGGTCATGGCGACCCTTTTGACCATACACAGCATTGGACTCTTTCTTCCCATTGTAGGGCTTTTTCTGAGCATCAGAAGGTGTAGCTTCTTGAATCTTCCCACTTTTGATGCCAGCTTCGACCCTTTCGCTGGTCAGTATTAGCTCGGTGAATCCGGCTGAAGAGCTTCCGATCAAGTGTTTGAAATAGGGACCAGACAAAGTCCCAAGAAACATGTCCACCAACTCCCTATCAGACAGAGGGGGTTGGACTCTTCCAGCAATATCTCTCCACTTCTGAGCGTAGTCCTTAAAGCCTTCGCATGTACCCATGGACATACTCTGAAGCTGAGTACGTGTGGGAGCAAGGTCAGCATTATACTGGTATTGCTTGTAAAAAGCAGAAGCAAGGTCCTCCCAGTTGCGGATGTTAGCTCCTTCCAGTTGACAGAACCATTCAAGCTGAGTCCCTGAGAGACTGTCTTGAAAGAAATGGATCCACAAGTTCTTATCAGCAGTGTAAGGTTGGATCTTCCTCACATATGACCGGAGGTGCAGCTTGGGACAGGAAGCTCCGTCATAATTGGCAAAGGCAGGTGCCTTGAACTTATGGGGAATCACCACCCCAGAGGATAGACCTAGATCTCTGAAGTCCAGACCGGGCACCTTCTGTATTTCCATGGCGTTTAAACGGTCTTCCAGTTGTTTGTACTTATCCTCAGCAGGAGGATACTGTTCTTCATCATAGTCCATCTCGTTGTCGGAGACTTCAGGGCTAGGAGCCCTCCTTTCTTGTGGATTGTCTTTCCCTTCAGATGGGGTGGTCAGATCAACTTTGTTCTGCAGCCCGTTTCCAAACCTGCGTCCAGTGTTGAACAGGATGGTCCTCTTTTTCTTCTTCTTCCTCTCTTTAAGATTCAGGGTCTTCAGGTCCTGCTGACCCTTAGCTAGGCTCATGACCAACTCTTGAAATTGGGCATTCTGGGCCTGGAGGGCCTTGATAGCTTGTTCAGTGGAAGGTTCAGTAGACATGATGATTGCTGAAATAAACAGCGAAGAAGATGAGAAACTTGTAATGGTACCTATAGTGCAATGATATGTATGATATATGTATGCAATATTTTCAAGGATCTCGCGGGGTAAACAAGAAACTCGTTAGAATTTGAATCGGGTAGCTTGATTGAAGGAACTTCATGTTGCTGAGAGTCCTTCTTCAAGATTCAAGCTCACCATATCGAGTGGGTCATAGCCCCTGACTCAAGTTATCATGCTTGGATTTCTAGACAACCTTGGCTAGAGGAAAATAAATCTCCTTTGCCCCTTGCTGGACAATTGATTTACCATAACCTGCATCATAGACCCTTGAGATCCTTGAAATGGTTAAGGAAATGTTAAGGCATGATGTTATGATGTGTATGCTATGCGTTTAAGCAAAAAGTGTAAGGTGATGTAAGTAAGCCCTGCAGTAAATCCAGATTATTGGATAAGGACTGTAAACAAAACCTGCAAGGAAACCCTGTTGTCAGATAACAAGAATGTGCAAGTAGTTCAAGTTTGAAGGCAGACAAGTCACACATAAGAGCCCTTAGATTTCAGGCTTTCATGAGGTTCCATAGGTAAGTACCTTCTTGAGTTTAGTTGGCTCAAAACCTGTCCTATAAATAGAAACCGGGTTCTAAGGAGCTCAATATCATTGGATTGTTTTCTATGTTCATTGTTTTGGTTTAGCCACTTAACTGGCGACCAAAATATTCCAAGAAAACAACCCTCAATGAGTGTAGTATCGAGTATCTACCAACTTCGGACTGCACCAAAGTCGGTCATCTCACTACCCCTAAAAAAGGCCAAGATGGTCAAGTAAGGTTCTAGGTCATTAGTGCTTAGTGACATCACTCAGCGGCCCCGTACTCTCCTTGACTTAACTCAAGGGTTACCGGTACTCACAAATATGTCGCACTAATATAGCTATTGCTTCAACCGTGTCGGTATACCCCGCACAGTTTCCACAATGTATTGCTATCTATGAATGTTTCCCCAAATCCGGGTGGAGGATTTATAGAACTCCTACAAGCCCACAAAATTAAAAGCATACAAAGCAATATAATTGAAAACACAACTGATCTAGTCCTAAGGTACACCTCACTTAAAAACAATCCCCAGCAGAGTCGCCAGTTCTGTGATCGGTGGGAATGAGAACTGACTGTTTTGGAATGTTGGTTCGCGTTTGCGTTTGTTTTTGCAAAATGTCGCGGTAAGCAAGAGTCACCACCGTCTTTTATTTTATCCAACAAGGAAAGGACAAAAGCACAGAAAAATTCCTTTTCGAGATGTTTCTCGGGTTCGGGAGGTAGATTATAGAAAGGGAAGGTGTTAGCACCCTTTCTATCTGTGGTTATCCACGGGCTCTTAGGTACTTGCTCACTATGTTTTCAAAATTTTGCTTTTCTTTGTGTTTGTGGGTTTTTGAAAAGAGTTTTTGTTTGAAACTTCGATTTAACTCTTGCTTCTGTCCTCAAGAGTGTAATGAAGTGTTTTGAAAACTTTGTTCGAAAAGTGTAAGTGTGAAAAGTTTTGTTTTGTTTAAAAGAGAGCAAGTACTTAAGAACATCTACCTACTCAAAAAGGAATTAAACTGTGCAACTGTCCTTTAGACAGTGCTATCCCACTATTGAGGAGTAGGTAGCACCGTCGTTGGAGTTTTCGGGTCAATTCGGTTTAAGGGACGTGTGGTCACTAAAGCAACGTTAGGACGCTTTAGTGGTAATCCTAATGTCTTAGATCATTTTTATCGAGGCAACCATTTCGAGGCAACTTATGATCTTAGGATAAAAGGACGACCTCTAAAACATCCTATACTTAATGACCACGTTCGAGGCAACCAAGTGAGGTGTACCCTAGGAGTGACATGTGCGAGTGTGTCAATTTTCAGTTTATATTATCTTTGTACATGTTATGGTGAGCTACTGTTGATTTTAAGTTAAGATAGATCTTGTCATGCAATCCTAGTCAGCATACATTTAAACAGTTAATATATGTACAAGAATTTAAAGTGCGGGAATTGTAAATCCTACGCTATTACAAAGCTTCGGGGAGAGGGATTATTTACATGTCCAAAAATTGGGGAAATAAAAGCAGTAAAGTAAAAGTCTTTAGTTAAGCTATTACAAACCAGTAGGCAGTTACAATAAAATAAACGCGCGCGAATCTGAAAATAAACTCTAAAAATTCTAAGAATAAAATCTTTTTGTTGTTTTATTTTATTTTGGAAAAAAAAATGATCTAAATCTATTTAATTTTAGTTTTGAGAAAATATTAAGATAATTAAGAGATTAATTAACAAAGTTAATTTTAATAAAAAAACTAGCCTAATGTTTTTTTGTGGTTTTTTGATTTTAATGTTAATTAAAAAAAAAGATTAAAAAGATGTCAATGAAAACAAAAATAAAATACAAGGGGGGATCCTTCGATCCAGGGAAATAAAGGAGTTTCGACCCAGGGAGGGAATGGAAGCTTCGATCCAGAGAGGGTCATGGTCCTTTCGATTGGGCCAGACAGTAAGGCGTGAGTAGCCTTCGATCCAGGGAAGAGGATTGTCTTTTGATCATGGAGGTCATGGCTTTCGATCCAGGAATGAGATGCTTCCTTCGGTCCAGCATGCTAATAGGTTCGATCTAGAAAAGGTGTCTCCTTCGATCTGGAATGTTATACCTGCAAAAGTATGTTAGCGAAATAAAATGCAGGGCCTGGGTATTGAACCCCAGGCCCTTCGATCCTGCGCTTGCTGGGTTTCTTCAGGCTATGTCTGCAGTAAGTGTTGGCAAATGAAGAACATGACCTGGGCACCAAACCCAGGCCTTTCGATCCTGTCTAGGATGGCAAATCAAAGATAACAACAAGTAATAATGTGTTATGCAAATATGAGGTTGGATAGTTTACCCTTTCTTACCAACAGATTGGACTTTTAATTTGGGCGCTTCTTGGATGTAGGCACCTTCGATCTGGGCACTTCCTGGATGTAGGTACTTTTGATTTGGGGCTTATGTGGGTTGTGATCTTTTGTTGAAGGGTTGCTTTGGCCTGTATCACTTCTGAAAATGCTGATGACTTTTGGCAGCGTAACTCCAATGTTTTTTGTTCTCTTGTTGTGTGTTTTTTCGTGTGTTCTGTTTTCCTGCAGAGTTTTTGTGTGTTGGATATGTATGTTGGCCTCTGTATTTATAGGGGTGTGAGGGTGCAGTAATGGCAAGAGACAACCATTAAACAGGCCATTAAATGCCAAGAGACAAGAAACGAACACATTAAAAGTTTTCCTTTTTTGAAATATTCATGTCTCTTGAATGAACCTGGACACTTTTGATTTGAGTGCCTTCTTGATGACATCCTTCGAATGGCCCTTGCCCAAAGATCAATCGAAGGGTACTAATTAAAATTCAAATCGAAAGGCTTTGTTAACAGGCCAATCGAAAGGTGTTGTTTCATGCTAATCGAAGTGCTCCTTCAGAATACCAATCGAAGGGCCTTTTAGAATGCCAATCGAAGTGCTCCTTCAGAATACCAATCGAAGGGCCTTTCAGAATGCCAATCAAAGCGCTCCTTCAGAATACGAATCGAAGGGTCTTTCAGAATTCCAATCGAAGTGCTTGTCCAAAATGCCAATCGAAAGGCTCATTAAGAATACCAATCGAAGGGTCTTTCAGAATGCCAATCGAAGTGCTCCTTTAGAATTCCAATCGAAATGCTCCTTCAGAATGCCAATCGAAATGCTCCTTCAGAATGCCAATCGAAGGGTCTTTCAGAATGCCAATCGAAAGATACTTAAAGCACCACTCAAAAATTTTCTTTTTCCTTAGGCAAGGGTTTCTGGTCAACCATGCAGGGGGGAGACTTTGGAAAACATGAGAGGGCAAATTTTGGGGTACAACAGGTAATATATAAGCTGTCTCAAATAAAGAGACCTGTCACTTACTGTTTTAGGAAGGATTGTAAAAAATGACTTTATGGGGAAAGCAATATGACCTCCTGGGGAATGAATCATGACTTCCTGGGGAAATGCCAATATATTCTTGCTGAGGAGATAAAGGTCTTCCCGTGCAAAATAAATACATATTCTCAAACCAAGACTCGAAGCTTGCAGAAATCCAAAGTAATAATATTGCTGGGCAACAAAGATTCAATCTAGAAATAAACTGGAGTAAAATAGTCTACCAAAATACATTCTTTTAGAAATAAAATCAAAAGGGAAACCCAAATCATCCAGACAAAGAGCTGTACAGGAAGGCTAAAGCAAAAATCTTCCATGAGGGATAACTCAGTGGGAAAATTGAAAGAATATACACTTTCTTCTTAAGGCCGACACTCTATTGGAGAGAGGACAATACAAATCTACAAAACAGGGAAATACATTCACAAAATATTAACGAATGTGAATGAGCAATAATTTGCCAATTTTAGCTATGCATGATGCATGTATGAATGTATGAGTGTTATCGTGCATATGCTGACAAAACAAACATATAATATTGTGGATAAACCAACAAAACCAACTCGGGAACAAACAACACTCGGCTAAATCACATCCAAGATGGACATTCCATAAGAAAATAAGCACCAACTGAGGAAACAAAGCCTACTGCCTGGCTTAACTTCACTGGGGAGAAACACAATTCGGAAGTAAACAAAACATAGCGACCAAATAGTACAGATACAGAGATACAACATCCTCTCCCAGGCTTTACCAGGGAATAGAACTCATACTTCAACGGGGAAACAAATGTAACGCTTCTACTGGGGATTGAAAAATCAATTTCAAGTAGAGCAGACATCAAATCATTAAAACATTCACTGGGGAATTCGTGCCAACTTCATTGGAGAGGTCAACACCACATTCACAAAGGTAAAACCAGTATACGTTCTTCACAGGAGAAATCTTGGATTGAACCTTCATATCATGCAAAATCAGAAAAGAGGAGAAATGAACCAAAACTTGACTAGGGACACTGGAGTCACAAACCTAATACAGCGAAAACATCTTGAGAAAAACTTCCTCGGGAAACAAAACTTTAAAATAACTGGAGTTCTTCCATTCCTGGGACCACCACTTTTGTATTTTTCTCTTGCGTCCCAAATTTTAAAGTAAAAGCAAATTGTAAATTCTTTTTGAAAATCAATTTTGTTATTTAATCTTTTCGCTTTGAAAGTTATATCAATAATAAATGGAGTCTTTGCAAGCTAAATAAAATAAGAAATACAAAGAATTAGGTAAAAGCTCAAATTTCATTAATAGAATAGTAGTCTGCGAATGGCGAGACTCCATGGATGATTACAAAGTTCAGGAAATGGTAGTATATAATGTAAAAGATACATTGAGATACAATGACCACTATACCCTCTAACAACTTTTGAAATCCTTAGCAGCAACTTCTATTGAAGTATGATGAGGATCCGAGAAGATTGTTGCTCCAACGATCAAGTCTTGTCTGATGTAATTACTTGCCAAGAAAGTCCCTAACTTTTGCCTAAGCTGCCCTTGCGGGTTTTCAACTTAGCGGGAAATTTTATTCTGTTTATGTCTCTAATTTTTGCCTAGACCGCCCTTTGGGTTTTCGGCCTACCGAGACGCTCTTTTTTTCCTAAGTCGCCCTTTCGGGTTTTCAACTTAGCGAGCTGTTCTTTTGTTTCTTTAGGTGAAGTATTTCTTGACTGCATCAGCATTCACGGGACGTGGGAACTCCTCGCCATCCATAGTTTCAAGAATTAATGTACCACCAGAGAAGGCTTTCTTGACAACATATGAGCCTTCAAAATTGGGAGTCCACTTGCCCCTAGAATCAGCGTTAAAAGATATAATCTTCCTGAGCACAAGGTCTCCTTCTCTAAATTCACGAGGTTTGACCTTCTTATCAAAAGCTTTATTCATTCTCTTCTGATATAACTAGCCATGACACAAAGTCGTCACTCTCTTCTCTTCAATCAAATTCAATTGGTCAAACCGGTTCTGGATCCATTCAGCCTCTGACAGCTTGGTTTCCATTACCACACGCAAAGAGGGAATCTCAACCTCAATTAGGAGTACCATTTCCATTCCATACACAAGAGAGAACAGGGTTGCTCCTGTTGAAGTGCAGACAGATGTTCGATATCCATGCAAAGCAAAAGGGAGAATTTCATTCCAATCCTTATAAGTAACAACCATCTTCTGGATGATCTTCTTGATATTCTCATTAGCAGCTTCAAAATCCCCATTCATCTTTGGCCTGTACGGAGATGAATTGTGATGGACAATCTTGAATTCTTCACATAGTTCTGTCAACATCTTTTTGTTCAGATTCGAGCCATTGTCAGTGATAATTCTGCTCGACACACCATACCGACATATGAGATTATTCTTAATGAAGTGCACAACCACCTTCTTGGTGACGTTAGCATATGAAGCAGCTTCCACCCACTTGGTGAAGTAATCAATTTCTACCAAGATAAAACGGTTTCCATTCTAAGCTTTAGGTTCTATCATTCCAATCATGTCAATACCCCACATAGAGAAAGGCCACGGGGAAGAAATAACATAGAGAAGTGTCGGAGGAACATGAATCTTGTCTGCATAAATCTGACATTTATGGCACTTCTTCGAAAATTTGTAACAGTCAAATTCCATTATCATCCAATAGTAATCTGCCCTTAGCATCGTTTTAGCCATCGAATGTCCATTGGCATGAGTTCCAAATGAACCTTCATGAATCTCATGCATCAACATGTCTGCTTCGTGTCTATCCACGCATATGAGCAAGACCATGTCATAATTTCTTTTGTACAACACATTTTCACTGAAGAAGAAGCTGCCAACCAGTCTTCTCAATGTCTTTCTATCTTTATTTGACGAACCAATCGGGTATTCCTGAGTTTGGAGAAAATGCTTGATATCATAATATGAAGGTTTCTCTACTTCTACCTCCTCTGTTGTAAACACATGAGTGGGCCTATCCAGTCTCCGAACCATAATTCGAGGTATATCATTCCAAGTATTCACTTGATACATAGAATCCAGAGTTGCCAGAGCATCCGCCATTTGATTTTCGTCTCTGGGGATGTGATGGAATTCAACCTTATTAAATAAGGGTAACAATCTTCTAGCATAATCTTTGTAAGGGATCAAGCCGGGGTGACGAGTATCCCATTCTCCTTTAATCTGATTTATTACCAAAGCTGAATCACCATACATATCTAAAATTTTAATTCTGAGATCAATAGCTTCCTTGAGACCAGTGATGCAAGCCTCATATTCTGCCATATTATTAGTACAATCAAATGTCAACCTTGCAGTGAAAGGAATGTGCGATCCATGTGGAGTGACAATCGCAACACTAATTTCTTTACCATAAGCATTCACATCTCCATCAAATATCATACTCCAACGAGATTCAGGATCAGGACCTTCCTCAGGAAATGGTTCATCACAATCTTTCACCTTCAGAAACATCACATCCTCATCAGGAAAGTCATACTTTGGAGATTAATGATCATCAACTGGTTGGTGAGCAAGATAATCTGCCAACATGCTACTCTTAATAGCCTTTTGAGTGCGGTATTTGATGTCATATTCAGATAACAACATCTGCTAGCAGGCAATTCTCCCAGTAAGAGCAGGCTTTTCACAAATGTACTTGATTGGATCCATTTTGGAGATCAACCAAGTGGTGTGATTCAACATATACTGCCGCAAACGTTTTTCCGCCCAGGCCAGAGCACAACATGTCTTTTCCAGCATGGAATACTACGACTCACAATCAGTAAACTTTTTACTGAGATAATAAATGGCATACTCTTTCTTCCCCGTTTCATCTTGTTGTCCCAGAATACAACCCATGGAATTATCTAACACTGTCAGATACATAATCAACGGTCTTCCTTCAACAGGAGGGAGCAAGATAGGAGGTTCAAGCAGATATTCTTTAATACTTTCAAATGCCCTTTGGCAGTCATCTGTCCACACATAACCTTGATCTTTCTTTAACAACTTAAAGATCGGTTCACATGTTGCAGTCATGTGGGAAATGAATCTGGAAATATAATTTAAACGCCTAAGGAACCCTCTGACTTTCTTTTCAGTTCTTGGCGCTGGCATCTCTTGAATTGTTTTGAATTTATCAAGGTCAACTTTAATTCCTTTCTGGATAACAATGAAACCCAACAATTTCCCTGATCACATTTATTTGGATTCAAGGGGAGACGATACTTCCTCAAACTCTGAAACAACTTCAACAAATCTTCTACATGCCCTTCTTCAGTCTGGGATTTAGAAATCATATCATCAACATATACTTCGATTTCCTTGTGCATCAGACCATGGAATAGGGTCGTCATAGCCCTCTGGTACATTGCACAAGCGTTCTTCAACCCGAAGGGCATCACTGTGTAATAGAATGTTCCCCAGGGTGTGATAAATGTTGTTTTTTCCATGTCCTCTGGAGCCATTCTTATTTGATTATACTCAGAAAATCCGTCCATGAACGAGAATACTTTGAATTTTGTTGTGTTGTCCACTAACATATCAATGTGTGGCAATGGAAAATCATCTTTTGGACTAGCTTTATTTAGATCTCTGTAATCTACGCACATGCGTACTTTTCCGTCTTTTTTCGGTACTGGGAAAATATTGGAAATCCACTGAGGGTACACTGATGTCACAAGAAAACCGACATTAATTTGCTTTAGAACCTCCTTTTTTATCTTTACTGCCATATTTGGGTGAGTTCTTCTCAACTTCTGCTTGATTGGCGGACACTCTGGTTTCAATGGCAAACGGTGCTCTACAATATCTGTATCTAGACCATGCATATCTTGATAATACCAAGCAAAAATATCCACATACTATTTCAACAACTCAATCAAATTGCTCTTCACATCAGGATGCAGCAACACTTCGATCTTGACTTCTTTCGTATCTTCTTCCGATTGTCATATTTAGCGAAAGTGGGGACCTTGAATTTCTGCGGGTTGACAACCCCTGAGACAAGTACTAGCTCTTCAAAATCCAACCCGGGTACCCTCTGGATCTCTATAGCATTGAGGCAATCCTCCAACTGCTTGTATTTATCGTCACCTGAGGGATATTGTTCTTCAGAGTAGTCCACTTCTTCCTCTTCTTTAGACTCTGGGTGTTCACTCCCTTCCTTGTTTTTTCCTTCTTTATTATCTCCTTTACCCTATGAGGTTGCGAAATCTAGAGTTCGCCTGGATGGTCCTTTGAACCTTCTTCCTAGATTCAAAACACTGATTGGTTTCTTCGTTTTCTTATTCTTATCTTTGATCATCAAAGCCTTCAAGTCATCTTGCCCTTTGGCCAGAGCCAAGAACATTTGTTGGAATTGAGCGTTTTGTGCTTGAAGATCCTTTACTGTCTGTTCAATATCCATCTCACTAAAATAAATAGTAGAAAGATAAGGAGACTTGTTGTAAGAAACCTGTTTGTGTCATGACGAATGAAAATGCATATGCAAATGATTTCAAGGATATTAGAGATTTAAATTTGTTTAGACAAAAAATGAAACACACGTTGTATTAGTAAATTCAAGTTCGAGTACATCATGCCTCTTTGGGCTTACAATGAAAGAAATAAAATACAAAAAACTCCTAAGAAAAAAAGGTTGAACACATCCTCTTTGGTGCGATGTAGGCGTTCAAACTCCGCTCTTCATGAAGCTGCTTGGTGAGTTCCATAACTTTCTTCTCACTGGCGTAGAATTGGGCTTCGAAGGTGTCTCATTCTTCCTTTAGCTGAATCCAACCCCTTTTCAAGTCTTCAAGAGAGGTATGCATGTTAGGATGAAGGATAGTATACAAGACATCTCCTTCAGCAACAGGCTCCATGATAATGGGGAGGATGGAGGGGTAAGGCATTACGAGACTCTGAGCACGATATCGCACCCACCTAAGATAAGGATCAAGGGGAATAGAGTTTTTGTGTCCCAATGTCTTATTATTCACCTTTTTTACCATCCTCCAAGCTCGTACAAACCTCTGACGGTAGCCTTGATCGTCACTCTCATAGTCGAACACCATAGCTTGGATGAGCATATCATGAGGACCATCTCTTTGGGCATACCCAAATTGTCGTAAAGCTAAGCAAGGGTGGTAAGTGATACCTCCCCTAATGTCAAGCAGAGGGACATTAGGGAATTCCCCATAACAGTCAATGATAGAAGTATCTTCCAAGGATCGAGAACACCAATAAATGTCAGAGTGGGTGAGGGACATCATCCTTTGAGACCATGTCAATCCTTGCTTGTTCTTCAATATTGATCGAGGTAGATGCGAAGTAAAACACTTGGCGAGTAGGGGAATACAACCCAAGAGAGTACATCTTGTCTTCATGGTGAGAGTATGGAAACCATGTAATATGTCTCCAAGCAAAGTGGATATAGGATTACAAGAGAGGAAGACTTTGATGGAATTCACATCTATGAATTGGTCCGAATTGGGAAACAAAACCAAACCATAGATTAGAAGGGCCATGATATCTTCAAAGGCTTGAAAATCCATATCTTCCCAGAACAAACGAGCCTTCTCCAATAGAAACTTGGTTAGGAACCCTTTAACTCCACTTCTTGTTTCCCAATTTTCTATAATGCCGGCTCTCTTCAGATGCAGGGCTTCGGCAATGACTTCAGGTTTCGGAATCCCTTCTAAACCGGTGAATGGTATTTGATCAAGCACGAGCACTCCTAATAGTATAGAGAATTCTTCTAGTGTAGGCACCAACTGATAGTCAGGAAAGGTGAAGCAATGATGTATGGGATTAAAGAATTGGAAGAGCACACACATCATTTCTTCTTGGAAATTAGCGGTAGACAAACTGAGGAGTCTACCATATTTATTGGTAAAAGGAGAACCTCCAGGCACCCTTAATGCTAACTCTTGGAGTTAAGGGTGCGCTTTAACGAAGCTGATTCAGATGGTATTCCTTCGGACGACATTCATGGCCTACAAAACAAAGAAAATATAAATTCCTAAATCCTTTAAATGGTTAGTGAGAATGCTTATGATGTTATGATGTTTATGATGTTATGTACAAGTATGCAAAGCAAGCAAGTTGTTATGTACACACAAAGCAGACAAGTCTTTAAGTTTAGGCTTGCATGTAGTTTGTAGGTAAGTACCCTCTTGAAGTTTAGTTGGATCAACCTGTCCTAGAAAGTAACCGGGTTCTAGGGGAACTCAATATCACTGACCTTTCTTTTAGGCATTGTCTCAGCACAATCAATCTTTCCTTGCGGCTGAGATATCCCAAATGTTCGGTCTTAATGAGTGTAGTATCGAGTATCAACCAATTTTCAGCTTTCCATCGAAACCGTCTATCTCACTACTTCCTAATGGCCAAGTTGTTCAATTAAGGTTCTAAATTCAGTTAGTGCTTCATGACGCTGCTCAGCGGCCCGTATTCTCCTCGATTTAACACAAGGGATACCGGTACCAACAAATGTGTCACACTAACGTAGCCATTGCTTCAACCATATTGGTCTATGCCGTACAATTTCCACAATCTATTGCTACTTACCTGAAAAGGTGCCCCCAGATCCGGGTAGAGGATCAAAAACAAATCCCAAACAAGGAACCATAATGTAAAGCAAACAAATAAAAAAAAGCAAGTAAAGGTGATCTAGCCCTAAGGTAACCCCACTTTTAAGTAAGTCCCCAGCAAAGTCGCCAGTTCTGTAACACGGTAGGAGAACTGACTAGGGTTTCTTGCATTTGATCGCAATTGTTGCAGATAGCAAGAGTCGCCATCGAATTTTCTTTTATCCAAAAGGAAAGGTTGAAAAGAACAAGAAAGACCTTTAGAGATGTTTTCTTGAGTCCGGGTGTATGTTATGAAAAGGGAAGGTATTAGCACCCTTTTCATTCGTAGTTATCTACGGGATCTTATTTGCTTGCTAGATCACTTGCTTTTGTTTGAAAATGTGCTTGTGGCGTGGGTTTTAAAAGTATTTTGAAAAATAATGTCTTTGAAATGGTTCTCGTCTCTATAAGAACGCGTACAAAGTGTTTTGCCTTTTGAAAATGTTTCAAAGTGAAAGTGTTGGCGTATAAGATGTTTTTGTTGTGAGCAAGCAAGCAACTAGAAGCATCCTACCTACTCAAAAGGTCTATGTTCTTTTCCTCCTCCTTTAGATGTTGCTATCTTACCATTGATTTGGTAAGAAGCTCTATCATTGGATGTTAAAGGACGGGCGTGGGACGTTTGTATAGTCATAGAAGGCAACCTATGGGACGTTTTAGCAATGTTGTTTAGGGACTAGATCGTTTACCGAAGGAATCATTAAGGGTCATAGAGGGACTACGATCTTATATCGAGGGTCTTTGCTAAAACGCCCATATTCGAGGGACATGACTATTTTTCCGAGAAAACAAGTGGAATTACCCTAAGGGTGCATGTGTATGGATATTGTGTTTGATTGCATGCATTTAGTCTTTGATTAGAAGTTGTCTACTTGTTATTTTTATCTTATCATACATACTCTATTTTACTAGCAATCATATAAAAATAATAAAATCCATAAAGATAAAATCCTACACTATTACAACCATATTGAATATCATGAAAATATAAAGCCAAAAATAAAATAAAAGTAGGAAAAATGGGTTTTTCGATTTAGGCAGAAACACCCTTTGATTCTGCATTTTCTGGCTTCCTTCGATTTGGGATCTGGAGTCAGTAGAGTCATGCCCTTCGATTTGCCTTTCTGTCTCCTTCGACTGGGGGTTGGAATCAGTGCGGGCATGACTTTCGTTTGGGTCTGGAAGTCAGCATGGTTCTATCCTTCGTTAGAGGCTTGGAGGCAGCAAGGTTTTGTCTTTCGTCCGAGGCTTAGAAACAACAAGGTTCTGGCCTTCGTTTGAGGCGTGGAGGAAGCAAGGTCCATTCCTTCGTATGAGGCCTGGAGTCAGCAAGGTTCATGCTTTGCCACAGGCTCCTTGCTGACTCCTTCGACTGTAAGCATGTTGGACCCTCAGATTGTGATTCGAAAGGCTTGTGCAGCTAGCCAATCAAAGGGTATAATAAAATTGTCTTAAATTCTTAAAGTGAAACATTCAAATGTAACTGCAGTTCAGGGGTTTGCACAAAACCATTGGGTCTCAAATTCCAAAGCCTAACTAATCAGAGTTGAGTTTTCAGTATATGGGCAGTCAGAACCGAAAGCTAAAACATGGTCTAGCTCCTTATATGAAATATCTACATTTTTATTTATTGGCATGTGCACATGATATTAAAATAGAATAGACTCAAGCTTGAAGGAAACTTACTTCTTGAAGTTCTTAAATCGAAGGGAAATGCAAGTGCCTTCTTTGATGGAGAATGGGAGTTTGTTGGGGCCTTTCTGAGGGTAATCCAGTTACCACTTTGTGAAAGCAGTCACTGAATTGAAATAGATTGTGTGAGTGGATTGAATTCTCTTTTATAACAAGTAATGGAATGAATCAAAGGCCTACTGTATGGTAGTTGGGGAAGTGGGTCGAAGGGTAGTTTGATGGTCACTTGAAGGGTGAATCGAAGGTTCTTACTTAGTGTATAGAAGTGTTTGAAAAAGAATGTTGGGAAGTGTTTGAGAATTTTTGAGAATTTTCGCAAGTCTTTTCTTGCAATCCTTCAGGCGCCCCTAACATGTGTGGTGATGTCACCTATTTATAGATGGCCTGGGTTGATGTTTTGGGAGGGAAAACAAAAGGCTAAAACAAAAAAGGTATGTTGTATTTGTAGCTTTCGAGGGACAGTGTTTTTATGCCATTTTGGTGCAAGGAATAAGGCAGCGTTGTAGGACTGTTGTGTAGCAGTTTTGGAGTTTTATGGCCAGTGTATCAGGCCTGAACCTGGAAGCGCATGAGACTTGGTCAACAAATGCCTTTGGCATCTCAACTTTTTGTCTTGACCCCCTAGTCCTACCTTTCGACAAAATTCTTCAACAACCATTTCTTTTTCAAATCAAAGTGTCATTTGAAGTGGATATCCTTTGAAGGGGGCCAAATTAGTGCCTTTCGACCAGGCCCTTCATGGGTTCCTTCTAATGGTCCAAAGGCTCTTGGGATGGGTCAGTAAAATATGGCATTCGATTGGGACATCCAGACATGCCTGGCAAGTCCTTCGAATGCACCACCATGGTACTTCCTTCGCATGAAACAATGGCATAGTGCAGAATTAATGTGTTAAAGCAGGCCATTTCCAAATCAGATATTGCTCACTCAAATTTTCCTGCAAAAGGTCCATATGGACAAACCAAAGAGTGTATGCAGGAGGTTCCTGCATTGTGACCTTATGCAAACATGCCAAATGAAAGTTTGTAAAAAGGGAGCCACATGTCCAAACGAAAGCCATGACTAAAAGCTTGTGCTGAAGGATTCACACACCCCAAATGAAGTATGTGTGTAGATGATGAAAAGCTCAATTGAATCTTGCAATACTGGGAAATACATTGCCCAAAATGAAGGAGGCCTGCAGGGGGCAAGATGTGTAATCAAAAGAGGGCAGAAGAGAGGCTTTGGTCTCCTGAATCGAAGGACATCATTAGGAGGCTTTTTGCCTTGTGAGTTGAAGCTATTTGATGAGAAGTGTTACCCTGCTAAAGCTTCTAATAAGTTGCTTCAAATAGTGACTTTGGCCTTGCGCATGTTAACATGGTAGGAAATTATGCCTTGTAAGTCTTGGCTAACACGCAGGAAAGATGCTATGTGGCTAAACAAAAAACTTGCACAAATGTTCAAACAAAGTCTAGTACTTAAACGAAACAGGAAATGAACTTGCCCGAATGAGTCCAATGCCTCAATCGAAGAATGGAATGAACTTTCCCCAAAGGAGTCCAGCGCCCAAACGAAATATGCAACCAACGCCAAAGTGTCCAATCGAAGGATGCAAAATTGAAAAGAACTTGATTTTCCTTTAATTTTGTCAAAAGAGTTTTTTCATCTGTTTTGTCCTTTTTTAGCAATTTCTTCTTTAATCTTAATGCTAAAAAAATCCACATGTATTTTGTGTAGGTTTGAATTTTTGGGAGCCCCTTGTGAGAAATGTCTTGAAATGAGAGGGAAAACTTTGGGGTACAACAATGTGCAATAAATAATGATGTTTGGAAAATGGTTTTCATACATATACCATGATTGAATTTCAACTTGATGCTTACTTGAGCTTGTTTTCACATTCGGATGATACCTGTACCAATTTCGGTGGATTTTATTCCAACTTTTCGAGCACTTCAAAAATTGTAACAATGTTGTCTGGAATTTAATTTTACATGAAAAATGAGATTAAATTCTTGAATAATGCATAAGTGTGCTTAATCAGTCATTTCTTTGACACCGATACCAAGTTTGGTTGCTTTTAATCCGGTTTTGCCATCGATTTCATGTGTTACAACACCACTGCCCGGAGTACTAAGTATGGCATGTAGCATGATTTAATTACAACTAAGTGCATATGTGAGCTTGCTAGCATGTTTGATTGACACCGATATCAAGTACCGATGATTTTGACTCAACTTTTGTGCATTTTCATGTGTTAAAAAGTTGCTGCCAAGAAAATACATTTTGCATCTATGTTGTGTTTTAATTCATTCTAAATACATATTTGAGCTTAATTCTAAAAGTTCTTGATATCAGAGTTGAGTTTTCTCATTTTTACGATGACTTTTTATGCTTTCATGTTGTATGCATAGTGCTGCCCAATTTTTGGTTTTCATCTTCCTTCGCTTATTCGTACCTTGCTCCTTTGCATTTCATCGTTATTTTTGAGTTATAATTCGATACTTGAGTTTAGTTTATGTTGTGTTGTTATTTGTTAACTCATTTATGACATGTGCAAGTTTCCGAAGGCTTTATGGTGTGACACGCGACATTTAGATTATTGTCTTTCTTGTATAGGCTTATCTTGTTCAGGGACTTTGATTCAATGCGATGGAATTTCCGCATGCGATTTATTTTCGCATTTGCAATTTTGATTCAGATATTGGGTCTTATTTATGGTTGTTTCTCTGTTGCTTGGTGAAGCTCGCACAAAGTTTTCAGGTTTCTTTGCTTTCGTGTGATAAATGACGAACTTGAATTTGATCGGTATTCTCTTCTATTTATTTTCATCTCTCGCATCATTTACCACATTATTTTCCATGAGAAGTAGGACTAGAGATGCATGATTGGGAGTCCCTACTTTAGGTGGTAAATGCTATTTTAAAAGACCTTTAGAAGGAAATTCCTACTTGTGCTTGTTTATTTACCATTCTGTGTGTTTACTTTTGTGCCAAAGACCTCAAAGAATGAGTCCCATTCCCATTCCCCACTGATAAGTCCTCAAATAAGACAAGTAGAAAAGGGTCCGCAATCGACCCCCACAGTTTCTAGTCCATAAGTCATTTGTAGCTCGCGTTGTACGTTGATGCTATGAATCATGCTATTCTTGTATAGAGCCAATCAAGTGGAGAAGGGTTTGCAATCAACCCCCATGCTTTTTCATTAGCTTGTGTGTCATGTACGTTGATGCTCCAATGTGATCTTATTATTGCCTTCTTTCTCCTACCTCGATAGCACGATATCTTGGTCAGGTGTTTAGTTTCCTATGATGATTCACTTTCGTTATTCTCTTGCCTAGATACCGCGATATCTTGGTTAAGGGTCGACACCCCTTATTCTTCTTGCCTTGATAGCACAATACCATGGTTAAGAACTACCTATTCCCCAATTCTTGCTTGTCTCGATGATTCGATATCTTGGTTAAGCCTCCATTTATCCTACCTTGATAACTTGATATCATGGTTAGGTTCCCCTTCTCCCTTGTCCTACCTCGATGATACAGTATTATGGTTAGGCGTGATCCCTCTCCCTTTCCTTCATTGGTAACATGATACCTCAGTTAGGCGTGTGCTACTTGAGTGAGTGGATACTCCTTAAGCTTGGTGTGTTTACTTCCCATTGAATGTTTACATGCTCCCGTAGGATTTCTTGATTCAATCTGAGGAAGAGAGTTGAGATAGACCTTAGGTTGCAAACCATGTATGACAACTCTAGGCTTACTCTTATAGTCTCCCTTAGAACTTTTTTCTTTCTCTTTTGCATTTGCATTAAAACTAAAACTTATTTTTTCTTTCAAACTTCAAAACACTCTAATACTATAAAAACCCTTTTTCAAGGTAAAAAACACAAACCAATTCAAACTTCATTTTGTCGCTTGGCTTTTCTTTTTAAAACCCCTTTTCAAGGTAAAAAAACATACAATAAACTAAAATATGTGAGCCTAACTATGCCGCTCTGATTCCTCAAAAGGGATACGTAGGAATTAGGTTGCGGGGCTTAGGCGAGCAAAAATTTGTAAAAATTCATTCTTTTCCCCGTATTTTCTTTCGCATGCATTCCCTCTTAGCATTAAGCTTTAGACATAAAATTTTACACACCCTTAGATTAGAGCAAACTTAAGTGGATCATGTGGAGTACCACAGATGCATGGGGTGCAAATACCTTCCCCTCATGTAACTGACATTTGTACACTTTCTCTTGGTCGCAAGATCATCTTATCCATTTCTTTAGGGCTCTCTCGATATCTTCCCTTCCTTTGTGATAAATAGAGTTTGGTGGCGACTCTATGTTTTTTGCATGGTGCGACACGCGACGAGTGGAAAGAGCTTCATGTGGATTACGATAGATGTTTATGGTGCTAATACCTTCCCTTTGCATAACCAACCCCCGTACCTTGAACTCTGTGTTTGTTTCCGGTTTATTCACTCTTTTCCCATTTCCCTTTGGAAAAATAAAGTGTGGTGGTGACTTTCACTTATATGAGTTAAGTCAATCAATGACTTAGTCTCAAATTTTCATTGTTACAACTACTGCAACTGTGAGATCCTTGTGAAGGACCTCTATGCAAACACTGATGTCCTATGTGATGTTGCAACATCATACCTGTTTTTGGAAGATGGCTTGGAATTATGGTGTGAAGTTTGATACTCACCTTTTAATTCATAAGTGTGTTATCGAATGATGCTAGAGAATGATGTGGATAAGATTGTTCTTGAGGATGTTATAATGGGTCTATGTTGGACATTAGACCTAGTGCTCTGACTCATGATGATATTAAAATGCATGTTGGGAAGTGGTCGCTTCTGCTATAAGTTACTCTAGAAGGAATGGGTTTATTTGAGTCTTGTGAAGCAAGTGAACAGAGATCTATTATTATGGAGAATTTTATTGATGGGAATGACATCTCGCCTAACCAAAGAGTTCAGATACTTGGTTGAGGTAGTCTAGGGGTTTTGGATGTATTCTGAAGAAGCATAGTCGTATGTGTCTGTAAGAGTCGTGGTTGGCATTACAACATGTTCAACAGGTGTGTTGAACAAGGAGTGTAAAGCTGCTATTTTCCCTCTATGTGAACATAAAAATGAGTCTTGTGTTCTTCTTCACTATTTATGTGGTTCTTGTCAAAGGAGGACCGGTTACCTATGACAGGAGGAGTTGAAATTTTGTCTAGCATATAATGTTGAAAGAAGTGGAGTCTTCATATAGATTGCTTGAGGGTCAAGTAGGTTGTGCTTACGTTCCTCTTCTGAGGATGTGATGTCAGGCAAGATGTTCATACATTTTATTACTGGTACAGTTCAAGGTGGACTTGGCAGTTTGAGGTTGATTCCGTCATTAGGAAATCAGTGGGTTGAATCAAAATATGTTCATGCTCTTAGGAGTGATCTTAGAATCAATTTTTTTTAGAATTTATTTTTCTCTACAGATTGAAGTCAATATGAATGGAAGTTTTATGATAGAAAATATCATACTCAAGTCTCTCTAAGGAGTATATTTTAAATTCAGTAGAAGGCATTGTGATTATGCTTCAAAACATGGATGTCTATGAGTATTTCCTAGAAGAATATATTTTTGAACCACTTTGTGGCCCTAGTCTGAAAAATCTATGACTGTATGCTGAAAAAGGTAGTGTTGGTTCTTTTGAAGATAAGAGAAAGTAGACAATGTCTGGGTGGATGTCTGGACATTGTTCAAAACTTGGCCCTATAAAGATCAAAAAGTGGTACTCGTGGACAGTGTAATCAAGCACACGACAAAAGGAAGTTTGACACGTGTTTTTGACCATGCGTGCATATTCATTGGAATTTTTTTACTTCCAGGAGAAACAGTCCAGAATGAATAAAGGCATGAAGAATGCTTTATGAATGGTGCTCATTAAAGGAGAAACATTCAAAACAGACTTGGAAGGTGCACATTCATTTGTGCTGAAGTTATCTTCCTAAAATAACGCTCTCATTGACAAAGACCATTGCTACAGTCGTGAGTGTGATACGGTGGGAGAACTGACTTGAGGTTTTGCGTTTGTTTTCGCAAATATTTCGGTTGAGCAAGAGTCGCCACCGACTTTTTATTTTATCCTAAGGAAAGGTTAAAAAGAACAGCAAAAACCTTTGAGATGTTTTCTTGGGTTCGGGGAGTAGATTATAGAAAGGGAAGGTATTAGCACCCTTTCTATCCATGGTTATCCATGGGCTCTTAGTTACTTGCTTAGATCAACTTGCCTTGATTTTCAATTGTTTGAAATGGTGCTTTGTGTGTGGGTTTTGAAAATATTTTGAAAAGAGGCCAATGTGGTGGCAACCTTTGTAATGATCCATGTTGGGATGTATACAAAGATGTATTTGTCTTTTGAAAAGTTTTCAATGTTTTTGAAAGTTATCTTGAAAATGTGTTGTGATGTGTGTTTTGAAAAATAGGCAAGGGTTTTTGTTTTGCAAATTGGCAAGTAACCAAGAGCTATCTACCCTAAATTTCTCAAAGATCTTTGATATGTTTTAACCCTTTTAACAATTTTGTTCCACCATTGTATTTGGTGGACAATCTTGTGTTAGAATGCTAACGGGACGGGCGCGGGTCATCGTTTAGACCATGATTGCAATGGTGCCAAGTATCTTCGGGCAATTTTTCCTTTAAGGGACTTGATCATTTTTAGGCAACTTTCGAAAGCGTCATCGAGGGACTATGATCATTTGATTGTTTTGTTTTTGCCAAAGACACTTAACATGCAATATGGCCCATTATTTGAAGGCAACAAGTGGAGTAACCCTAAGGGTGCAAGTGTGATTAGTGTTGTCCATTTTCATGCTTGTTTATCTTGAAATTAGGTCAAACTATTTTTGGTTAATTTTACATACAAAACCCTAATTCTAACATGGCATAATTAGAAAGCTTTTAAATGCGAAAAATAAAAGGTTCTAAGTTATTACAACACAATATATGGGATGGGGGGTACAAAGGTTCAAATGGGGATATTTTAGCAAGAAATTAAACCTAAACTATTACATCCAAATTGAATTATACAAACTATTTAATATACAACAATTAAATAAAAATAAAAATATAATAAATGTGCAAGATGCAAAAAATGGTTTTTTTATGTATGAAAAAAAAAAGTATTCTTTATGTGTCAAATAAAAAAAAATTAATTAATTTTTGGTATTTTTATGTATTTAGGGTAAAACCCTAATTTTATAAATAAAAGGTATTAATTATTTAATATATGTAATATTTATTAATTATGTACAAAAAATAAATAAAAGAAGGTATATTGTAAAAAAAGTATTTTTGAGGTCAAAATATTAATAAAAATAAAATATATTAATTCTTTGTATTTTCCCTAAATATACTAATAAATATATAAGTATTTTACATTATTTATTAAATATATATTATATATACAAAAATAAAATATTTAATATTATTAAAAAAAGTATATTTTTATTATAAAATGTTTTCAAGAGATAACATAAAATAAAAATCAGAAATAAAATATGTTTGTATTATTTTTTAGTTATTTTAAATAATAGTATATTTGTGTTTATTTATATACAAAGCTAAATGAAACAAAATAAATGTCAAAAAAATGCAAAAAATGTGGGAAAAATATTTTTAATGTTTATTTATGTTTAGATAAAAATATAAAAACAAAATCAAAAGGAAAAAATCAAAAATAACAAAGATATCTCAAAAAGGGCCAGGGGGTGCATGTGTAAAACAGTGGTGTGAAAAGAAAAACATTTCAGGCCCAGCCCAGAACCTATCTTCTTCAACCTCCAGCATCTTTGTACAACCAACACATGCGTTTCTGCTATCTCATGATTCTTGGACTTTTAGCACAAACTCACAACATGAAAAATGTTAAGCATCAAGCCACGATTCCATACATATAAAAAACTTAACTTAACTCTCAGAAATAAGAGAGAATTTCTCCATCCGTAATTCTTAACCTAAGTTTTTGTCAATGTTCAGGTCTTAAATTCTCTCAGCACATGCAATATAAATGGAAAGTAAAGATATGTATAGCTTCAGGGGCATGAATAGAACATTTTTCATTCACAAACTTAGAGCTAACTCTTCCTATATTGAGAGATAGAAGTCCATGAACTTACCTGTTCAGCTTGGATCGTGTCTGACAATGGAGGCACTTTCAAGGCAAAATGAGGATTGGTACAGCTTGCTTGAAGTTCAGGGATGCTATTCCAACCTTTAACTTGCTTTGAAACCAACTGGATCAAGCTATGGCAATCAACCTGCAAAACAGAAAAAATGAAAATGGTGTTGTTGGTTAGAGGTGTTACAGGTCGTGTCCAATGCCTGGGATAGCTTGCATATATGGTATGGAATGTGTATGAACTGGACTTAGCAAGAATGCACGAATGGATTAGCTTATGGAAGTCCAACTGCAGAGGTTACTCTGTTTTCTGCAGTGGGAGGGTGTTTTGAGGTTTGATGATGTTTGGAAGGTGTTTGGCTCGTGCCCTAGCTTTGTTATATTATTTGGAAGGTGTACAACAACTTTGATTAAGCTTGTCTTGGCTGAAATGAGAGTTGGTGTAAGTTATGCCAAATTACTTCACACTTAAGCAAGAAATGGCAAGTTGGTTTTACAAGCTTGTGCAGGCCCCTCTAACATGTTGCAACCATCCCCCTTGATCAGTGTGATATGCTTCTGAACTTGTGCCCAAAGATATGGCCTTGTACTTCTTGATTTTCAAACTTGACATAAAGTTCTACTTTACAAAAATGGATAAATCACTTTTTCCAATTATGGCTCAATCTTGTATGCAATGCTTAAACACACAAGGTAAGACTTAAACATGAAGGATTGACATTAAATTTATGAGTGTGAATGAGATAAAGGACCTGTAATCTAGCTTAGAGCATGCTGAGTTCAAAAATGCAAAGTTATGGACATGTAAATTGGCCATGAACAAAGTGAGTTTTGCTCACATTGCCAAATTCGATTCTCTCTAACCACAAAGTTGTTTGATGAGTTCTTGGACATTTTGGAAAGCTTGGAATGTGTACTACAATCCATCTTTGTAATGAAAATTGAAATTCCAAGTGGAAGCATGTGAAAAGTAGCCATGAAGTTAGGCAAAAATCCTGCCTAGAATAGGTCACAATTTTTCTAAGTTAAGAATGTTTTGCACCCTTGTTCCAAAAATCATAACTTGAGCTACAAGCTTCTTTTGAGGAAACTTTGTGAATCAAAGTTGTAGATTTTGCAATGGACTACAACTTTCATGTTTTGACTTTTGTTTGAATCCAAATGCATCTTGATGAAAAAGTGGGACAAAGTTAGGAAACAATTAGGGATTTTCATAACTTAGAAAATTTCTAAGTTATGAAAATTCTTCATTTCAAACCCTAATTTGTGATTTTTGATTTCTTGGTGAACAAGTTTCACAATTTGGCATGTTTTGATGAAAAATGAATCTTGACACTTGATTTTGACCAAAAAATCAAAGTTTGACTTTTCAGTATACAGTCAAAAATTGATCAATTGACTGGAAAATTCATCTGTCAATCTTGTGCATTTGGGGTCTTTTGAACTTGTTGAACATGTCAAGACAATTCCATTGGGTCCTTGAGTCCATATATGAGCTTGGTTTGCCATTGGTTAGGTCAAACAGTCAAAAATTGCCTTTGTGCAGTCAAAACCCTAAAAATGACCATTTTGCCCTTTTGGTGATCTGATCAAATTTCTTGTGCAATTGTGATCCAAACTTGACCAAATGGTTCAAATGAGTTCATAATGTTGATGTGGGTCAAAAATCATGAGTTTTGACTGTCAATTGACCACAGTTGACTTTTTCCCCAATACAGTTGATTTCTAGGTCAACTGTCCAGTTGACTGGGCAAAGATTGGAATCAAGGCTTGAAACTTGGTATGGGTAAACTTGAGAGTCCAATATGAAGCATGAAAGTCATTTTGGGCACTTTTGGTCAAAACATCTTTGTGCAAACTCAAACCCTAATTTGGGTCAACAGTGCAAGGAAGAGTCTTGAGCAGAGCAAACCCTAACTTGATCTTGAGCTCTAAGGGTCTTGTGATGAGAAAATGTTGAGGAAATGGGAGGGAAAATTTTGGGGTACAACAGTTGCCCCTGTCCAATCTTCTTGCACCTGAAGAGTTAGATTGGCAGGTTTGCCTTTCGCGTCTCGAAGGTAAAAGGAGATTGGACACTAGAGTGCCCTTAAATTTGCACTTATCAGGACAACGGATATGGGAATGGGCTTAGAGATGCCATTTGGAGATGAGCTTAAAGATGCCATCTGAAGGGTGACAGAATCTTGTCGGAGATGGGCTTAAAGATGACATCTGAAAGGTTTATTGAATTGTAGTGTGATGGGTCAGAAGAATAAGGATCAAAATGGTATCCGTGTCTGGAATGTATTTGAACTGTATCTAAGGACTGAGTTTGTATGAACAGAAGAATGGCCTCCGTGTCTGGGGCGTATTTGACCTGTAACTGTGTTTGAATTGTAGAACGAATATCAGAATGACTGCCGTGTCTGGAGTGTATCTGTATCGTATCTGGGTAACAGAGAAACATCTGTATGGAGCAACTGCGTGCTGGGGACAAATTCTGAATGAGTGACAGAATGGCAACCATGTTTGGAGCGTATCTGGACTGTATCTGAAGTTGAAAGTTGTATGAGTAGCAGAATGACTTCCGTGTCTGGAGTGTATCTGAAACTGTAACTAGGATTGAGATCCGTATGAGTAATAGAATGACTTCTGTGGCGAACGCACTGGAGAGAATCAAACTGCTGTTGTAAGGGTTAGAATGGTATCCGTGTTTGGAATGCATTGAACCTTGAGGTGGATAAATGAATCTGAATGAGAGATAGAATGGCTGCCATGTCTGGAGCGTATCTAGTCTGTATCTGATTGTTGTAGTCCGAATGAGTAGTAGAATGATCGCCGTGTCTGGGGTGTATCCATACTGTATCTGAATAATTGTTAATGATAGCCTTTTAACCTTATCCTGAAAAGGGTGAAATGTTAGCTAAAACACAAAGTTATGTTGCATGATATGTATGATGCAAAATATGTTATATCAGTGTTTATGATATGAATGTAGATGAATGCATATGTAAGCTGAAGAGCCGTCTTTGCTGAGGATAGATGAATCCTGGAAATAAAGAATCTTGACTGCCGCCGGGAAAGTGAATCTTTGACTGTTGCAGGGGAAGACAAGAATTTTGATTGTTGAGGATGAAACATCCTTGTTGCCTACTGCTGGAGAATTAGGAGTTTTGGGTTGTATACCAATCTTCTGGGGATTCTTGTCTTGAGGAGATCTTCACTGGAGAACATCTGATTATCCTATGAGGCACTGAGAATGAACCTTCATTCTGCTTAGGGAATACAAGATCTTCAATCGTTGAGGGATCTTAGGGCCACTGCTGGAGAACTGGTATTCCTTGGTGACTTGCGGGGAATGAGAATTCCTAAAGATCTCTACTGGGGAAGTTCAGAATCTGATAGACTCATGCTGGAGAGGTATGACTGAGAATTTTCAGTTTGGTGGCAGGTAGCTCTGTGGGGAGAAGTTTCACTAGCCTGGTTCAGCTGGAGATTGATGGCAGGAAATCTTAGCTCCGTTGGGGATCGGATTTTCAAATTTTTAAGGCTCCACTGGGGATTCTGAAACTTAACTCTGAGGGGAATTGAGTTCTGGAAGGCTCTCTGGCTGGGGAATTTGGAGTTTAGCTCTGCTGAGGATTCCTTCTGAAAGGGCATCAAGATATCTATTTGTACCTTTAACCTATCAGTAATCATCTTTCTTGATTCATAAGGAAATGATTATGTTCAAATGCATATGCCTATTTAACAAAACATTGGACGTTTCTCAGATAAAACATAAGTGCAAAATAAAAGAGAAAAGGAAGACAACGCAAATTTATGTATTTGGAAAAGTATTTGTATTAACTTTCTATAAGTATATTTGTACAGAGGAGACAATCGTCCTAGTAAGAGGATGTCGTCGTAAAAATTGAAAAATTTATACAAAAGAAAGATGGCTATGTGAAACAATTCCATGGGGTTCCATTCTGCTATAGCCTTCACAACTCTGAACATCTGTCCATTCAATGCTTCGTCTGCCGATGACTGGATTGATTAAAAGCTTGGAGCTGGTTGATGAAGAGATTATCCTTAAAGTGATCCGACGAGACATAGTCATACGCTTTAATTCCCTAACTTTTGCCTGAATCGCCCTTTCGGGTTTTCGATCCACCGGGAAACCCATTTTTGCCCAAGCCGCCCTTTCGGGTTTTCAACTTTCCGGGTGTACATATTTTTTTGGTTTTATCCCTAATTTTTGCCTGAACCGCCCTTTCGGGTTTTCGGTCCACCGGGATGCCCATTTTTGCCCAAGCCGCCCTTTCGGGTTTTCGACTTGTCGGGTTATTTTATGCGTAGTATCTTTTGACTATGTCCGCGTTCGCAGGGTGCGGCAAATTGTCGCCGTCCATGGTGGTCAGAATCATTGCACCACCAGAAAATATGCTCTTGATCACAAATGGTCCTTCGTATGTAGGAGTCCATTTGCCCCTGGGATCACTTTGCGGCAGGATAATCTGCTTGATTACGAGATCTCTGACTTGATATACCTGACGTCTGACTTTCTTGTTGAAAGCCTTGATCATCCGCTTTTGATACGTTTGACCATGGCACACAGCAGCGAGTCGCTTCTCGTCGATCAAATTGAGTTGATCAAGTCGGGTCTGAATCCAATCATCTTCACTCAAACCAGAGTCCTTCATAATCCTCAAAGAGGGAATTTGAACTTCCATGGGCAAGATAGCTTCCATGCCATATACCAAAGAAAATGGGGTTGCCCCGGTTGAAGTATGTGCCATCGTACGGTATCCATGCAGAGCAAACGGTAACATCTCATGCCAGTCCTTGTAAGTGACTGTCATTTTCTGAATTATCTTCTTAATGTTTTTGTTCGCAGCTTCAACAGCACCGTTCATCTTCGGCCGATAGGGAGATAAATTGTGATGATAAATCTTGAACTGTTCGCACAATGCGGTGATTATAGTATTATTCAGATTTGTACCGTTGTCTGTGATGATCCTGTCTGGAACACCATACCGGCATATGAGGTTTTGCTTGATGAAGCGGGCAACCACATTTTTAGTGACAGAGGCGAAAGAAGCTGCTTCGACCTATTTGGTGAAGTAGTCAATGGCAACCAGGATGAAGCGATGTCCGTTGGAAGTCGTGGGCTTGATCTCTCCAATCATGTCAATGCCCCACATTGCGAATGGCCAAGGAGCTGTCAGCACGTTGAGAGGAACTGGAGGAATATGAATCTTGTCAGCGTAGACTTGACACTTGTGGCAAGTACGGGAGTGCTGATGGCAACTTGCTTCCATGGTAGACCAGTAATAGCCTGCCCTTAGGATCTTTTTAGCCATAGTATGCCCGCTCAAATGGGTGCCAAATGTACCGTTGTGCATCTCTGTCATGATTAACTCCGCTTCAGCTTTGTCAACACATCGGAGTAAAACACAATCATGGTTGCGCTTATAGAGGATGCCATTGCTCAGGAAGAACTTGGCAGCAAATTTCCTTAGGAACTTCTTGTCATTTACGGAAGCTCCTTCAGGATATTCTCTAGTCTGGAGATACCTTTTGATTTCGTGAAACCAGGGTTGTTCCACTACTTCTTCAGTATTAATCTCATGACAATGCGCAGGTTCATCCATTCGCTCGATGGTGATTTGGGGAGCCTCGTTATCCCAGTTGAGTTTAAACATAGAAGACATTGTAGCCAGAGCATCTGCTAGCTGATTCTCTTCTCGCGGGAAATGCTCGAAGATAACTTGCTTAAAATGAGGCAACAATGTCAGGACATGTTCTCTGTATGGGATAAGATTGGGATGTTTGGTATCCCACTCTCCTTTGATTTGACTGATAACCAAATCTGAATCCCCAAATACGATCAAAGATTTGATCCCCAAGTCTATAGCGGCCTTGAGACCAAAGATGCAAGCTTCATATTCCGCCATGTTGTTTGTGCAGCTGAAGCAGAGTCGAGCCGTGAAAGGAGTGTGACAACCTTCCGGGGAAATGAGTACCGCACCGATACCGTTTCCAAGTGCATTTGAAGCACCATCAAAGTACAGGGTCCATCGGGATCCCTTTTCGGGTCCGTCATACGGCCCGTTACCTTCGATGTTGTCCAAATTCATGATGTCTTCATCTGGGAAGTCAATTCTCATGGTTTGATAATCTTCGATAGCTTGATGAGCTAGATGATCAGCTAGTACACTCCCTTTTATAGCTTTTTGAGTGGTGTACTGGATGTCATACTCAGTTAGGATCATTTGCCATCTAGCTATTCTTCCAGATAAAGCAGGCTTCTCGAAGATATACTTGATAGGGTCCATTTTGGAAATCAACAAGGTGGTATGAGTCAGCATATACTGCCTTAGTCGGCGAGCAGCCCATACCAAAGCACAACAAGTTTTCTCGAGCAGTGAGTAGCGAGTCTCACAGTCGGTAAACTTTTTGCTAAGGTAATAAATAGCATGCTCTTTTCGACCAGACTCGTCATGCTGCCCCAAAACACACCCCATTGAGTTATCCAAGACGGTTAGATACATGATCAATGGTCTTCCTTCGACGGGAGGCATCAGAATAGGAGGTTCTAGCAAATACTCCTTGATCTTATCAAAAGCAGCTTGGCAATCGTCGTTCCATTCGACTACCTGATCTTTCTTTAATAATTTGAAAATTGGCTCACAGGTAGAAGTCAGATGAGAGATGAATCTGGCAATATAGTTCAAGCGCCCCAAGAACCCTCTAACCTCCTTCTCAGTACGGGGAGCAGGCATTTCTTGTATTGCTTTTACTTTTGCTGGATCGACCTCAATGCCTTTGTTGCTGACAATAAACCCTAGAAGTTTACCAGACCTAACTCCAAAAGTACACTTACTTGGATTCAGCCTGAGTTTGTACTCTTTCAACCTGGCAAACAGCTTTTCCAGGTGTTCAAGGTGTTCCTCCTCTATTTGTGACCGAGCTATCATATCGTCTACGTAAACTTAGATCTCATGATGTATCATATCATGAAATAAAGCTACCATGACGCGTTGATAAGTTGCCCCTGCGTTCTTCAGTCCGAACGGCATCACCTTGTAACAGAAAGTACCCCATTGTGTAACAAAGGTTGTTTTCTCCATGTCCTCGGGGGCCATTTTAATTTGATTGTAGCCCGAGAATCCATCCATGAAGGAAAACACTTTGTGCTGAGATGTGTTGTCAATCAGAATGTCAATGTGCGGTAGCGGAAAATCATCTTTGGGGCTGGCCCTATTCAAATCCCGGTAGTCTACACACATCCTAACCTTGCCATCTTTTTTAGGAACTGGCACGATGTTAGCAACCCATTGTGGATAGGATGTAACAGCCAGAAAGCCAGCGTTGAATTGTTTCATCACTTCTGCTTTAATCTTCTCAGACATGTCGGGCCTCATTCGGCGAACCTTTTGCTTTATCGGTGGACAATCCTCTCTTGTAGGGAGACGGTGAACCACGATGTCTGTGTCTAAACCCGGCATGTCTTCATAAGACCAGGCGAAGATTTCAACGTACTCATTTAACAGCTGTATCAGGCGCTCCTTGACACTTGGTTCCAGATTGGCACCTACTTGCACTTCCTTTCGGTATTCCTCCGTTCCTAGGTTGACAGTTTCCAACGACTCTTCGTGAGGTAAGATGGCCCTTTCCTCTTGTTGTAGAAGTCTGGCTAGTTCCCCTGGTACTTCACAACCTTCGTCATCTTCATACTCAGCCTGATTGACCAGATCTTCAGAGTTATTGAAGGACATAGCAGAATAGTCACCCATAGAATCCAGAGTGGATGGGTACCTGCATTTGTGAGCGTGGGTGTGTGTAAGGGATAGCCATCTTTAAACAAAAATGCAAAAAGGAAGGAAAATGAACACAACAGTTTATCGATAAAAACGTCCAATGAATCATTAAACATGGCATATGGATATGAAGATAATCAAAACCCTTACAAATGGACCTACATGCCCCGGGCAAGGCATGAGGTGAAAAAGTAGTGTACGGATTGTTCAAAAGTAATTATTACAGACCAAAGGAAATGTTTGACAGATAATTACTGATTAATAAAAGTAATGGGGACAAAGTCCTTTTCCTCCCAGTTGCGTAGTCCCCCATTCGATGGTTGGATAGATCCAATCTTCAATGTTGACCTCTTCGTCTTCACCTTCCAAAGCATTGATCCCATAAGGAGAGATCTTGATGGGTGCTCTTTCAACCTTTGAGCGGCGCATAGCTTTCTGCCCTGCAGCAGTGAATCCTAAACCAAACTTGTCTGTTTTGTGAGGAATGTCCGGTAATTGCCCCCATGTTGAGCTCTTCCCTTCCTTCATTGCGGCCTTCGCGTCTTTTAGAGATGCCATCCTGGCCATCTGCTTTGGTACCTCAGCTACCACTTTTGCTACTTCCAACCCAGAAGAGACTTCCTCGAAGTGCTGGAATGGCGTCTCAATGAATTCACCTTCTACCTCTACATATCGGAAAGAGTTCAGGTGGCTAATCATATATTCCTCTTCACCGTGGACGGTTACGATCTTTCCCTTGATAGGGTACTTCAGCATTTGATGTAGGGAAGAGGTGACTGCCCCAGCATTGTGTATCCATGGTCTCCCCAATAAGCAAGAGTATGACGGACGGATGCCCATCACATAGAAAGTTGAGGGGAACACCTCTGTGCCAACCTTAATGGGAATGTCTACCTCCCTGTAGGTGTTTAGGTATTGGCTTGCATTTTTGGTAAATCCCAAGTGTATGTGTGAATGTCATGACTGATGTCATAACATTCTAGTTCAGTTTGTACTAACTCATTAGGTACCTTTGCAGAAAAATATTGTAATTCAAATACTGATGTTTATAAGTGTGTATCTGAGCATTTTGCAAAATGATCACATTTTGCTAAATCAGTAGACAGGTTTTCTCAGATGTCATAACAGATGTTATGACATCCTGTTCTGAACTAACAGGATTGCAGGATTGGATAAGTCTGAGTTTTTTCAGGAAATAACTCAGTCCTTCCTGAACAGAATCCTGCGTTTTCTGAGGGGTAACCTAGCTCAACCCTAACCTGGTTAATAAAGTCCTGTGACCTGGTCTTTAGGTCAAACGGAATTAACCCTAGGTTTTTGGAAACCCTAACTGAAGTTGCAGCTGCTATATATTCAACAGAGCTGCTGTTTTTCAACGATGGCTTTTTATTGATCAAAAGATCATTTGTAATCTGTATAGATTTGATTATTGTACTCCAAGCAATTATCATTGTGATAAGTGCCTTGGAATAGGTTTCTAATTGTAAAGGTTGTGTAGCACTCAAAGCTTTGAAGCAAGAGTGTTTGAATGTTCCTTGACTAAAGCTGTGAAGCAGAGTCAAGTTAGCTGTGTGCATCACTCAAAGCTGTGAAGCACGAGTGATTGTGTTACTTGATTAAAAAGCTGTGAAGCTTAATCAAGTGTTTGTTTTTGAAGAGTGTCTTCATCAATTCTTAAGTCAAATTGGTTTATGTATCACTGCTGTGATTGAGGGGGAGTGAGTAGGAACTCAGGTTTAAGTTGTACTTAGATTGGAATTGCATTGGGTAGGTCTTAAGTGAAGGAGATAAACTGGTTGGTTTATTCCTGAATTAAAATCTCTTATAGTGGATTTCCTCCCTGGCTTGGTAGCCCCCAGAGTAGGTGTTGTTGCACACTGAACTGGGTAAACAATTGACTGTGTTCTTTATTGCTTTTGTATTTACTGTCATATAGTAAGTCAGATACGGTGTCATAACATTGAACGTGACATTGAGTATCTGCAGCCAGAATTTCAATTGGCATCAGAGCAGGCACCCTGCCTGTATTACTGGGTGAGATCTAGGGATATCACTTTCTGGCACTATGGACAAAGAAGGAGTTTTTGGAAATAGACCACCCATTCTGGACGGAACCAATTATGACTACTGGAAACCTCGTATGATTGCCTTCCTAAAATCTCTGGACAAAAAGGCTTGGAGAGCTGCTGACAAAGGATGGATTCATCCCACCATAACTGAGATAGATGGGACAATCAGTCTGAAGCCTGAGGAAGATTGGAGTAAAGAAGAAGATGAGTTAGCTCTGGGAAATTCAAAAGCTTTAAATGCCTTGTTCAATGGAATTGATAGAAACATTTTCAGACTAGTACATCAGTATGAACTGGCCAAGGAAGTTTGGGACACTCTCAAAACTACTCATGAGGGCACTTCCAAAGTAAAAATGTCAAGGCTTCAGATGTTGACTACCAAATTTGAGAATCTAAAAATGATGGAAGATGAAACCATTCATGAGTTTCACATGAACATCTTGGAGATTGCCAACACCTCAGGAGCACTGGGAGAAAAGATGTCAGAAGAAAAACTGGTGAGGAAGATTCTCAGATCCTTGCCTAAAAGATTTGCAATGAAGGTAACTGCCATAGAGGAAGCCCAGGACATTAGCAAATTGAAAGTGGATGAACTTATTGGGTCTCTTCAGACTTTTGAGATGGGGATCACTGATAATGGTGACAAGAAGAACAAAAGCATAGCACTTGTATCCAACACTGATGTTGAATACAAGGAGGATGAAGAAGAAAACATATCAGAAGCTATTGCCATGCTTGGAAGACAGTTCAACAGGCTCATCAAAAGAATGGACCCAAAGTCAAGGTCTAATGTTCATAACATTCCCTCTGACATTGACAGTTCCAGCAGAAGACCAAGGTCAGAAGATAAGGGAAACCAAGGCAGAGGTATTCAATGCCATGGATGTGAAGGATATGGACATATTCGAGCTGAATGTCCTACCTTTCTTAAGAAGCAAAAGAAAGGAATGACTGTTACTTGGTCTGACTATGATTCAGAAAGTAATTCTGAAGAAGAATCTGCCAAACTAGTTACTGCCCTAACTAGTGTTTGTACTTCTGAAAGTGACACTAGTAATGAAGAAGTGACATTTGAAGAACTGGCTGATACCTACAAGAAATTGTGTATCAGAAGTGCTGAAGTCTGTGTGCAGAATGAGAAACAATCAAAACTCATTATAAAGCTGGAGGCTGAAAAAAGGGCAAATCTTGAAACTATAAGTCATCTAGAAGGAGAAGTTCAATTGCTGAACTCACAACTGAATCAAATGACCAAATCTGTCAAGATGTTGACCAATGGAACAGACAAATTGGAAGAGATCCTTCAGGTTGGACAAAATATGGGAAATAAATCTGGACTAGGATTTATGGAAGCAAAGAAATCTGGTACTGGTAAGCAAATGTCAAAACGGATGTCTCAACACAACTCTCAACATCAGGAACAGAGACATATGAAGAAAAGGTACCAAAGATGGAAATGTCATCATTGTGGGAGATATGGTCACATAAAGCCCTTCTGCTTCAGACTACATGGATATCCTAATCAGAACTCAGGTGTCAAACCTAAGTCTAAAAAGGTACCTCATGCTCCTAAATGGAAGAAAAAGGCTACTGCACTGATAGCTCACACTTCCCTGAGGGTCTCTGCAAAGGAAAATTGGTACTTTGACAGTGGATGTTCCAGACACATGACTGGATTCAAAAATCTCCTCAATAATGTTATGCCTCACACCACCAGTTTTGTGACCTTTGGAGATGGTGTTAAAGGTGAAGTCAAAGGAGTTGGTAATTTGGACTGCCCTGGAGTTCCAAGTCTAAATAAAGTACTGCTGGTAAAAGGGTTGACTGCTAATCTCATTAGTATCAGTCAATTATGTGATCTAGGATTCAAAGTCAACTTCTCAAGATCTGAATGTCTAGTAATTAATGAAAAACTAGAAGTTGTAATGAGAGGAATCAAATCCAAAGATAATTGTTATGTGTGGCAGCCTGAGAACACTGATATCTCCACTATGTGTCAAATCATCAAAGAAGAAAAAGAGATGAAACTGTGGCAGCATAAGCTTGGTCTCCTTCATCTAAGAAGAATGAAAAGAGCTATTTCTATGGAAGCTGTCAGAAGAACTCCAAAACTACAGGTTGATAATATCTGTGATGTGGCAAATAAACTTGAAGAAGAATGTGTTGTCAGAACCTTAAGTCATTTTGACAAGGATGTTGGAAATAACAAGTCTAATAAATTCTGTTCTCAAAACATCTGGTCAAAACAGATGCTCCCTGAGTACAATGTTACACAAGATGTTGTGACATTGTGTTGTGACAATCTGAAAACAATCAACATTTCCTTGAACCCTATTGACTTTGAAGAGAAGAAGTCATTTAAACTGGAACATAGTTTCTCTAAGCTTCAGCTGATTGATTCTTCTACCAAGGCTCTTGTTGGAAATAAACTTGAAAATTTGAGGGGCAGGTTGGGTATTCACCAACATGAGAAATTATAGCAATTAATTTTGCTTAAAACAAGGCTTGAAGGGATTAATTTTATTAAGTCTATATTTAGTGGGTTAATCATATTCTTTCACAATTCCTTCAAAAGCTTTAAGAAGTTGAAGAGACTCCCTTTTACCCCCTACCTCTCTCATCCTTGCAACCTGTTTCCTCCTCCCAATCAAAGATTTTTCTCAAACTGCTACCATTACTCAAAGTCAATCAAAATGTCTCAGACATCGTCTTCAACCATGGCGACTTCGTCTTCCTCATCATCGTCATCATCTGACCAAGATTCTAGGGCAATCACTACATGCATAGAATCTGAAGTTCTTGAGGTCACTCCTCTCAGGGAGATGGCAACTGACCCAGCCAGAGTCAAAAAGCTCAGAACCAGACATGCAGGAAGAGCTCAAGCTACAGCCTCTGGTAATTCTTCTCATCCTTCGTCTTCTGTACCTAATAGAGAAGGATCAGTTCAAGTTCACCAAGCTATTGCTAGGCTGGTTACTAGTATACTGAGTGGCAACCAATCTGTACCGAGGATTTCTATCCCTTTAAATCATCAGAAAGTCCAAATGTGGAAGTTTCTGAAAATGTAGATGTCACTGAGAATGTTGTGACACCAAAAGACAACATTCAGAACCCCTCTGAAAAGGCTGCTGATCCACCTATCATTGATGTGGATGAAGATTACTCAGATAATGAACTGATTGCTAATGTGAACCCTAGCATAGCTAGGAGATTGATGAAAAGAAAGAGTAGTCAGAATGATAAACCTGATGCTAAGAAATCCAAGGCTGAAGGCATGGCTGAGAAAAGTATTCAGACAAAAGGGAAGAAGGCCCAGGTGCATACTGCTAGACAACCAATCTCTAAGAAGAGTAAAGAACCTGAAACTTCTGATTCTGATGAGGAATCAGAATTTGAGATTGATATTGAAGAAACTCCCATCAGAAGGAAGCTCCCCTCCAGCAAGATTGCTAGAGTGCCTGAAGTGCCAACAGACAACATCTCTTTTCATCATCCTGACAATGCAAACAGATGGAAGTATGTTTGCTTAAAGAGAATAGCCTTAGAGAGAGAACTCAACAATGATGCCTTGGAGTGCAAAGACATCATGGACCTGTTCAAGAATGCTGGGCTAATGAAGACAGTGATAAAGTTTAACAAATGTTATGAAAATCTGGTCAAGGAGTTTGTAGTGAACTTGTCAAATGATTGTGCTGATGGAAGGTCAGCTGACTTTGAAAGTGTTTTTGTTAGAGGAAGAAGGGTCAAGTTCTCTCCATCAGAAATCAACAAGTTTCTTGGAAGAACAAATGAGGACTGTCCCGATCTAGAGGCAACTGACAATGAAGTTTGTCTAACCATCACAGCCAGGCAAGTAAAGTGCTGGCCCTTGAAAGGGAAGCTGAATGCTAGTAAACTCAGCATGAAATTTGCCATCTTGCATAAAATAGGTGCAGCCAACTGGGTGCCTACAAATCACAAATCAACTATCTCCACAGGATTGGGGAGATTTATCTATGCTGTGGGAACCAAGACTGCTTTTGACTATGGGAGGTACATCTTTGAACAAACTTTAAAGCATGCTGGCAGTTATGCTGTCAAAGGACCAATTTCCTTTCCCTCCCTCCTTTGTGGAATCATCCTTGCACAATACCCTGATATCCTTGTGGCAAGAGATACAGTCTGCAAAAGAGCTCCTGCCCTTGGCCTGCACTACAAACTGTTTCAGGGATCTCATGCTCCAGACATTGTCATAACATCAGCTGAGACATCGTCTGTAAAGACCCAGTCCAAGACATCAGATGTCATAGCTGTTTTAAAAGAAACTTGCAAAGAGCTGGATGCTAGAAAAAGGACCCTAGAAATTCTAATTGCCAGGATAGAAAAGGAGGAAGCTGAAGAAAACAGAAGGGAAGAAGGTGTAGAAGCTGAAGGACATCTCAACATTGAAGAAACTAGCTCCTCTGAGTCTGATGACAGTGCTTGAAGGTTGATTGCTGTTTGGTGGTGTTGCTGGTTGGTGCTGATATCTGGTGGAGTTTGGAAGTGTATTCAGTTGTTTTCTGCTGCTGCTCTTATTATTTTGCTTTGGATAACTGTATAATTTTATGAACATGTATCTTTGGCCCATTTGTGGCTAAAGAGGGGGGGAATATTTTGGTACTTACTTAATTAGTACTTGACATTCTATTTTTCTGCTGTCACTTATTTCTGCTGCTATCTATCTCTGATTGTTTAGGGTCTTTAGCCAAAAATCTTCCAAAGGGGGAGTTTGTAGGTGTTTAGGTATTGGCTTGCATTTTTGGTAAATCCCAAGTGTATGTGTGAATGTCATGACTGATGTCATAACATTCTAGTTCAGTTTGTACTAACTCATTAGGTACCTTTGCAGAAAAATATTGTAATTCAAATACTGATGTTTATAAGTGTGTATCTGAGCATTTTGCAAAATGATCACATTTTGCTAAATCAGTAGACAGGTTTTCTCAGATGTCATAACAGATGTTATGACATCCTGTTCTGAACTAACAGGATTGCAGGATTGGATAAGTCTGAGTTTTTTCAGGAAATAACTCAGTCCTTCCTGAACAGAATCCTGCGTTTTCTGAGGGGTAACCTAGCTCAACCCTAACCTAGTTAATAAAGTCCTGTGACCTGGTCTTTAGGTCAAACGGAATTAACCCTAGGTTTTTGGAAACCCTAACTGAAGTTGCAGCTGCTATATATTCAACAGAGCTGCTGTTTTTCAACGATGGCTTTTTATTGATCAGAAGATCATTTGTAATCTGTATAGATTTGATTATTGTACTCCAAGCAATTATCATTGTGATAAGTGCCTTGGAATAGGTTTCTAATTGTAAGGGTTGTGTAGCACTCAAAGCTTTGAAGCAAGAGTGTTTGAATGTTCCTTGACTAAAGCTGTGAAGCAGAGTCAAGTTAGCTGTGTGCATCACTCAAAGCTGTGAAGCACGAGTGATTGTGTTGCTTGATTAAAAAGCTGTGAAGCTTAATCAAGTGTTTGTTTTTGAAGAGTGTCTTCATCAATTCTTAAGTCAAATTGGTTTATGTATCACTGCTGTGATTGAGGGGGAGTGAGTAGGAACTCAGGTTTAAGTTGTACTTAGATTGGAATTGCATTGGGTAGGTCTTAAGTGAAGGAGATAAACTGGTTGGTTTATTCCTGAATTAAAATCTCTTATAGTGGATTTCCTCCCTGGCTTGGTAGCCCCCAGAGTAGGTGTTGTTGCACACTGAACTGGGTAAACAATTGACTGTGTTCTTTATTGCTTTTGTATTTATTGTCATATAGTAAGTCAGATACGGTGTCATAACATTGAACGTGACATTGAGTATCTGCAGCCAGAATTTCACTCCCCATGTACCATTCTCTTTGACCCGTCAAATGCCCTTACAATGATATTACTTGGCCTTAACTCCAAGCCTTCACAGTCTAAACGGTCGAGGGCCTTCTTAGGCAGCACGTTCAGAGAAGAACCAGTGTCGACTAGAACATGGGCCAGAGTAGTCCCTTGGCATTCTACTGACACATGTAATGCGTCATTGTGTTTTCTTCCTTTTGAGGTTAGGTCAGCATCAGAGAAACCTAAACCGTTGTCTGCTGTAAGACTGGCTACACAATTTTGGAATTGGTCGGCAGAGGTTTCCTGGGGTACATGGGCTGTCTTCAGGAATTTTATCAATGCTTTGGCGTGCGCCTCTGAACAAAGTATTAATGCTAACATGGAGATTTTCGAGGGGGTTTGCCCTAGTTTCTCTACCACGTCATAATCACTCTTTTTAATTATCTTCAAGATCTCCTCCATCTCTTTCTTAGAGGTTTCCGGGATGACCAAAGGTTGAGCCCTCGTCCTGACGAGCTCATCTTGGATCCCTTTACCCTTATCAGCAGAAGTTGGAGGGACAACAATAGGAACAGCAGCATCTTCAATCCACGGAGCTCTAGCGGAAAGTTTTATTGGTGCAGGAATAACTTCGGCAGCAGATGAGGGTCCAAAGATTGCCTTTGGGGGGGCAATCTCTGGAGAAAATATTCTTCCACTTCGGGTGATCTTGCTTGTGGCGGCAATGTTTCCAATGCTGGCATCTTCTTCATCAGAGCTTCCTTCGGTTATTTCAACTTGTTTAATACCATGGTAGTAGATTTCTCCACCGTAATTCCATGGTATTGACTTTTCAGAACTGTAGGGGACAGGCCCTGGCATAGTTATTTTCAGAGGAACAGACGTTGTAGCAGATGTAATCTTAACAGGCTTTCTGACGGCCTTGGAAAGATTGGCGTGAATGGTGATAATTGAAACATCTTCAGTAGGGGTTGGAATAGCAGAAACTTTTTCGAACAGAATTTGTTGACTGTCCATCAGGCATTGGATGCCTTTCTTCAGTAACGGACAGTCAATTGGCAGAGAGTAACAACAGTAACAATCTTCTTTGCATCCCGGGAAAATCCCGGCCTTTAACATATTTAACTTGATGGTTAACAGTGGAGTTATCAGGTCATTGACATCAGAAACATACAAATCTTCCTCAATAGCATGGACATTTCGACCGTGCTTCGGCATCGGAGCAGATATCACGTTTGGTTTCTCGGGAGCATCAAACTCCACCTCCTTGGCATCTATCAAGTCTTGAATTTTATTTTTCAGCGCCCAACAATTGTTTGTGTCATGTCCGACGCTATCGGAATGGTAGGCGCATTTGGCATTGGTATTTTAGGCTGGTGAGGTCGTATTCACATTTTTCGGCGCTTCTTTGATATTTGTGAGATTCAGCTTTAACAAGTGTGGAAGAACTTGCGCGGGCGTCATATTAATGCGGGTGAACTGTCGTGGTGGCCGTTCTCCCCATTGCTGTTTAGGTCTGGATGGGTTATTGCGAGGCTGGTCATTTGGTGGATTTTGGATCATTACGGCCCCCACAGTCGGCCTGCGCTCACTTCTTCCTACTCCCCTTTGAGAATACACAACAGCTGTTTCTTTCTTCGCTGGAAATGATTTCTTAGCAATTGTAGATGCAGAGGCATCCTTCTGAATCTTCCCATTCTTGATACCGGCTTCTACCCGCTCGCCAATCAGAATTAATTTAGTAAACCCCGAGGAAGAGCTACCGATCAGATGATTAAAGAATGGACCAGACAGGGTCCCAAGGAACATATCAACAAGTTCTCTATCAGAAAGAGGTGGTTGCACTCTTCTAGCCAGATCGCGCCACTTCTGGGCGTATTCCTTAAATCCCTCACCTGAGGCCATTCCCATACTCTGCAGCTGAGTGCGGGTTGGTGCCAGGTCAGAGTTATACTGATATTGGCGATAAAAAGCAGCTGCCAGATCCTCCCAACTATGTATCTCCGACCTTTCCAGCTTGTAAAACCAGTCTAACTGAGTGCCAAACAGGCTATCTTGAAAGAAATGTACCCAGAGGTTTCTGTCAGATGTGTGAGGTTGGATTCTTCGGACATATGACCTTAGGTGCATTTTTAGGCAGGACAACCCGTCATATCTTGCAAAAATAGGCACTTTGAACTTCGGGGGGATCACAACTCCAGCAATTAATCCCAAATCTTCGAAATCTAAGCCTGGAACTCTCTGCAGCTCCATAGCTGCTAACCTGTCCTCCAAACTCTTGTACTTGTCATCAGCCGGCGGGTATTGTTGTTCTGAGTAGTCTTCGTCTTCTTCAGCCTCTTCTTCCTCAGCTTCGGATTCGGAAGGTACCGCAGCCCCTTTTCCTTTACTGTTTTCTTCTTCGGATGCGGAAGGAAATTCAAGAACCCTTCTGGCTTCACCCTCAAACCTTCTCCCCAAGGTAGCCACCCCGACTCTCTTCTTCTTCTTTTTCACT